>JAANYP010006513.1:0-290289 GCA_020465985.1 Centrapalus pauciflorus
TATCGTAACTCCATTACTCGGGTCACAACCTTGTAAAGAATAATCATATTTGGTGTACTCGCTTACACACAACTCTAGCCATTTAAGGACTAATATACAACAAGATCAATGATACGATTGATTGACCCATCTTATGTTATTTATTACCTTTGCTTCTATTGGTTTAGTTGAACATCATCCGTAGAAGGTCCCTCCGATTAGATGACTTGTTACATTTCCAAAAAGTGATATTTGATTTTTCAAACAAATAAAAAAAAAAGAGGGAGAGAGAGAAGGGGGAAGCATATAATGACTCTTATAAACAATGTTTTATTCAGATTTCTTTAAAGCTTTCCCAATTTGACATCAATGTGTCATGAAGCTTAGGCATATGTACCTACATAATTAACATAATCATATTCCATTTAGCTCTTTTTACCTACAGATCTCTTGGTAGTTACCTTCGACGCTACAATCTTTGGAGAAATGCTTAATTGCCTTGCGAGTAATCTAGTAGAAGTCTGACTTCCTCTCATCTAGTGAATCATTTTTGATTTTTCAAAAACAAAAAAAAGGGGGGGAGAAGGAGTATAATAGCTCTTATGAAAAATCTATTATTCAAATTAGCTTAGAGGCTTCTTAATCCGATTTTATTCATCATATGATGTCATTAAACCCAAATCCAAACATAGACCTCTTAGCAAAACCTCTGAGATCCTTCGTCTAGTCTTTAAACGTGAAATTCCCTCTGAGTAGAGTTACCCCTCCGAATCCTTCTTAGTGGAACATTCAAACCTTTGACCACTTTGAGTCACACTTTTAACGTATATTGGTCATACCGCTTATTAGATTGATTATTCATATACCACCTTTAAATGCACGTCAATACATGGCTATATGATATTATTAACGATACCATACTCATTTGCATACCCTCAGCCATCTTGAGTCAAACCTCCTAATCATACTTTAATTCATACCTATTATACATTAACTACATTTCTTGTTTGCAATATTGGCATCATTCTAACTGTCACCTAAACATTTAGGTCAAGTTAATATCGGTGTCCATTAGCCATAATCCGATTTCTTTACCCCCGAATAATTGACACACTAAGGACCAACTCAATACTAATACTACATTTGTTTTTCGATGCACAATTTAACCCTCTAAACATGTGCCAGAAACCTCTGAGTTATGATTAACTCCTATTGGTAGAATATGATATATATACATTTTGTAAAATTTGTAGGTATAGAGGTAATTTATATAACCTCATTTAGTTATAGGACTTGTCTAAGTTTATTTAACACATACAATACCAAATTACCTTATGTAGTAGGCAATATTGTTATACTTGCTACTAATATGTCATGGTTATATGTCACATCACATCAAAAGCTAATATACTTCAAAGTATTATTTTGCTAATGACAGTACAGTCTGATTTCCAACATCTACCATCTAGTCAGTAAGCGTTTTCTTGATCTTCTAGTTGTGCTAGCCCTACATTTGGTTGGCAAGTGTTGCATCTGTCAACTTCTAAAACAAACATTTCAATGGGTTATGGACTCACATTTAGAAGAAACCTATCTTCCTTTCGAGACACCATAATGTATTGGTAAGTCCACAAACCAAATATGTATTCTCATAAATCACTTGGAACTATACTTTGCTCATTATTAGAGTTCTCAAATTTTCATCCCCTGTCGATAAAAACATGCATGTTTACTAAATTTATACTAGACGAAAAAGGTCCAAAAACATCATATACGTAAAATTATAGAATTCATATGACCTTGAATACTAGTAAACCTTTTTATGCATATTCTTACGGACATGACTCATGTATAGATGTGCTAATACAGACAATAAGATTGCTTGTAAAATTGCATAACTTGATGGTGGCAAAATCACTACAATGTCTGGTGTTAAATACCAGAAACTCTTTTTGAGCTAGCAAAACATTTGAAGTAACAATATCAACCCACTATTTATTACTGTAGTCCAAGACTACCAATAATATTAGTAGCATAAATGGGGGGACAAAAACCCTTACATTATGTTGCTCGTGTAAACGTGTTTGTTAAACTCCAGTTGACACAAATCAAAGTTAGTAATACAAAGTGCCTACATGTATATACCTGAATGGTTGGAGGAGTCAAGGAATGCTCATGAGCATCAATGTCAAGTATAAGTATAACTACTCGATAAACAAGACTTAGCCACTAGTCTTACAGTCATGAAACTTTACAATCAGGACGCCTTGTGAATGCCAAATTGTAAGTAATGTTTAGTCTTGGAATGTATTTCTGAGCCGAGCTCCAACTTGTGCTTATCATTAAACAATGATTTTTAAGACATTTAGCATTTTATTTCACACAGTACAAATATACTTTGTAGGTTATCGTTTTCTTTATTTTATTTGTCAACCATTTTTAAGGAAAAGTATTCATACATAAGGATACAGAATATGAGACACGACATAGTTGACACGTTACAAATCAGTATCTTCTAGCATATAGACACAACTTAAGTTTTGGAACCATCAAAGCCTTAGTCATGGAACACCGATTAAACTTCAGATTTCAAGACTCCAACTAGGTTCACTCCGGCATTCGATCAATAAACCTCCAGTCAAGTGACTTCCTAGGTGTAGTTGTTCGACCGTATTCATCCTAGTTAAGGTCCTTATATCAGGTATTTTCTTTGTACACCTAATCTCTCCCTACAGTCTTACCACATTATAATGGTAACTTAAACCTTGGGACCGGTACCTTTGATCTTAAACCTCTCATTTTGAGTCACAACCTCTGCCTAGTGCATAACATGCCGTGTCTCATCAATGAGACAATATAAATATAATAAAATTTTCAAGGATATACAAATGTTACGACGGTAATTATTTAGTTCCTATATCTATAAACACATGCACCAATATAGATATTTTACTTTCAAAAGGAAAATTTTTACAAATTTAGCATACACCATGATATATATATATATATTTTTTGTTTTCTAAAAAAAAAAGGAAGGTGGGTGAATATGTATAAATAGAAGTTTTGCTGTATTTATATATTTACCATTAACAAAACGAAGAAAAAGTAATCTCCAAAAGTCACTCACCAGGGCCATTT
The DNA here is from genome assembly GCA_020465985.1 of Centrapalus pauciflorus. Lineage (NCBI taxonomy): Eukaryota > Viridiplantae > Streptophyta > Magnoliopsida > Asterales > Asteraceae > Centrapalus > Centrapalus pauciflorus. The sequence continues at coordinate 3,118 of JAANYP010006513.1, forward strand.
TAGTAATATTCTAACTTTTAGTAGTAAGTTTCCTTCGCCTTCTGGTAGAATTCGTTTGATCATCGTTAGAAGTCTACTAAGTGTTCCTTCTGCTAAGAGTATTAGAGTCTGACCCTCAGCCTCTAACTTTAGTCTGCAAGTGATAACTCTAACCTTTAATGTTCTGGACTCCAGTCAGCAAGTGTGAACTCTAGTTTACCTATTTCGAGTTATTTTGAAACCATCATATATTTAAACATCTTATTAGATCTCATTCTGACCTCCCTTTGAGACAACCTACCCTCTGGGGGACATGTTAGCATTATATACGCATGTTATATCCGATATACTCAACTCAATATACTATATATGTATGTTAATAATATTACATGTCATTACTATTTGAAAATATAATCAATTTAAGTTTTGTCATTTTAGTTCAATACTACTAATGGTGTAGTAACATTGAACTAGGGGACTGTCATATATTACAAGTTTTATACAAAAAAAAAAAAAAATCACATAGACAAAAACATAAGATAAAATGGAGTAGTAACGTTGAAGAAGTTGGATCTCCTTTCCATCGGTGTGTTACCTTCCAGTCAGAGGGCACCACGTTGGAAAGAAGAGCTCCGCTCTCCTTCCATATTCTGTGTTAGTCTCCAATCGGCGACTACACTCACTCTTTCAAAAGGTCGAGTTTGCTCCCTTGCTAAAGTATACCGACTTTGGTCACCATATCAAGATAAAAATGAGACAAGGTGTATGTTTCTCCAAATGTCTAAAGGATGACTTCTTACAAATGAAGATTCCCTTATGAAAAGGAGTGACCAACTTATGCCCTACGTCTAATTCCACCTCGTAAATCTCGGAAAGCTAACTTATTCTTAAAATAATATATATGTCCTTTTGGACTTCGGATCCATCATCCTCATTTATGAGCAAACCTCTAGTAGGAGCTTGTTCCTTATTGTGTCGACACCAAGCTGCTTATTGAACACTTTCCATCAGGAATGTGTTCCTCGCACTTTTTGAACACCCTCCATCAGGAGTCTGTTCCACCCTGCATATTGAACACTTTTTATCAAGAATGTGTTCCCCGCACTTTTTGAACACCCTCCATCAGGAGTGTGTTCCACCCTGCTTATTGAACATTTTCCATCAGAAATTTGTTCATCGCATTTCTTGAATATTTACCGTCGGGATTCTATTCCGCCTTGTTTATTGAACACTCTCTATGAGTTAGTTCATCACACTTATTAAGTCCATTAGGAGTTTGATGGCACACTCCTGGGTTTTGTGGTCCAAAATAAAATCATGTATCACTTCAATATCAATAAATATTTCCCACTTACTCGGAGTCTGAGGCTCTAGACTTCTAGAACTTCAGACTCGGGGGCTTGTTTATGTGGGTAAAATATTTACCTATATTAAGAAAAGTCCTAAAAGTTTCATTTTAGAAAGTCTCTACCTAACCTTGCCTTGGAGTTGAGTAGCTGTTGACTTGAAGATGGGACAAAGCAAATAAAGCTGTCTAAGCTGATGGAGGCGTGCAGAGGACCATACCTGTCCTCAGAGCCGTCCAGAGTATGGATCAGAAGTCACTCCTTTATCCGGGTAATAGAAGTCTCCCTACTTGGTAACATGAGCCAATGGGGAATTAGCAAGGAAGGTTATAAATATAACCTCATTCTCTACAGACGAGGTAAGCACAAAATATATATAATGCCCCTGAATATACTCACTCTCTAGTTTATTTTAAGATCTCATCTATTGTTACCCGGAGTATGCCTGACTTGAGCGTCGGAGGTGCCTCACAGGGGCCATCCCCCTGTGTTGCACACTGACCTTTTCTTGTTTCTTTGGCTCTCAGATTGTTATACTAAAGATGGATGATCGCATTCGAAGATATCTCAATGTGTATATAGCAAAGGGAAAATACCGTTGAAACAAAGATCAAGTTCCAAACGGAACCCTTCTTTTGCTAAATCTAAGAAATTCGAAGAAGGAACACAATTGCTGTCCGAAATCACCACTTAAAGAGAGCACCATGAACCGCCACAAGTCCACAACCCTAACCAGGCTTATCATGTTCTTGGTCATAAAATAGCTAACATTCGTGATCTTTACACATTGGGTCAAAAACTAGGTCAAGGTCAATTCGGTACCACATATTGATGCACCGAGAATTCAACTGGTGTGAACTATGCTTGCAAGTCTATTTCCAAACGAAAGTTGATTTCGAAAGAGGATGTAGAGGATGTTAGGAGGGAGATTCAAATAATGCAGCATTTGGCTGGACACAATAATATTGTAACGATTAAAGGTGCATACGAGGATCCAATGTATGTTCATATTGTTATGGAGCTTTGTAATGGCGGAGAATTATTCGATAGGATCATTCAAAGAGGACAATATAGTGAGAGGAGAGCAGCTGAATTGACAAAGATCATTGTGGGTGTTGTTGAGGCGTGCCATTCGATCGCTTGGTGTTATGCATAGAGATTTGAAGCCCGAGAATTTTTTGATGGTTAACAAGGATGATGATTTCTCACTCAAGGCGATTGATTTTGGACTCTCAATTTTCTTCAAGCCAGGTGAGGTTAATAATATTGCTGTTGTCATTATTTAGTTGTTTTTTTTTTTTTTTTTTTTGTGTACTCTTGCTTTTTCCCGACAAAAAACTTTCAAAAGTGGGGTGATTTTCTCTCATTCTTGGTGGATTTAAATCTACTTTTACTTGAAATGACAGCAAAATAAAAAGTCTGTTTGTGTCTGTGAACACCATGTTTTTTGGGAACAACGACAATGGGGTGTTTGGATGTGTGTTTTCAGGGTAGTTATTATAACTTTTGTAATGCTTAGGCCTTTTTTTTCATTAAAAGTCTCTTAAAAAGGTCAGATATGTAATATATTAATATTGTTTGTTTAGTTTCAGACTTAAGAGGTTGCAACCTCTGAATTTGCCTCTGAATTTTAAGAGGATGAGAGTTGTCTAATTAAAATTAGAGAGAATTTCACATAGGTCCTTGTAAACATTCATTATTACTTATATATTCTTCCAAACTTCCTTATTACGTATATATCCTTCTAAACTTTTTAAACTCACTAATATATCCAAATATCTAAGTTATAATTATTAAATCATTTAGAAAATATTAAAACTCTTTTTTAGTTTATTTTTTAAAATTCCTAAACTACCCCTAGAATCTATTTGCCTGGAGCTGCATAAATTAATCTAGAATTGAATAGAAATTTGAATAGTTTTTTCCTCCTCAACCTTGTTCAAAAATCCTGAGAAATGCACTTGAATTTTGCTAATTTTGCTAAAAAAAACTGGGTCACTTACAACACAGCTGGCAAGGTTCTTGGTTGTTTCTTAAACACAATCTCCTCAAAGAAAAAGCAAAAAGAAATCAAGAAACGTCGGTGTAACTAGAACTTAAGATACAACTAAGTTTGCTACCAAAAAGCCTAAATCTTTTAGGGAAAAATAAAACTAAATTAAAGTTAACAGTTAGATTCATTCAAAATTACCAACATAAAAAGGAGATTAAAAATCTTTACAGAGAGTTAATAATACCTTTATACAAATCAATCCGTTCGAATTTAAAACAATTCCCTCTTAATGGCAATTACAATAAGAAAAACAAACCATCGAATTTAAAATAGTTCGCCTTTTTCTTTTTCGAAAAAAACAACTGCAGAGGTATGCTGGTCGCTAACCCAGTTGAAATTGCAAGAGTGTGATGACAAATGCGGCCATTACTATTAGGAATTTCATTGTTAATTTTGAGGTGAGGAATGAAAATGGTGGTGGGAAGAAGATGATGAATTAGTGATTCTTTTTAATGAAGAATAATGATAATGATTGATTGAGCTAGTGCATGAGTTGTTGAAGGCGGAAGGTTCTATTAAATATTTGTGCTTTTTACAGAGATGAAGCTAAAGAATCTTTGCTCAAAAGGAAAATTTAGGGATTTACAACTAAATAAATGAATAAATGATATTTAATATTTCTAAATGATTTAATAATTATAAATTAGATATTTGGATACATTAATGAGTTTTAAAGGTTTAGAAGGATATATATGCAATAAGAAAGTTTGCAAGGATATATAAGTAATAATGAATGTTTACAAGGACATATATGAAATTATCCCTTAAAATTAAGAGTCTCTTAATTTCAGATCTTAAGACCTCCTCTTAATTTCAGACTTGATTTTTAGACTTCAGACATTTAACCTCTTAAAAATCAAACAACACCTTAAAGTTAAGCATCACTAAGTAATTTTAGATATATGTCGGTAACAGTTTTCTTACAACAACTCTTTATCCTCTCCTCAAATTCTAATTGTCTTGGCTAATTTATTAGAAAATCATAATAATAATCATATTTTACCAAAACTCAAACTAACCATCAAACAAAAGGTACATCCAAACACCACCCCTTCTTGGCTCGAAAGTTTGAAATGCGAGATTGATGCTTTATGATTTGGTGGTCGTATTCTCAACAATCAATTTTATGTTGTTAGCAAAAACTGATTATGATTTTCTAATTATTCAGGGTCAAAATATTGAGACTTAGAGAGATGTGGGTAAGAAATAGCTGCTAGAAAATTGATTATCGAGATAAATGTAAAATTACGTAGTTATTCCTACCTTTAATCAACTAGATGATTATTCAAGTCACAATAGTCACCAAGGAAATATACATCAAAACATCCCTAGCTCTACTTAGCCCTAAAAATCGCTAGTTTCTTACTCACGTCATACGAATATTAACTTCTAGCTTGGATTGTTCTACAGGTCAAATTTTCACAAATGTCGTTGGAAGTCCATACTATGTAGCTCCGGAGGTGCTTTTGAAGCATTATGGTCCCGAGCAGATGTTTGGACAGCAGGCGTAATACTTTATATACTTTTAAGCGGTGTACCTCCATTTTGGGCTGGTAAGTGGCATCACTAGTTACTAATGTTACATTCTTATGTTTCATGGTATTTTTATGGGTTAAATGTAAAAGTTCTATTTTTGGGATGTTGCTTTCATAACCAATCTTTTCGGGCTTATGTTAGAAAGTTATAATCAAATAAGGAACATGTTAAATAAAGTTTGGCTTTTGATAAGGGTCAATTACTAAAAATAGTAACAACTTTTTGATTTTTTTATCATTTATAACAACGTTATTTATTTTTTGTCACTAATAGTATCCACTTTTGTATTTTTTTTCATATGAATAATATCAAATTTTATATTTTGTATCATTAATAGCAATAACATATGTATTATTATTATCATTATAGCAACAACTTTTTTAAGTTTTGCTATAAATGATAAAAAAGAAATGTAAAAGTTGATGTTATTAATGATAAAAAATAAATAATGTTGCTATAAATGCTAAAAATACATAAAGTTATTTTTATTTTTAGCAATTAGCCCTTTGATAAACAGTTTGTTATATGAACAAAAAAAAATTGTAACCCACCCCCAGGGGCCCACCACTGATCGGTCCCACGACTAACATGTAGGAGGTAAATCGCGTAACTCATAGTTAAGAGACATGTGCTAGAGTTTGATCACTAGACTTCATTATAGATTTCACGTCCCCAACCATTAGGTTACCATCGCGGGGACCGATCCCTTGCATGATTATAGACTTATAACCTTAGAAGTTGATTTTGATACTATGATCACTAAAGTAGACTTTGACTGAAAATTATGTTACATTCTTTGTGCGATTAATACAATCTATATCAAACTAATCGTGTACATTATCCTCAGTACTTTTTGTTCTTTTTTGTCGATACACAACAAGGGATATTTGATGCAATTTTGAAGGCAAATATAGGGACTATTTGTTTTTGTCACTTTTCTCTATTTAACCTCTTTTGTGTAATTCGATCAGACAAAAGAGGAGGAAATTCGTTTGTTTTTTTTTTAATCTCAATCAGACCTCTTTTGTCTGACCGTCCTCTAACCGAAACAGATTTGAAATATGTCTTTTGTCTACCTCTTGTCTGATACGTGATGCCCTCAGCCCAACCCTAGTCGCTCCTCCTCTTACGGTCGTCTTTTGGGTTTCTCTGCTGTCGATAGCACTCCTCTTTGAGTCTCCGGTCATCTTCTTCCCTCATCGAGTCTCCGTTGACCCTTCCTCTTCATCCATTCTGTTGACTCGCAACTTCTTCTTCTTCCTCGTCTCCGGTGACCGCCGTTGCCCACCCCTTCAACAACACAGGTGTCAATATTAAATGACTTTACTAAGTCAAAGGGTAGAAGTTGACAATAGTTAATAGAGAAAGGGTGCTAGTTGTGAATAGAATAGCAATATAGATACGTAAAGAAAAAAGGCAGATTGTAGTTTTACAATTTAATTCACACAAATTCGTATAATAGTCTTCTTCTTCAAGATTATTTTCGTTTCTTTCTTGTAAACAAATTCTTTGATCTTCTCAATAAACATTGGTTTCTTTCTCATTCTTTTGATTCGATTACATTGTTTAAACCACAACAAAGTGGTATCAGAGCCAGGTTGCGAGTCATGTTTACATAGGAGGCGAATTTTTCCGCCATTGTTGTTCGAAATTCAAGTTTCCGAAATTTTCAGATTTTGTTGGAAGGGGTTGCGGTTTTTCCCACCATTGCTGCATGAGGAGGTGTAGTGATCGAAAGTTCACGAAGAGTTGCAAGTTCTATTTTCGTGGTGTCCGTTTTCTTTCTCTCTTTTGAACTACGTGGTTCTTGGTTCTACGTTAAATATAGAAATTGACTTTGGTAGTCTTGATTTTGAGAAATTCTTTCGCCAGAAAGTTGAAATTAACCGAAGAAGACGACCGGAGAAGAAAGCAGGTCCGACTTGCACGATTTGGCACCTTCAAACTTGGCCACTCACGAAGTTGGCACCTTCGAACTTGGCCACAATACGAAGTTGGCACCTTCGAACTTGGCCACAATACGAACTTGGCACCTTCGAAGTTAATGCAATTCGAACATGGCTACAATATGTCAAAACCTTCCCTTATGGGGCAGTCCTGAATGACTAGGTCCCAAGGAGCAATACAGCGTCAATCAAAACTAAGATAGAGTTAATAAAGTGCGGAATTAAGTCATTACAGAAATTAGGATTATTTTACAATAAGTTTAAAAGTAAACTATTAAGGGCACAAGGACACTAATCTAGTACAAAACCACAATTCATGTAACTGCTTCTACCCAAACCACCACCATAATCTTCCATATTCAATACCAATTTCAGATTCAGTAGTGGTCTAATGACTTCAATTTCAAGCTTGCAGATCCTAAGGACTTGCATCTGCTGGACCTTTTCATTTGATTAAACCTGTAAAAAGATTCAACAACAACTGTAAGCGGTGCTTAGTGAGATTATAGATTTAATAGTTAACATGCCATGACAATTTTAAGCGGAGACTTGACTTTGACTTTTGACTTTAATCTCTGACTTTGACTTTAAGCGCGATTTTGACATGACTGCCGCTATCAGCCAGACATTGTGAGACATAGGACTTAAGATCGGATGATGTTTAATCCCACGCACACGCTTTTAATTGTGGGGATCAGCCACATACTGGGCTAGCTACCAGTAAAACGTGGGCAAACATCGGAGTAGACTTAATCATAGACTGGAATAGACTTAGTCAGACTTGAATTGTGTGGAAGCATATGAAAAGCATCGATAATAAAGCAAATGACTGTAAGCATTCAAAGTAATGAATCAAGATAGCATCAACAATATATATCCAAGACTAATTCAGACTGTAAAGACATGTGTGCAGGGTGGTATGTTAAAAGCTATCATGATCCACAGGGCATCACCGTACCAAGGTGTGCACAGGTCACATTCTAGCTGAGCATATTAGACTTTCAAATAAAGCTAGAACAACAATATGTCTCATAGGAAGACAAGCATGTATACAATTATATCTATAACTCACAGTTACTGGTTTTATTGCATGACTGTTGACTTGGACTTTCGCAAGCGGATTTATATCTACCACCTGAGTTATCTCAGGATTTAGCTTTTGACTTTATTGACTTTACTGACTTCGGGTCTGACTTTACTGACTTTGGCTCTGACTTGCTTCTCTGACTTTTGCTTGACTTTTCTGGCTTGGCTTTACTGACTTTAGCTTTATAACATAGTTCAGATTTAGCTGAACCTATAAATTGTATGACAAATCACGTTTCATAAGCTTATTGACATTTACACAATACAATTGTGTATTTTAGTTGAATTCTGGAATTTTTAGTAGCTTATGCATAGACTTATTCATTTATCGACTTTTCACGTCATCTCAGACTTTTATTGTATTCATAATTAGACATTAAAGCTTATGATTCGACATGATTTTACTGACTTTATGTGTTTTTATATGCATTTCATGGACTTGTGTGACCCATTAAGTCATTCTTTGCCTTAACTTGCATTTTGAACTCATATGATTACATGATTATGCAGCATACATGTGTGTGAAATATGAGTAATTCAATAATTATATGTTAAATGTACATGTTGTTCGTTGCCATGAGAATTAAAGTAAAGCATTGTAAAAGATCAAGTTCCTGTCAAGACCCCCCCTTACGGGGCAGTCCTGAATGACTAGGTCCCAAGGAGCAATACAACATCAATCACACCTAAGATAGAATTAATAAAGTGCGGAATTAAGTCATTACAGCAATTAAGAATAGATTACGACAAGTTTAAAACAAAACTAATAAGGCATAAGGTCACTAATCTATTACATAGCCACGATACATAATCCAACAACTACCCAACCACCATCATAATTGTCTTTATTCGAGACCAATTTGCAAATAGGTAGTGGTCTAATGACTTCAATTCAGGCGTGCAGATCCTATGGACTTGGTTCGACTGGACCTTTTCCTTTAATTAAACCTGTAAAAAGATTCAACAACAACTGTAAGCGTTTGACTTAGTGAGATTATAGATTTAACAGTTAACATGTCATGACAATTTTAAGCGGAGACTTGACTTTTGACTTTAAGCTCTGACTTTGACTTTAAGCGATTTTGACATGACTGCCGCTATCAGCCAGACATTGTGAGACATAGGACTTAAGATCGGATGATGTTTAATCCCACACACACGCTTTTAATTGTGGGGATCAGCCACATACTGGGCTAGCTACCAGTAAGACAACATGGGCAAACATCGGAATAGACTTAATCATAGACTGGCATAGACTTACTCAGACTTGAATTGTGCGGAAGCATATGAAAAGCATCGATAAAAAAGCAAATGACTGTAAGCATTCAAAGTAATAAATGACGATAGCATCACCAATATATATCCAAGACTAATTCAGACTGTAAACACATGTGTGCAGGATGATATGTTAAAAGCTATCATGATCCACAAGGCATCACCGTACCAAGGTGTGCACAGGTTACATTCTAGCTGAGCATATTAGACTTTCAAATAAAGCTAGAACAACAATATGTCTCACAGGAAGACAAGCATGTATACAATTATATCTATAACTCACAGTTACTGGTTTTATTGCATGACTGTTGACTTTCACTTTCGCAAGCGGATTATATCCACCACCTGAGTTATCTCAGGATTTGACTTTAGCTTTACAGACTTTAGCTTTGACTTTACGCAATACGAACTTGGCACCTTTAAAGTTAATGAAATTTGAACTTGGCCACAATACGAACTTAGCACCTTTAGAATTAAAAGGCCATACGAACTTGGCAATTTCAAAATTAAATGCCATGCAAAATTGTCCCCACGAACTTGTGAAGCCCACACGAACATAGCAACTAATCGGAAAATTTTATGAGTCGAACTTAGTAATTTCCGGACACGAACTTGTTTGTACGAACAATGACACCCCCTATGATATTGATTGCGAAGTTTATGGGGAAAAACAACTTCAGTCTATGACGACTTAAGATGAGGGCTCTTCTGAAAAGGAAAAGCATTTGGACTCCGTTAACGGGTAGGCGACCCGAAGACATGGAGGAAGCCGAGTTCAGATTGCAGGACGAAAAAACGCATTCCACGCTTTTGTTGTCACTTTCCGATGAAGTACTTTATGAAGTCGCAGACGAAGAAACAACTGAGGGCTTATGGACGAAATTGGAGTCTCTTTATATGACGAAGTCGTTGACGAATAAGTTACTTCTAAACAGCGACTATTTTCATTGAAGATGAAGGAGGGTTCTGCACTTAAAGATCATTTAGATGAATTAAATTCAATCTTGATGGATCTTAAAAATGTGGAGGTAAAAATCGAAGACGAAGACGCGGCTTTGATTTTACTCGTGTCGTTGCCGCCATCTTATGAAAACTTCGTGAATTCGTTTGTCTTCGGAAGGGATACAATCACACTTGAAGAAGTGAGATCGAGTCTTCACTCACGTGAACTCCGTCATAAAGCCTCAGGGAACGATCTGGAGTCTCAATCAGTGGGTTTAAATGTGGTTAGAAGTGACGAATACAGTGATCGATCAAGTAAGGAGAAAGGAAAGCAGAGGAGAGGAAGATCAAAATCACGGACAAGGAAACCCGGTGACAAAGACACTTGTCACAATTGTGGTCAGAAGGGCCATTGGAGAAGAGATTGTCCGAAGAATCAAGCAAACAGTTCTAATGCAAACGTGGCAAAGGAGGATGCAAATTTGGAGACGGATTTTGTGCTTATGGTGTCGTCTTGTCATGTGGGAACTTCACAGGAGTGGATTCTGGATTCAGGGTGTTCGTTTCACATGTGTCCGTACAAGGAGTGGTTCTCGACGTATGAAGAGTGGAGTTCTGGAAGTGTTCTAATGGGTAACGATGTTCCATGCAAGGTGGTTGGCATTGGGTCCATCAAGATTCGTATGCACGATGGAGTTTTTCGGGAGTTGACCGATGTTAGACACATTCCAGAAATGGCGAAGAGTTTGATTTCTCTTAGCACTCTCGATGCTAAAGGTTACAAGTACTCATGTCAAAGTGGAGTACTCAAGGTATCCAAGGGAGCGTTGGTTGTCATGAAAGGAGTTCGAGAAGCTACACTGTACGTGTTGAAGGATGAAACGATACTGAAAAATGGAATCTCTGCTGTTTCGCAAACGCAAAGTGAAGATCCAGAGTTGACGAAGATGTGGCACAAGAGGCTTGGCCATGTAAGACAAAAAGGCTTGGAGCTATTGAGCTCAAGAGATCTTCTTCAAGGACATAAGGTGACAAAGTTGGATTTTTGTGAAAATTGTGTGCTTGGCAAACAAACGAAAGTTAGTTTCTCAAAGGTCGTTCATCAAACAAAAGCTTCATTGGATTACGTTCACATGGACTGTTGGGGTCCATCTAGAGTTCCGTCACTTGGTGGTGGTCGATATTTTCTTTCAATGATAGATGATTTTTCGCGAATGACGTGGGTGTTCATAATGAAGCACAAGGGTGAGTCGTTCGGAAAATTCAGGAGCTGGAAGATATTGGTGGAGAACCAATTAGAACGTAAAGTCAAGAAGATAAGGACAGACGATGGGTTGGAGTTCTGTTATAAGGAGTTTGATGATTTCTGTGAAGAGAACGGCATTGCAAGACACAAGACGGTTCGGCATACGCCTCAGCAAAACAGGGTAGCTGAAAGAATTAATAGAACACTGCTGGAACGATCAAGGTGTCTGTTGCTGAATGTGGGTTTGTCACGTGGTTATTGGGCCGAAGCAGTAAACACGACATGTTATCTCATCAACCGCTCGCCTGCTACCACTATTGATTGTAAAACACCGTTTGAAGTTTGGACGCGTAAGCCAGCGGACTATTCGAAGCTTAGGATGTTTGGTTGTCCGGCGTATTACCATGTAAATGATGGTAAACTGGAACTGAGGACCAAGAAAGGTGTTTTCATGGGGTATGGAGATTGTATGAAAGGTTTCAGAGTTTGGTCTACAGATGAGATGAGAATAGTGCTGAGCCGTGATGTTACGTTTGATGAGAAGATGTATTCTACCAAGGAGAGTGTCACCAAGAAGGTGGAGGAGCATGATGTGTCTGATCGTAGATCGAGTGACAACAGTGTAGAATTTGTGAATGAAGAAGAAAACCAAGTGAACGTTAAGAACGAGTCCAGAGAAGAAGATGTGGAATACGAGAGTGAACCGGTGGTAGATTCAGGTTCGGAGACGTCGTTTGTTCGAGGTTCGAGTTTGGGGTTATCTCATGAAGGTGGAGTCGGTAGCTCACTATCTTAAGAGAGATCAAGGAGAGAGATAGAATCGCCGACTCAATATGGTTTTGAAGACATGACCACTTATGCTTTACAAGTTGCTGAAGATATGGACAGTTTAAACGAGCCTAACTCCTATCGGGAAGCAAGTGTGTCTAAAGATGTGGATCAGTGGTCTGGTGCGATGTCTGAAGAGATTGAATCTCTGCACAAGAATAAGATGTGGGTTCTTGTTCAGTTACCGAAAGGTAGAAGGGTTGTTGGCTGCAAATGGATTTTCAAAAAGAAAGTCAGTGTCGAACAGTCAGAAGAAGTAAGATTCAAGGCCAGATTGGTAGCCAAGGGTTATAGTCAGAAGGAAGGTCTCGACTACAATGAAATTTTCTCCCCGGTGGTTCGTCATACGTCAATCAGAGTGTTGTTGTCGCTAGTCACACATGGTGACTTGGAGTTAGAACAACTAGATGTGAAGACGACATTTCTACATGGTGATTTGGAGGAAGAGATCTATATGTCTCAACCGGAAGGGTATGTGGAGCTAGGGAAAGAAACTTTGGTGTGTTTGTTAAAGAGATCGTTGTATGGCCTGAAACAGTCCCCAAGACAGTGGTACAAGCGGTTTGATAGTTTTATGGTGGGTCATGGATTTGTTCGAAGTCCTAATGACTGTTGTGTATATCACCAGAAGTTTAAAGATGGAAACATGATTTACTTGTTGGTGTATGTAGATGATATGCTGATAGCTGCTAAAGATATAAGAGAAGTTCAACGCGTGAAGAAGCTTCTAAGTATCGAGTTTGAGATGAAGGATCTAGGTCCTGCTAGGAGGATTCTGGGGATTGAGATCTTACGAGACCGAAAGAACAAACGGTTGTTCTTGTCGTAGCAAGTCTACGTTGAGAACATACTTCGTAGGTACGGGATGTTTGATGCGAAGCCAGTGAACAATCCGTCGTCGTCAAGTTTTCATCCTTCATTAGTGGTGTCGAATGGAGTTGAGGGTAATGATGAGAAGATGTCAAACGTTCCCTACTAACAGGCTGTGGGAAGTTTGACGTATTTGGTGGTCTGTACGAGACCAAATTTGGCATACTTGGTGAGTGTGGTGTCTCGCTTTAGGTGTAGTCCAAGGAAAGATCATTGGGTGGCAGTTAAACGAGTGTTTCGATATCTCAGAGGTACCATGGATGTTGGTCTCATTTACGGAGGTGATCAGAATGTTGAAGTAATCGGTTACTCTGACTCGGATTATGCTGCATATTTGGATAAGCGGAGGTCGCTTACGGGCTATGTGTTTACACTCGGTAGTGCAGTGATAAGCTGGAAGGCAACACTTCAACCGTCAGTAGCTTTATCCACTGCTGAAGCAGAGTATATGGCGCTAACGGAGGCAGCCAAGGGGGCAATATGGTTGAAAGGTCTGATTAGAGATATGGGGATAGATCAGGAGAAGACTTCGATACACTGTGATAGCATGAGTGCTATTAGTCTGGCGAAGGATCAAGTCTTTCATGATCGTACCAAGCATATTGATGTTCGTTACCATTTCATTAGATCTGACTCGCGAATCATAGTCGTGAAAATAGGTACGAAGGATAATCCAGCGGATATGTTAACAAAGACAATTCCAGAAGTGAAGTTCAGAAGTTGCTTAGACGTGCTGAATGTCGGAAATTGGAATTCACGTTTGACTTAACTAAAGTCAAGGTGGAGTTTGTCAATATTAAATGACTTTACTAAGTCAAAGGGTAGAAGTTGACAATAGTTAATAGATAAAGGGTGATAGTTTTGAATAGAATAGCAATATAGATACGTAAAGAAAAAAGGCAGATTGTAGTTTTACAATTTCATTCACACAAATTCGTATAGTAGTCTTCTTCTTCAAGATTATTTTCGTTTCTTTCTTGTAAACAAATTCTTTGATATTCTCAATAAACATTGATTTCTTTCTCATTCTTTTGATTCGATTACATTGTTTAAACCACAACAATAGTTTTGTTTTTTTTTTTCTTGTTATCCCCTTATTGGATTGCAATGTTCTTGTGTTGATAGAGCAACAACGAGGGAAGTTTTGCTTTGCAAATATGATGGTAATGAACAAATGCCTCTTAATCCTTCTTTATTTTCTTCTGGTTCTGTTTCTGGTTAGTAATATTAATCAGTTTAGTGCATATGAAAAACAGGGCCGGTCCTGAGGTTTTTAATGCCCAGGGCGAAACAATAAAAAAAATGTCCTATATAAATACTTAGACAAATAACAAACTAAATTTTAGGGGTTTCGAACCTAGTCAAGATAGGCGGATCATTCTCGCGCCAAAATTTTATTATAAAAATGTTACAACTTGGATACATAAAGATTAAATAACAAATATAACATAAATCAAAAGCATCATCTAATCAACATTTCTATTACTCAAAAGCATAAGTCAGCATTTCTATCACTCAATAGCATTATTTAATCAAAATTTCATCCAAAACTAAGCCATGTGACTACTTTAGAAATGGATAAATAAATAAACCCATAATATACCTTGTAAGAAACAAGTTCTGATAATTTAACGAACATATGCATTGGGAGGGTATAGAAATAACATATATCGCTTGCATTGGCACCAGCATATATGATTTTCAAGAGAACATGGTCTGATTTGATCTGTAATCTCAATGGTGCTCGGACTATACTGGTAGGCAAAGTGACATCAGACAAAACAACTCATATAAATCCCAAAGATAAACACAGCAGTGCATACAAAAAGTCTGACCGAAGAATGTTGTGAAAACGTTGACCGCTACTCCCATAATATTGAACAATATTAAATTCACAATCAGGAAGGTTTTAGACATAGACTCGTATATCAAACTAAACACAAATTATGTGTGGTTTATACTAAGAATCAAGAAAAAAATCAACAGAAATATCGCACTAATCCAACACGTCTTGTGGAAAAATGTTGATTCAATGAGCCATCAAGGTATATCATATATGTAATTAGAGATCGAAAGAGACGAATACCTGCTGCTGCTGTTGCATAATAGTGAAACAAACCGAAGCACCGAGCCCGCTGATATCGTCCGTCGATTGGCATGAACTCGTTGATATATGGCAGGAATTAGTTTGTCGATTGCAATACTGTGTGTCTGTCTCCGTCACCACCATGACCATCGAAGTATGAAACTATGGCAGAAATTCATCCGTCGATTGCAATACTCCACTGTCTCCGTCTCTATTAAATCAACGACATCGAAGTTTTTGAAACTCCATTAACTCAGTGCCGCTTTGTCGATTGCAATACTCCATGACTCCGGTGACTCTGTCGATTGCAATACTCCATGCCGCCTTGTCGATTACAATACCCTAATCGGCCGCCTCTGCTTCCGCTTCCTTCACGATGCATAGGTTTTAGATTGACATACATGGGCCTAAACTAAAATCTGTGATGCCCCTTGCGTTTTTGCTGCCCTGGGCCGAAGCCCAGCTCGTCCCCCCTATAGGGTCGGGCCTGTGAAAAAGTGGGGGGATCAAGAATGTGTTGACGATGGTGGGGGACTAAGTAGTTAAAAGTTTAGTGTATATTAATCAGTATATTAGTAGTAATATATACCACAAAGATAGGAGCATGGCTTTCTATTGCAAGACCTTGCAGGTTCCTTCACAAGTCATTTTCTTTAAGAAAAAAAAGCTCTTTAAATGACATTTGTGTAACTGACCCCATTGAGTTAAGAAGCATGAGTTGTTCTCTTCGTTTTAATCTGATCTTCTTTAAATTCTTTTTTTTGTGCAAATTTTACAATTCCATGTTGTCGTTTGTCAACATTTTTTTTATTTTCTTTTCTTTGCTTGGGGTTTTATTTAAATACTTGGAGGATACAGAGTTCTTTATCAGGTGGGATGGGGATTGGGATATCCAATTGGATGAAGCTCTTGCTACTGCTACTGCAAATTTGGAGAAAGAAGCATAATATGCACACTTTCCTCTTGTCTCTTTACATACTTTTGTGTTGATGAATAAAAAAAGTACTGAATTTTATGTTTATATGAAAGCTTTGTGTTCTTTTGGTAAATTTGAATAATTTGGTGGGCTTGTTTGATTACAATTTGATCCTGAGGTGTTCTCAATTTGTGTTCATGTGAACCATTTGCTGGCTGCTAGCTTTTGTGTGGTTTCCAAATCTTTTAATAGAATTCTATTCATAAAGTTTTCAAATTTTTATTTGGTTTTGTTTCTAGAAATGCTTCAAATGGAATACTTGGTAGTTGGTTGTGGTTTTGAGGCGTCTTCTTTCCACTTTTCACTCTGCAAACAAGACCATTGTTTTGTACTATTTGCTACTTGATTGGTGTTGGTGTTTAGGTGGTGTGACTAACTTGATGCAACAATCTAAGCATATGACATTGTTTGTTCAAGATAGTAAACATAATATTATGTGGTTGACCATTATTCAACAAAATGCATTGTGTGTTTTATTCTTTTTTTCTAAATGTACTTGATTAGAAAAGTAGGACCAATTTAACAGAATTTTAAAAACCATCCTAGTCCTAAAAAAGTTGTCCTGAATTAGTATGAACTTTAGCCCATCTGAGGTCTAATAATGATCAACTTCTAGACTTTGGCGCCCATGAGCTAGCCAAGAAGTTTATTTGTTGACGATGGAAATTTGACATCTGATATTTTCTTATTGATGCAATGCTACTAGCCTCACCACCTAAGGATATTAAAACCATTGTCAAGGCAGAGTGGCCTTTCTTTTATTACTTTTGAATGCTGGCTAGCATCTTCTGAATATATATGTAAAGTATATATTTAAAATATATACATTGTCCCCGTAAGCTAAGCAGTAAGGTGTTGATTGCCAACCTCTGCTTTTAGCTCAAGACCCCTAGATTGAACAAACCCATCTATGAATCTTCAACCGGTCTTCCTTGATCTAGGTTTGTGTCTTTGCTTTCCATGTTCCCAGTAAACATTCGTGCTACATTCAATCATAACATCCATGGATTCCTTAAAAACATTGAAGGAGAACAAAAAAGCATTTGAAGTATATGTGAGTTAGATAACACTAATACACTAAGAAGATTGGTAAATCAATATTTAACTTTAGTTTGAGGTTATTTTGATGTTGGTACTTGTACCGTCATGCATTTAGATACCATTTATTGAATTCAAAGAACACTCCAACTGAACTCTTTTCTCATAAAATAAGATCCCATTTATTGAATTCAAACAACAAAATATGGAAAGAAACGGTGGTCGGTGTTGTCACATAACCATTTATATAGCCAAATATGTTAGATATTAAATTTCGATCGTGTGAATTTATTTTGTAATAATTATTTAGTTTATATTTAGTCTTGTAATGTTTTTCTTTGTTAGTTTTTGTTATATGTAAAGTTCAAGGACCAAAAGTAACTTTCCTTGATAGTTAATTAAAGGAGCCTACTCATAGGCTCCTAGGGTTTTGTTTCATTGTACACGGTTGTCATTTGAGAAATAGAGAGAATATTCAGCCGCCATTTTCATCATCTTCTCCAACATTCCTTTTGTTCCTAATCATTACACAATTATTGAGTCGTTATTCTTCTTGTGTGTGATAATAGAACATTTATGTGCTGATTACATCTGGGAATACATTAAAATAATTGGTATCAGAGCTCAAAAAGGTGGATTTCGACTTCTCAAAATCGGATTCTGCTGTGTTCATATCATCTTCATCGAGTTCTTCCATTTATTCTCGGTTAGATCCTCTTTTTCATTGTTTATCTGTTGTTTTTGTGTCGTTATTGTCATAAAATCATCACATTATCATTTCCTACTGAGTTAGAGCTTATTAGGTTCAATCTTAACATCAAAATCATCCTAAAATCGGCTGTTCTTGAACTTTAAAAAAAAAGATGGGTTTTCTTGAGATTTTGGTCCGTTTTTAGGGAATTTTAAGTGTTTTGGTGCATTTTAAAAGCTAAAAAGTGTTTAAAATAGTTTACCAATCATTTAGAAACAATTTTAGGTCAAAAATCTGCTCATTTTGAAGTCTGAAAATATTGAATATCTGCTGTATTTCGGACCATAACTGTAGCAATTCGGACCCTAGTTCAGACCATATAGGACCCTGTAGGTCCCAAAAGATATCCCAAGTGTTTTGCTTTAAGCTGTAGAGGGGGGGTGAATACAACACTTCAAAAACTACACACAATTTTCTCAATGTTTGTATGTATTATTAACAAATGTTAATTACAAACAAGCTTGAATGCGGAAAGGTTCAAGCTGAGATGACAGATACAACAGTTTATCTAACTAGTCTAAGACTGACTTAAACTAATTACAATGAATACACTCACTAAGAATCACTCACTGTGTTTACAAGACTCTGAGGAATAGCTTGAATAAGAACAGCTTAGACACTGAGCACTGTTTTATTCAAGCAGACTTGCATGCATGAAAGACACACTTTGAATGCACGTTCACTCTTGTTTTCAGCACTTAGCTTTTTTTTGGCTTTTTTTATCAATCCTTGCAAGTTTCTTTTTATACCCACTCAGAGGATCTAAGTGAAGCTTCTTCATTGGATGAGATGAAAAAGGAGAAGTCTTGTTTGAAAAGACAACACAACTTTTCCTGCACTTTTCTGAAAAGCAAACTTGTCTTCATATGTGCAGAACTTTTGTCTTTTCACTTTGTCTACTGTTGCATTGCCTTTAACTAAATAAGGAATGTCAACTTTGTGTTTTTCTTCCTTGTAAAGGCCTATTTTGATATAAGAAAAAGGTGTGTCACCCTTTTTCAAATAACCTTTTGTCTTCATGTAACAGAACAGCTTGGGCAGGCTGAGCAGTTCAGATTTCCACTTTGTCTTCGACTTTGTAAACTGATCTTGTAGTCAAATACAATACATGATGACTTGGAAACACATTCCATAAAGTGTTTAGCCTGTTCACAAAGAACAGGTTCTGTTCACAAAGAACAGAACACTTGTAAACTACCCAAGCTGCTCATTAGTGTAGAGCAGCGTAGACAGTTTATGTCCAGCCTGTTCAGCAGACTGAACAGCTTGGGCAAAACTGCCTTTGTTGCAACACATGCAACACATAGAACAGCTTTAGGCTGATATTGCAAATCATTTTCAGGTTTCAATAAGGCATATAACAGGCCTTAAATTCAACCTTCAAAAGCATCAACAGGTTTGATTAATAATCTCCCCCTCAGATGCAGAGCAGGTTTGACTGAGGCCTTTTTGTGCCTAACAATCTCCCCCTATTTGCAAAAACCAGTCTAAGCTGGCCTTATCAAAAGTCACTATATATTTTTACAGTACATTTGTTGAAACAAAATTACAACATCAACATAAAGTAAATGATCAGTTTATATATACTGATTTTGATTACATTAAAACAACACATGTTTCTACAAAAGTACAACTAATGTACTAATGTATTTTACAACTAATGTAAAAGAAAAATTACAACTGATGTAATAATGTACAACTAATGTACAGCAGGTTTTTGGACTGTTTGTGTTGGGAGCAGATAATGGTAAGCATGTCCAACTAATGGACAGCTTCCATTCTTCACCTGCCCAGATGGCAGATGGACTTCATCACGCTGGAGGGGGAACCTGAAACATCTTTTCCAGCTCTTCCCTTGTTTCCTCAAGTTCTTGAACTTCACTTCTTATTATCATGAACTTGGGATCATCAAGTTCACCTCTTTCAAAGAAGCCTCTGAGCTGATCCCAGACGGCTGCTCTCCACTTACTAGACTGCCTGAATGAAACTGCAAGTCTGAAGGCCACAAGTTGTCTCAGATCCACTTTGTATAGATCTGAAGCTCTTTGAAAGCATTTCTTCTGAGTTAAGGGATCTACAAAAAATGCCCCCAGCTCAGGCTCTTCAATGATCTTGCCATCTTCAAACTCTATTCCACTAGGCAGACTGTGATCAACTCCTTTCATTTCAATGGCATAATCGCCTTGTTCAATCAGTGCAAGGAGTAGTTCCATTTCAGTATCCTTGCTTGTCCTCCTGGCCTTAATTTTTGGATGTGTCACAAAGACACCTTCACTAACTTCTTTGGAGATCAGGCCAAGGTTTTTTACTCTCTCCATCAGTTTCTTGACATATGCCCTGATTGTCTTAGTCGTTTCTGACTTTGACTCACTCAGAGCAACTGCCAGCTTAATCCATTCTCTGTACCCCATCTGTGCTACGTCAGTGTAGTCATATGAATTCTGGGCCTGCTGCACCCATCCTTGTTATTTTCAACTTCCACTGACTGCCTTTTCTTGATATAGGGACAACTTTGACAATTGCTTCCTTGGAAATCCTTCTTTCAGCAACATCTTGAAATTTTATCTTTGTCAGGTTGTCAAAATGGTACTGAGCTCTTGCATGAGGCACTGTAGGCTTGGTCACTGAGACCAGAGTACCTTTTTCATTTTCTGCTTCCTTCTCCCCTGCTGATCCCTTAGCAGCTTTCAATATTTTCTTTTGCACTTCCAAAGTAGACATTTTAACTTTCTTTGCTTCTTGAAGTAGAAATGATTTGGCAGCTTTGGCAGATTCTTCTTCTTTTCTAAGAACTTCCAGGGCTTGAAGCTGTTCTTCTCTAAACTCAAAATATTTGTGCATAGGAAGACCCATTTCTTTGGCCCTGGCTTTGTGAAATTGGATTTCTGCTGTTTTCTGCTGTTGAGGATCAGTTGCTGCTATTTCTTTACCTTTAGCTGCTTTAGTGATAGCAGCTTCAGGACTTTCCTCCTCCTCTTGTTCTTCTTCTAATATCAGATGCCTCCTTCTGCTGCTTGGCCTGCCCTCAGGAATAGTTTCTTCCCCCTTAGATTGAGAAGGGATTGGAGATTCAACCTGAGTAGGCTGAGCAGCATGGGAGGCACCCTCCAGTGTACCTGTTGAAGCTCCTGCTTGTTGACCAGTTTGTGCTGCAGGCACTGGTTTCTCCTTAGGAGAAGAAGTTTTCTCCCCCTTAGACTTAGTCTTAGAGGCAGACGACTTCTCCCCCTTAGAAGGAGATGGACCAGCACCTTCAACACCCGGTCTGCCTGAAGACACAAAGTCATCAGGCTTGCCAGCAGTTTTGGCAGTAGGCCTGGGGCCAACAAGGCTATTCACTAAGAATGCTAAGTTGTCCTTCACCTCTGCAAGCTGGGTAAGACAGGACTGAAGAGAAGAGGATTGGGTATCAGCAATGGAGGTCAGCTTAACAATATTTTCCCTATCAGACTCAGTGAACAGCAAACTTTGAAGCTGTGCAAGATGTAATTCAGGAGAATCTTGCACATCAGGAAGGTTTGAAGACAAAGAATTTGATAGGGAGCTAATAAGGGTGTTTAGGCTGGCCAGAGTAGTAGGAAGGGTAGTGTTGCAAGAAGTTAGGAGAGATGACAGCTGTTGAGAAATGGCTGTCATTGAGGACACAGAGTCCTGTTGCAGTGAAAGAATAGAGGAGAGGGAGTTGGACACATTTTGCAGCTGTGCAGTGAGTGCTAACAGCTGTGGAGAATTATCTGTTTGTGGAGTAGCAGGGAAGGAGTCTTTGAACAAATCAAAGAACCCCTTAAGATGTTCAGACACAGAGTCTGAAATAATAGAGGGTAGAGAGGTCATAGTAGTTTCCAAAGAACCAACTTTGTTGGTCAGCAGAGAAAGCTGATCCTTCAAAGGTAGGTCTTTAGGAGATGGAGGTGTATGGGTGGACTGTTTAGATTGGGTAGATGGAGAAGATGATGAGGAGGCTGGTGTATGAGGATGTGATGGAGAGGGAAGAGGAACATTTGAAAGAAGCTCCATAGCCTGGGCAAAAGTAATGTGGCCCAGCTTAGAGGGGTCAAAGGGTCCCTCAGCAGCGGCTGTAGCTGCTTCATCAGGAAAAGGGGTTGATGTTGGGGGCCTTTCAGATGCTGCTTGTGTGGCAACATCCTCATGAAGGCCAGTGGGTGTTCCCTCTGCAGTGCCTTGGTGGAAAAGCACCTCATCATTGGGAGATGGGATATGCATTTCAACATCAGCAGTGGTGAAACCTGCTGATGGAGTTTGCATGGAGGGAGCAGCCTCACCAGAGGGATGGTATGATCCCTGAGGTTCATCAGTTTGGATTGTTGGTCCCTCAGCAGCTGTTTGGTGTAGAACAGCTGTATCATGGGGAGCAGAAGTTTGAGGCTGAGTTGCTGATTGGTCTATACCAGCAGCATGGGCACCTCTTGCAGACTCAGGGTGTAAGGAGATTTGAGTGGGGGACAATGTGGACTCAGTATGGAGTGGAGAGGACTCCTGTCTTTCAATATTCTCAGCCTGTTGGGAGGCTGGAATAGTTGAGGTGGTTATCTCCTTTTGTACAACTGGTTCCTGTTGGGAGGAACCAGAGGGTCTAGGCTGACTTTGGGTAGACTCAGGTTGGAGTGAAGCAGGCTCCAATTGGGCTGAACCTTCTCCCAATATAGGAGAGGCAGCAGGGGTTGCTTCTCTTACAACTGAACCCTGTTGAGAGGGAACATAGGAGGTGGTTGTTTTGGCTGATTTCTTTTTGGAGATGGATTTTCGTTGATAGTGAATGGATGAAGTGGGTGATTGGGGAGAGGTGATGAGGGGTTCAGACTGGACAGGTTTTGAGACTGGGTCAGAAACAGGTGGGTTGGCCTGTTCCATAGTCTCAGGTGCCACAAATGCACCAGCCACAGAGGCTTCAGGGTGAGGAGCCTGCTCCCCCTCAGCCACAGAGGCTAAGAGAGCAGACTCAGACTGAGCTGTTTTGGCCTTCTTTTTCACAGGCCCAGCTTCAGCAGTTGCCAGGGTCCTCTTAACAAGTTTGGACATGGCTTTGGATTTTCTTGTGGGAGCAGCAGCTTCTGGATCCACCCTCACATCAGAGGGTTCTTCCACCAATCCCAGTAACCTCCTCATTGGAGTAGATAGAGGAGGCTCATTGGGTAGCACAGTTGTATAAAATACTCTATTCCCTATAACAGGAAATACAGCAGTTTTAAGTAAAGGTTGAGAATTGTACAGGTGCTCACCACAATGATGCTTGAATATGAGGCTCAGAAATCTGGGGTATCGAACAGCAGCTGGACGAGTTTCCTGCTGCACCAGATTCCTCAGATTCAGGAAAATCCATTTTGCCATGTCGATTGTAGTCCCATCCACCAGCTGTAGAACAATGGGGACTTCATCACGGCTGAGTTGGTCAAAAGAACCAACTTTGCTACTGAAGCTCATCATTACTGAAGCAAATAAGAAGCTGTAAGTGGGGGGACAGCTCCTTCCTGAATAAAGTAGCTCCAATTTTGGGTTCTGCTACACCACAGAAGCGTAGCAGATTGCCCATTTGTTCATCCTCAGCTTGAGGCATGTCATATGTTTCAGCAGTTGGTATACGAAGCACCTCCCTGAGAAGATCAGTACTAATCTCAATGGTCTGAGTCCCATTGAGAATAGTACCCTTGATGACTTTGGTGTTGGGGTTGTAGGCACATGTGTACCAGAACTCGTACACCCCATCTCCTGGTACAGGACACCAGGAGTTGCAGTCATTGCATAGTTCAACGGATGAACTCTTAAGAACTCCACCATTTCTTCATACTTTTTTCCCACATAGTTCTTGGGTATGGTCAGATTTGCAATGTAGTTGGTGGGTTTGATGGTCAGCATTGTGGTGACTGATGAGTGTTTGACAACATCATCACCAACGAACACTGGAAGAATGGGATTAGGTTTGTGAGCCATTTGGGAAGTTTTGAGGTTTGGAGAAGCAGAAGACACTTAGTCGATATTTAGGGTTCTTGAGGATTTCTGGAAATGATGAGGAAGACGAAGATGAAACAGTAGTTGGGTATTTATAGGATTTGAATGTGAGTGTGTATGAGAGAGAAGGTTTGGGCGGTTTGATTTGAAATGTAAGTTAACGGAAAACGGAACGGTTGTCCATGTCAGAAACATTTGTCAGACCACTTGACCTTTTTAATCACTAACACACGTAACCCACATTATCCGCAGTAATTAAGTTAAATAAAAACATAAGTTACTTAATTGTGAAGAAAGGTAAAAAAACTGTTAGTCTAAGCTGTTGGTCAAACCTGTGATGAGCAGAGTCATCACAAGCTGTTCAATCTTCAAGCAGTTCATTCTTCAAATTGTGCCTTCAGCCTGCTCTCTTTTGTAAGAACAGGTTGTGTTCAATAGTTGAACAGGTTACAAGACAATGGCTTGTAAGACAGTGTGAAGGAGTGAACAGGGTGAAGATTGGACCATCAGAGCAGGCTGGACGAGTAAACTGTTTTTGTTCAGCCTGTTGTATGCTCAAGCTGTTTAAGTTTTTCAGACAAATGACTAAGTACAGAACATGTATAACCTGTTTTGTCTAAGCTGTTCTGAGAAACTTGAGCAGTGTGAAACACACAAATTCTTAGACCTTTGAGAAACACTTAGTCACTCTTGTTTAACATACCCAGCTTGCTGACAAGGTAATTAAACCTGTTTTCATCAAGAGGTTTGGTGAAAATGTCTGCAAGTTGTTCATTAGTGGAAATAAAACTTACCTCCACATTACCTTTCTGAATGTGATCCCTGATGAAGTGATGTCTGAGTTCAATATGATTTGTTCTAGAATGAAATACTGGATTGTTGGAAATGGCTATGGCACTTGTGTTATCACACAGAATAGGAATTTTCCTATACACAAGCCCATAATCTTCAAGCTGATGCTGCATCCACAGAATCTGCCCACGGCAGCTTCCAGCAGCAATGTACTCAGCTTCAGCAGTAGAAGTAGACACAGAGTTGTGCTTCTTGCTGCACCAACTTATCAACTTACCACCAAGGAGTTGACATCCACCTGTTGTGCTTTTCCTGTCTAGCCTGCAGCCTGCAAAATCAGAATCTGAATAGTCTGTTAGTTCAAGGCTTGAATCTTTGGGATACCAAAGACCCAAACCTGGTGTACCCTTCAGGTATCTGAAGATTCTTTTAACAGCAGCTAGATGAGATTCCTTTGAATCAGCTTGGAACCTAGCACACAGACAGGTGGCAAACATAATATCAGGTCTACTAGCAGTTAGATATAGCAAGCTCCCAATCATACCTCTGTAAGCTGTTACTGAAACAGCTTTGCCACTGGTATCAGCATCCAATTTTACATTGGTTGCCATTAGGGTTTTAATAGGAGAACTTTGATCAAATTTGAACTTTTTCAACAGATCTAAAGTGTACTTTCTTTTATTTATAAAAATTCCAGTTGAGGTTTGTTTAACCTGTAGTCCTAAAAAGAAAGTAAGTTCTCCCATCATACTCATTTCATATTTGGATTTCATGAGTAATGAAAAATTCTTGCAAAACTGCTCATTAGTAGAACCAAATATGATGTCATCAACATAAATTTGAACAAGCATAATATCAGACTTCACCTTCTTTATGAACAGTGTGGTATCCACTTTACCTCTGGAACACCCATTGCTCATAAGGAAATCAGTAAGAGTGTCATACCAGGCTCTAGGGGCTTGTTTGAGACCATAGAGAGCTTTGTCCAACTTATAGACAAAACCTGGATGATGTTCATTTTCAAAACTTGGAGGCTGCTTGACATAAACTTCTTCTTGCAGCTTTCCATTTAAAAATGCACTCTTCACATCCATTTGAAATACCTTAATGCTCTTATGAGCAGCGTAGGCTAGATACAAACGAATTGCTTCTAGCCTGGCCACAGGAGCAAATGTCTCATCATAGTCAATACCTTCCTCCTGTCTATAACCTTGAGCAACCAGTCTTGCCTTATTTCTTATGACATGACCTTGCTCGTCCATCTTATTTCTGAAAACCCATTTAGTGTCAATTATGGTTTTGCCTTTAGGAGCAGGGACCAGCTTCCATACCTTGTTTCTCTCAAACTGATTGAGTTCTTCTTGCATGGCAGAGATCCAATTGGCATCTTTTAGTGCTTCATCCACTTTCTTTGGCTCCATTAGTGAAACAAAACTAGAGAACATACAGAAGTTCCCTAAGTTGTCCCACCTTGTTTGTACCCCTTTGTTGATGTCACCAATTATTTGATCATTGGGGTGACATCTGATCCACTTAGGATCATTCTTCAATGATGATTCTCCTGAGTTATCAGCATCTTCAGCAGGTCCTGTTGAACAGCTCTCAAGATTTTCAGACAAACTGTTGTCTTGAGCCTGCTCACTTGTTGAACATGACTGACCACTGTTGAACATATCAGCAGAGGAACCAGGAAAATCAGCATTGATAGGTTCAGGACATGCAGTTGTAATTAGATCAGTATACTTATTCACACAGGATGTATTGACATAATCATCATCATGCCCATCATGATTAACAGGTTCCACACTGGGTGTAGTGGAAGCTTTTGAGTCCTCTTCATTGTTTGAATGCATTAGATCATCAAAGTTTAATTCTCCTGAAACTGATTCAGGAACAGCTTTGGTGGTAGCATTCTTGGACTCTTCAAAGGTGACATTGATAGATTCATCTATCACCTTTCTTTTGTTGTTGTACACTCTGTAGGCTTTAGAGATAGCAGAGTAGCCAGCAAACACAGCTTCATCAGCTTTTGGTTCAAACTTTGCCAGTTGATCCCTTTGATTCAAAATGAAGCAGGGACAACCAAATATATGGAAGTAACTGACATTTGGTTTCCTCCCTTTGATCAGCTCATAAGGAGTCTTGTTGAACCTTTTCACCACTAAGGATCTGTTTTGGGTGAAGCAGGCAGTGTTAACAACTTCAGCCCAGAATGATGAAGGTAAACCTGATGCACACAGCATGGTTCTAGCAGATTCAATGAGAAATCTGTTTCTCCTTTCAGCAACTCCATTTTGTTGTGGAGTTCTCACAGCTGAAAAGTTTTGAGGAATTCCTTTCTCTTCACAGAAGTCTTCAAGAGTACTGTTTCTGAATTCAGTACCATGATCACTTCTAAGCTGCTTTACTTGGGCAGAGTTCAGCATTTCCATCTTTTTCACAAATCCAATAATTTCTCTAGCAGCCTCTCCTTTGTTCTTCAAGAAGATAACCCATGTGTACCTGGAGAACTCATCAACCATTACTAGAGTGTATCTTCTTCCTCCTAGACTTGGGACATTAACAGGTCCAAACAAGTCCATATGGATTAAGAAGAGAGGAGTATCAATAGAGAAGTTATGTTTGGATTTAAATGATGATTTTCTCTGCTTGCCTTTCTCACAAGCTGTGCAGAGTTTATCTTTAACAAAGGTCATAGAAGGTAAACCTGTCACCAACTCTTTCTTACAGAGTTTGTTGATGTTCTTGAAGTTCAGATGTGACAGCCTTTTATGCCATAACCAGTTTAAGTCTGCATTTGTTCTTGTGAGAAAGCAGGTTTCAGTTGTGGGATCAGCAGATTGCATGTCCACAACATATACGCCTTTCTTTCGTTGAGCACACAGCACAACTTTGCCTTGGGGATCCAATATGTAACCCAGGTGCTCATCAAAGTTAACCTTATAGCCAGCATCACACGGTTGGCTTATGCTAACAAGGTTATGTTTTAGCCCAACCACATAGGTTACTCTTTTGAACACTGCAGCACCAGCTTTAAAGTTCCATATCCCTCAGTGGATCCCTGTACATTGTCACCAAATGTGACATTTGGCCCTTTTTCAGGCCTGAGGTCACTCAGCAATTCTTTACAACCTGTCATGTGCCCTGAGCAGCCACTGTCCAAGTACCAAACCTGGGAAGGTTGTTTTTCCTGCAGAGTGATAAGAGAAATATTAGTCATTTTTAGGGGAACTCATCACAGAGATGAGTTCTCCTACTTCATCAACATTTGTTGATGGACTTATAATATCCACACTAATATTTCCTATTTGAATGATATCAGCTTGGATACCACTTTCATTGACTGAAATGTTTCCAACACTACTTGTAATAGCTGTGAGAGAACCATCAGAGTCAACAGGCCTCATGTCCTTAGATTCAGGACAGTCCTAGGCCAGATGTGTCTTCTTCCCACATTTATAACATTTTCTCTTTTTAGGATTTTTGGAAGAAGAACTTTCAGAAACACATTCTGAGTTATTTTTGTTGATTCTATTAGCAGGTTTAGCAAACTTATTACTATTTGATGAATCAACAGCTTGAGTGGAGGGTTCAATAGCCACAGCTTTGTCTGTCTCTTCTCCTCTTTTTAGGAGGACAAATGTCAAAGACAGGAAGCTTAATTGGCTTTTGAACTTCCACAGGTTTGGGAAACTTATTCCCAAGTTTCTCAGGCTGAGCAATGACTTTGCCTTTGCCTCTACTGAGATGTGATTTATGCTGCCTATCAGCATAATCACTTTTTTAGGCTTTGAAAGACTTATTTTCATTTAACACCAGTTTATTGCTATGATTAGAAAACTTATTAGAAACCACAGCAGGTTTGCCTTCAACATGAGACTTGCCTTTGTTGAAAGCAGGCTGCTTAACTTTTGAAAACTTATTTTCAAAATGTTTAGCATCAAAAGGATTATCATGCCTTTTACCATCAGCTTTGGACCCAGAACCTGTTTTGTCAACAGGTTTAGTATCCACAGCTGCAGTTTGGACATGTTTTCCTTTCTTTTGATTGTGTGAATCAGCAGAGCACTTAGCAGGCTGGTTTGATGGAGAACATATTCCAACACCAGCTTTTGAGCTAGGTTCACACGAGCTGTCAGTATTTTGAGGCCTGACAAACCTGTTTGTTGAGATTAGTTTACCATTCACTTTTTGAATAAAAGTGTTTGGAAGCTCACCAAGAGTGGATAAATCTTCTTTCAGATTATTAATCTCAACAATGGAAGCTGCTGTGTCAAGATCCCCTCCAAGATAGGCTTGAATTTGTGCAGGGATCTGTTGACTTATACAATGGCTGACTTTTTGTGCAGATTGGCACCAAGAGTCAACTATCTTTTGAAGCTTAGTATGCTTTATATCTGTTTCTCTCTTTTCTTCCAGTAAAATGGAGTTAATGTGTTTTAATTCATCAAGCTCAGTTTCCAACTTATGGAAACTGTCCAGTTTACTGGATTTTGTTTTAAGATCAGTTTTAAGCTTAGAGATTTCAGATAATAAAGCATCATGCTTC
This sequence comes from Centrapalus pauciflorus, assembly GCA_020465985.1. Lineage (NCBI taxonomy): Eukaryota > Viridiplantae > Streptophyta > Magnoliopsida > Asterales > Asteraceae > Centrapalus > Centrapalus pauciflorus. The sequence goes on from JAANYP010006513.1 coordinate 32,384, forward strand.
TCAACAGCAGCTTTCAAATCAACTAGCATATATTCAAACATTTTAACTTTTTCTTCAGAACTGTAATTCATAAAATTTTGTACCTTATACATCATTGTAGGATTCCAATTCTCCAAGCTGCTGAAAGCTTCAGCTTCAGCCAGATCCTGTTTGAAGTTGCTTGTTGATGGGACATCAGTGTTGGCCATCAGACAGTTGTTGTCTTCTTCATCAGATGATGAATCAGACTCCTCCCAGTCACAAGTTTCAGCCATTAGTCCCTTTTGTCTGTTAGAAACCACTGAGTTTTCTAACTTCCTCAGCTTGGCCATGGCCATAAGGTACTTAACCCTGTAGCCATCATCCTTGTTTGTCTTGTGTGGTTTGGATGTCTGACCAACAGCTTTTGACACACAGTCAGCAGCTATATGGCCAGTTTTGCCACATTTGAAGCACTCAGCTTTGGTCTTATCAAATGCTTTCTTTTTTACAGCATTTGACCTTCCCTGTAGCATGTTTCTTCCAAACCTTTTCCTGTTGAACCTTTTGACAAGCATGGCTATCATCTGCTCATCATCCAGTTCAGCACTATCTGCATTGTCTTCCTCATCAGATATTTCCTCCTTATCATCAGCCTGTAGATCAGGTTGAATGAATACATCACTCACCTGATTTACAGGTTGTCTCACACTAGCCACAAAGGCTGCACCTTTCTTAGATATTTCCAAGGCATTTCTCTTCTGTTGCCTTGATTGCTCATCATTTAGTAAGGATCCATATAAGTTAACAAGATCCATACTTTTGATGGTACCTGAATTCCTTAAAATTGTAGAAAAATAATTCCATTCTTTTGGGGTCCATCTAGAGTTCCGTCACTTGGTGGTGGTCGATATTTTCTTTCAATGATAGATGATTTTTCGCGAATGACGTGGGTGTTCATAATGAAGCACAAGGGTGAGTCGTTTGGAAAATTCAGGAGCTGGAAGATATTGGTGGAGAACCAGTTAGAACGAAAAGTCAAGAAGATAAGGACAGACGATGGGTTGGAGTTCTGTTCTAAGGAGTTTGATGATTTCTGTGAAGAGAACGGCATTGCAAGACACAAGACGGTTCGGCATACGCCTCAGCAAAACAGGGTAGCTGAAAGAATTAATAGAACACTGCTGGAACGATCAAGGTGTCTGTTGCTGAATGTGGGTTTGTCACGTGGTTATTGGGCCGAAGCAGTAAACATGACATGTTATCTCATCAACCGCTCGCCTGCTACCACTATTGATTGTAAAACACCGTTTGAAGTTTGGACGGGTAAGCCAGCGGACTATTCCAAGCTTAGGATGTTTGGTTGTCCGGCGTATTACCATGTAAATGATGGTAAACTGGAACTGAGGACCAAGAAAGGTGTTTTCATGGAGTATGGAGATTGTATGAAAGGTTACAGAGTTTGGTCTACAGATGAGATGAGAATAGTGCTGAGCCGTGATGTTACGTTTGATGAGAAGATGTATTCTACCAAGGAGAGTGTCACCAAGAAGGTGGAGGAGCATGATGTGTCTGATCGTAGATCGAGTGACAACAGTGTAGAATTTGTGAATGAAGAAGAAAACCAAGTGAACGTTAAGAACGAGTCCAGAGAAGATGATGTGGAATACGAGAGTGAACCGGTGGTAGATTCAGGTTCGGAGACGTCGTTTGTTCGAGGTTCGAGTTTGGGGTTATCTCGTGAAGGTGGAGTCGGTAGCTCACTATCTCAAGAGAGATCAAGGAGACAGATAGAATCGCCGACTCAATATGGTTTTGAAGACATGACCACTTATGCTTTACAAGTTGCTGAAGATATGGACAGTTTAAACGAGCCTAACTCCTATCGGGAAGCAAGTGTGTCTAAAGATGTGGATCAGTGGTCTGGTGCGATGTCTGAGGAGATTGAATCTCTGCACAAGAATAAGACGTGGGTTCTTGTTCAGTTACCGAAAGGTAGAAGGGTTGTTGGCTGCAAATGGATTTTCAAGAAGAAAGTCAGTGTCGAACAGTCAGAAGAAGTAAGATTCAAGGCCAGACTGGTAGCCAAGGATTATAGTCAGAAGGAAGGTCTCGACTACAATGAAATTTTCTCCCCGGTGGTTCGTCATACGTCAATCAGAGTGTTGTTGTCGCTAGTCACACATGGTGACTTGGAGTTAGAACAACTAGATGTGAAGACGACATTTCTACATGGTGATTTGGAGGAAGAGATCTATATGTCTCAACCGGAAGGGTATGTGGAGCTAGGGAAAGAAACTTTGGTGTGTTTGTTAAAGAGATCGTTGTATGGCCTGAAACAGTCCCCAAGACAGTGGTACAAGCGGTTTGATAGTTTTATGGTGGGTCATGGATTTGTTCGAAGTCCTAATGACTGTTGTGTATATCACCAGAAGTTTAAAGATGGAAACATGATTTACTTGTTGGTGTATGTAGATGATATGCTGATAGCTGCTAAAGATATAAGAGAAGTTCAACGCGTGTAACATCCGACAGTAAACCAGGTTAGCGACTATGACCTAATCAGTATTTACTAGCCAATTATAACCTAATCAGTGGTCATTAGAAATTAATCAAAGTGATTAACAAGGCTCATGAAGAAATTCAACTCAATTAGAATCAAATTCATCGGTGCGATTAATCGGGAAATCAATTAATCCGATCGATTTACGATATGAAGGATTAATTCAACTAAGTACATAATTAAATTATGATTAGTGAAACTAATCATACACCAATACAATTACTTAACATTAATTATGCAAGACTAAAACAATTCATTAAAACAATGCATCCAACAGTATTTATGAATTTACATAAAAAAAGAAATACAAGAATACATTCTAAATACTTTTATACAAAAAATAAAAACCAAAATACATCATTTTTATACCATAAAAATCAGCCAACACAAAAGCGGATAACACTTTTGTGTCCCCTTTGACTTTCATTAAAAATATTGAAAAGAATTCCTCATTTTTTCTACTTTTCCAACATGTTGGTAAAGTGTTAAACACCACCTTTTCTTTCATCATTTGCAAGACCAATTCTCTTCTATAAATAGAGGACTCATTTCTCTTTTCATTCACACCTTGAAAGATCAAAATCCTCTCATCTTTTCTCTCAAAAAAAAATAGGCCAAGAGCAACCAAGAACACCAAAGTTGCATCTTTTTGTTTCTTCAAGTTCTTCAAGTGTTATTGGTGAAATTCAAGTGTTCTTGGTGCATATCTTGCAAAGATTTCAACTTTTACTCAAAATCATACTCTAAACACTTCAAAGTAAGTAAATACTAACTTATTTCATCTTACATTTATGTTTATATAAGTCTTACATAATATATATAATCACCAACAACAACAAGTTTCATAAAAACTCAAGTTTATAAATTTCTAGTTTTTGTTTTTAAGTTGTTTCTTTAAATGTGTTTATGAATATATGAACACATCATAAAAGTGTTAATATTATGAAAACAAGTGATATATATGTGTTTTATAACTTTTATAACTTTCATACAAGTAGTCTTTGAATAAACAACAAGAATCATAAGTTATCTCAAGTTTATAAACTGCGGATTTTCGGCAGAAAATTTATATCGACTTTGAAAAATCATAACTAATTCATAACTTAACAAAATGAGTTGATTCTTGTCTCAAAAGTTAGATCTATGTCTTAACTATAGATCTGGAAGTTTTCATAATTTATTTTGGAGTTTAAGACCTCCAGAAATTATTTGGGAAACCGAAAGTTTGACAGCTCAAAAATGGCCAACCTAGGGTTTTTAACGAGCTTTTTCACCAACCTAAACATCTCGAAAAATGGTCGTTCTTGATTCTAAAAATCCTTTGTATATAGTAGTTTAATGTCCTAGAAAACCAAAGCCTAAAACATTTTGGAGCTTGGTCAAAAACATCCTCAAAGTAGGCCGAAAAACCTCCGAAAAAGCTGGAAAATTATATATATATAAACTTGACGTTTTAAGTGAGTTTTATTTATAAACTTGTAATGTTGGGTGATTTAAGACATAAAAATCTATAAATATACATATTATCATATGTTAGAGATATTAAGTCTATTTATCATTTAGGACTCGGTTAAACACATCCGGTTTCATCACCCATCAAACAACGCAAACTTGCATTTTTGCGCGTATTTTGCCATCACAAGCTCGGTGAGTTCTCATAGCCCCTATTTTCACACTGTTATGTTTTGGGGATGAAATACATGCTTCGTTTTTATATGGACACGGAAATATCTTCATTTCTATTATGTATTACACATGTGGTTCCATTAGCCCTGATATCATGAACCGTTAATTGCATTTATTTGTAAGCGCGAATATATTGTGGATAGATCTATTGGGAGTCATGTCCCCCACTCGGGTTAGTTTGGATTGACTAACAGCGGGTGCATATATATTCAACACACGATATTACGTATGAGAATACTGCACAGGGCAAACTCATTTTAAATTAAGCTTCGGTTGCATGATGGTTTATATGTAATACATAACAAGGAATTTATGATTTTATAAATTCAATCTCTATTATTGTTGTCCATACAAGTCAGATTTACGTGTAAACCTATGAGCTCACCAACAATTTTGTTGACGTATTTTAGCGTGTATTTTCAGGAAATTAAGGCAAGTCCATCACATCGGTAGTATTTTCAAGCTTCCGCATTTAAGGAGTCGCACTCAGTTTCAAACCTTCGGAGATTTATTTGCATTATTTTGGATGATTTAATTATGTATTTAAATCTCTGTACCTTGCGAACTTCTTTTAATCATTTTGGGTTATGTAAAACATTTATATCTTTTAAAGTTACACCGATGTATTTTTGAAAACGTCCATATAGTGGTCGTTCATTATGATTATGGTTACGCTTCCGCGACGTCACGCTACGTTGCCAACCGGGGTAACAGGGTGTGACAGATTGGTATCAGAGCCATAGTTATAGTGAACTAGGTTGCATTAGTTACCTAGACTATAACTGTTACAAAAAAAAAAACTAAACTTTCTTGCTTCAACAACTGTGAACATATATATGGACCCTGATGACAGAAACATGTCAAACAATACGGTTATTATCCTCTTTGAATCTGAGGATGAATACCCACCCATGGAACAATGAAGCCAAGGTGACACTGAGGTGTACTTTGGATTGGAACCCACCTAGACCCAATCAATGACGATGTAATGGACCCGTCAAAACACAAGGAGGGCAAGTGTGACCCTGCGGCATAAATTGCTCCACCATTACCACCACTGAAACCATCCCAATGGAACATTGAAGAAGTTCACCCCTAGGAAAAGGGTGTGACTGGCACAACGGGAGTCTATCCCGGTACCTACTCATCAGCCAAGCCCGCTGCTGTAACGACAGGCGAACAAAAGACAGTGGGGATGGACGCCTCACACTCTCCAAAGGTGGAGAAACGAGGAGGGGATCCAAAGCCAGTTTCAAGTCGGAACACCATCTTCCTCTCAAGTGCCGACACTTACCCAGAAACCTACGTAACAAATGATGCCTCTGTTGGTGGCAAGGGTCGCCAGACACGACCCCCAGTTTCGACAAAATCCACCAAGAGCTCAGTGAGACCTTTGCAAGGATTAAGCAGGAGACAATACAAACCACCAATAAACCTTGGGCCAACCAGAATACCCAGACGATTCAATAAGACGGAATCGACGAATTGTGACAGCACCTAGCAGAGCACAAAACCCGTAGTGCAGAACTAACCCAATGACTTAATGCTCTGCAGTACGAGGAAACCCCGGAGGCATCTCATACTTAGTACCTTTCTACCATTTTATAGTATTTCTCTAGGTTTTACTATTGGATGTATGTTTAGGTATGTAAAGCTTGAAAATTTAACAAAAAAAAAATCCCGACCATATCATGTACAAAGATTAGGTATCAAGCATTTTAATGAAGAACTAAGTTTTATCTATAACTATGTGCATGAGGATATGTAGTACGACAATCTGCCTAAGAAATTTCAAACCATAGACTTATCATGTTATCCCAATAGATACCCCTTATGCATTTCTACTATTTGATACTCATACTGATAGGAGCTTTATATCCACTAAGTACAGTAAGCTATTAAATTCCATTCTTACACCATTAAGTGTCACTTACGTTATTAAGGTTGTTGACAGTAAGACGCGTAAGACAAATAATATAAGTCAAGGATGCTCCTTAGAATTTGTAGGCCGACTCTCTGAGAAGTTTTGACGTGGTCATAGGCATGGATAGACTATCGAAAAATCGTGCGGAAATAGTGTGCAACAAGAAGACGGTTCATATACCTTTAGCCAACAAGAAGGTCCTTACTGTCCAAGGCAAAGCAAGAAATACCAAAATAAGCATCATCTCTAGAATTAGGACCCTGAAGTGTTGATAGAGAGGGAGCCAAAGGGAAAGCGGCTCGAAAATATCCTTATTATTTATGGTTACCCCAAAGTTTTTCCAAAACACTTACCTGAACTCCCAAAATCGAGGCAAGTCAAATTCACAAAATCGGCCTAGTATCAAGTGCGGTACCAGTGGCTCGAGTACCATGCCGATAGCCCCATCAATAGTGTAAGAATCGTCCAACCAACTGTAGGAACTCTTAAATAAAGGGTTTATCAAACCGAGTTCCTCGCATTAGAGGAGCTCCAGTTTTGTTCATAAAGAAGAAGGATGGAACCTTCAAAATGTGCATCAATTACCAAGAGCTAAATAAACTAAAAGAATCGATACCCGCTCACAAGGATCAATGACTTGTTTGACCAAACTCCAAGAATTAAGCTTATATTCGAAGATCGACCTAAGGTCTGGTTATCATCAGGTTAGAGTTCGCAAGAAAGATATCCCAAAGACAGCTTTCAGATTCCGTTTCGGTCATCATAAATTCCTATTAATGCCGTTTGGATTAACCAGTGTCCCCAACGGTACTCATGGACCTCATCGGGTGTGCAAACCTTATCTAGACAAATTCGTGATTGTATTCATGAATGACTTTTAATCTACTCACGAAACAATGAGGGGCACGAGCAAACATTTAAGACCGATTCTAGAGTTGTTGAAGAAAAAACAATTATATGCCAAGCTTTCTAAGTTTGACTTTTGTAAGATGTCTTGGTCATGTGATCAATAGTAAAAGGATCCAAGTCGACCCCACAAATATCGAGGTTATCAGGAATTGGTCAACTCTAGAACCCCCATAGAGATACGACAGTCCTTAAGACTTGCCACTTATTATAGGCAATTATCAAAAATTTATCAAAGATCATCGAAGCTCTAACAAAACTGACCCGAAAAGACATTAAGTATGATTGGGGCGATGATCAGTAGACATCATATCTGTTATTAAAGCACAACATGTGCAGCGCGCTTATTTTATCCAAGAGAAGCAAGAAATTTGTAGATTACTGTGATGCTTCACACAATGGGTTGATATAGAAAGATAGGGTCATAACTTATACTTTAAGAAAACTTAAGGTTCACTAGGTGAATTACACAACGCATGATCTAGATCTTGGGGCAGTAGTCCTTACCCTTAAGACTTGAAGACATTAGTTGTACGGTAAGAAGTGTATTACACTCACGGACTATAAGAGCCTCCAACACATCTTGAACCAGAAAGAGTCAAATATGAGGTAACATCGTTGATAGAGCTAATAAGTGATTGCAATTGTGAGATTCGTTATCACCTGAGGAAAACTAATGTGGTTGCAGACGCTCATAGCCGAAAGAAATGAGTTAAGTCGTTAAGAGTAGCAGCCCTAGTTATAACCACTCAACCAAACCCTTTTTTCTTAGTTCATGAAGTTGTTAAGGAGAAAAATATGAAAAATAAAGCCCTGCACAGAATGGATAAATAGTTTGGGATAAGGGTTAATGGAAATCGATACTTCACGAATAGATACTGGTTACCCTGTTTTTGATAGAGTAAGAAAACTAGTTAAGGATGACGGACACAAATCAAGATATGTCGTTCATCCCGGATCCGATAAAATGTATCATGACCTTAAGGAGCTATACGGGTGGCCTATCATGAAGGATGACATTGCCACATACGTCAACAAATTCCTAACATGCTCCAAAGTTAAGACAAACATAAGAAACCATTTGAGTAATAGTCGACCGCCTAACAAAATCCGTGCATTCCTATCAATCAAGGAGAGCATCAGGATGAATAAGCTAGTCCAAACGTACCTCAAGGAAGTCGTCTCCGGACACGGAGTGCCTATTATAATCATTTCGGATATGGATAGCAGATCTACATCTAAGTTTTTGGCAATTATTACAGCAAGCTTTGGATACAAACATGGACAAGAGTACCACATATCACCCTTAGACCAATGGTCAGAATAATAGAACGATCCAAACCCTAGGACATACATTAAGAGCCTGTGTAATGGATACTCATTTGCCTTAGTGGAATTATCGTACTACAAATAGCCATCACTCGAGTATTAAAGCAGCTCCGTTTGAGGCCCTCTGCGAGTGAAAGTGTCGATCGCCGATTTGTCGGGAGAAGTAGGAAATAGCCAAATCACTAGCCCTAAGATCATTCACGAAACTACCGAAAAGATAGTACAGATGCGGAACTGACTAAAAGTTGCCCGCAATTGTCAGAAAGTTATGCAGATGTAGGGAGAAAATCCCTTGAGTTCTAATTAGGAGAACGAGTACTAATGAAATTCTCGCCATGGAAGGATGTAATACGATTAGGAAAATAAGTAAAAACTAAACCCTCGATACATTGGCATTGCAAAGTCTTAAAGGGAATTGGACTCATAGCTTATCGTTTAGAGTTACCACCAGAGCTTAGCAGCATGCACAATACCTTCCATGTATCGAATAAGAAGAAGTGTTTGTTAGAGGAGACACTTGTTACCCCCTTGGAAGAGATCCAGCTAACTGATAAACTTCGCTTCATCAAAGAGCCGGTTGAAATAATGGACCGAGAAGTCAAGAAACTAAAGCACAGCCGGATCCCAATAATAAAGGTCAGATGGAACGTGAAGATCAGTTCCGGGAAAAATACCCTAATCTGTTCTCGAATACTCAAGCAGTGGAGAACACGAGCTAATTTCGGGACGAAATTCCTTTAACAGGGGGAGACTGTAGCATCCGACAGTAAACCAGGTTAGCAACTATGACCTAATCAGTATTTACTAGGCAATTATAACCTAATCAGTGGTCATTAGAAATTAATCAAAGTGATTAACAAGGCTCATGGAGAAATTCAACTCAATTAGAATCAAATTCATCAGTGCGATTAATCGGGAAATCAATTAATCCGATCGATTTACGATATGAAGGATTAATTCAACTAAGTACATAATTAAATTATGATTAGTGACACTAATCATACACTAATACAATTACTTAACATTAATTATGCAAGACTAAAACAATTCATTAAAACAATGCATCCAAAAGTATTTATGAATTTACATAACATTCTAAATACAAGAATACATTCTAAATACAGATGAGATGAGAATAGTGCTGAGCCGTGATGTTACGTTTGATGAGAAGATGTATTCTACCAAGGAGAGTGTCACCAAGAAGGTGGAGGAGCATGATGTGTCTGATCGTAGATCGAGTGACAACAGTGTAGAATTTGTGAATGAAGAAGAAAACCAAGTGAATGTTAAGAACGAGTCCAGAGAAGATGATGTGTAATACGAGAGTGAACCGGTGGTAGATTCAGGTTCGGAGACGTCGTTTGTTCGAGGTTCGAGTTTGGGGTTATCTCGTGAAGGTGGAGTCGGTAGCTCACTATCTCAAGAGAGATCAAGGAGACAGATAGAATCGCCGACTCAATATGGTTTTGAAGACATGACCACTTATGCTTTACAAGTTGCTGAAGATATGGACAGTTTAAACGAGCCTAACTCCTATCGGGAAGCAAGTGTGTCTAAAGATGTGGATCAGTGGTCTGGTGCGATGTCTGAGGAGATTGAATCTCTGCACAAGAATAAGACGTGGGTTCTTGTTCAGTTACCGAAAGGTAGAAGGGTTGTTGGCTGCAAATGGATTTTCAAGAAGAAAGTCAGTGTCGAACAGTCAGAAGAAGTAAGATTCAAGGCCAGACTGGTAGCCAAGGGTTATAGTCAGAAGGAAGGTCTCGACTACAATGAAATTTTCTCCCCGGTGGTTCGTCATACGTCAATCAGAGTGTTGTTGTCGCTAGTCACACATGGTGACTTGGAGTTAGAACAACTAGATGTGAAGACGACATTTCTACATGGTGATTTGGAGGAAGAGATCTATATGTCTCAACCGGAAGGGTATGTGGAGCTAGGGAAAGAAACTTTGGTGTGTTTGTTAAAGAGATCGTTGTATGGCCTGAAACAGTCCCCAAGACAGTGGTACAAGCGGTTTGATAGTTTTATGGTGGGTCATGGATTTGTTCGAAGTCCTAATGACTGTTGTGTATATCACCAGAAGTTTAAAGATGGAAACATGATTTACTTGTTGGTGTATGTAGATGATATGCTGATAGCTGCTAAAGATATAAGAGAAGTTCAACGCGTGTAACATCCGACAGTAAACCAGGTTAGCGACTATGACCTAATCAGTATTTACTAGCCAATTATAACCTAATCAGTGGTCATTAGAAATTAATCAAAGTGATTAACAAGGCTCATGAAGAAATTCAACTCAATTAGAATCAAATTCATCGGTGCGATTAATCGGGAAATCAATTAATCCGATCGATTTACGATATGAAGGATTAATTCAACTAAGTACATAATTAAATTATGATTAGTGAAACTAATCATACACCAATACAATTACTTAACATTAATTATGCAAGACTAAAACAATTCATTAAAACAATGCATCCAACAGTATTTATGAATTTACATAAAAAAAGAAATACAAGAATACATTCTAAATACTTTTATACAAAAAAATAAAAACCAAAATACATCATTTTTATACCATAAAAATCAGCCAACACAAAAGCGGATAACACTTTTGTGTCCCCTTTGACTTTCATTAAAAATATTGAAAAGAATTCCTCACTTTTTCTACTTTTCCAACATGTTGGTAAAGTGTTAAACACCACCTTTTCTTTCATCATTTGCAAGACCAATTCTCTTCTATAAATAGAGGACTCATTTCTCTTTTCATTCACACCTTGAAAGATCAAAATCCTCTCATCTTTTCTCTCAAAAAAAAATAGGCCAAGAGCAACCAAGAACACCAAAGTTGCATCTTTTTGTTTCTTCAAGTTCTTCAAGTGTTATTGGTGAAATTCAAGTGTTCTTGGTGCATATCTTGCAAAGATTTCAACTTTTACTCAAAATCATACTCTAAACACTTCAAAGTAAGTAAATACTAACTTATTTCATGTTACATTTATGTTTATATAAGTCTTGCATAATATATATAATCACCAACAACAACAAGTTTCATAAAAACTCAAGTTTATAAATTTCTAGTTTTTGTTTTTAAGTTGTTTCTTTAAATGTGTTTATGAATATATGAACACATCATAAAAGTGTTAATATTATGAAAACAAGTGATATATATGTGTTTTATAACTTTTATAACTTTCATACAAGTAGTCTTTGAATAAACAACAAGAATCATAAGTTATCTCAAGTTTATAAACTGCGGATTTTCGGCAGAAAATTTATATCGACTTTGAAAAATCATAACTAATTCATAACTTAACAAAATGAGTTGATTCTTGTCTCAAAAGTTAGATCTATGTCTTAACTATAGATCTGGAAGTTTTCATAATTTATTTTGGAATTTAAGACCTCCAGAAATTATTTGGGAAACCGAAAGTTTGACAGCTCAAAAATGGCCAACCTAGGGTTTTTAACGAGCTTTTTCACCAACCTAAACATCTCGAAAAATGGCCGTTCTTGATTCTTAAAATCCTTTGTATATAGTAGTTTAATGTCCTAGAAAACCAAAGCCTAAAACATTTTGGAGCTTGGTCAAAAACTGCCTCAAAGTGGGCCGAAAAACCTCCGAAAAAGCTGGAAAATTATATATATATAAACTTGACGTTTTAAGTGGGTTTTATTTATAAACTTGTAATGTTGGGTGATTTAAGACATAAAAATCTATAAATATACATATTATCATATGTTAGAGATATTAAGTCTATTTATCATTTAGGACTCGGTTAAACACATCCGGTTTCATCACCCATCAAACAACGCAAACTTGCATTTTTGCGCGTATTTTGCCATCACAAGCTCGGTGAGTTCTCATAGCCCCTATTTTCACACTGTTATGTTTTGGGGATGAGATACATGCTTCGTTTTTATATGGACACGGAAATATCTTCATTTCTATTATGTATTACACATGTGGTTCCATTTGCCCTGATATCATGAACCGTTAATTGCATTTATTTGTAAGCGCGAATATATTGTGGATAGATCTATTGGGAGTCATGTCCCCCACTCGGGTTAGTTCGCATTGACTAACAGCGGGTGCATATATATTCAACAAACGGTATTACGTATGGGAATACTGCACAGGGCAAACTCATTTTTAATTAAGCTTCAGTTGCATGATGGTTTATATGTAATACATAACAAGGAATTTATGATTTTATAAATTCAATCTCTATTATTGTTGTCCATACAAGTCAGATTTACGTGTAAACCTATGAGCTCACCAACAATTTTGTTGACGTATTTTAGCGTGTATTTTCAGGAAATTAAGGCAAGTCCATCACATCGGTAGTATTTTCAAGCTTCCGCATTTAAGGAGTCGCACTCATTTTCAAACCTTCGGAGATTTATTTGCATTATTTTGGATGATTTAATTATGTATTTAAATCTCTGTACCTTGCGAACTTCTTTTTATCATTCTGGGTTGTGTAATACATTTATATCTTTTAAAGTTACGCCGATGTATTTTTGAAAACGTCCATATAGTGGTCGTTCATTATGATTATGGTTACGCTTCCGCGACGTCACGCTACGTTGCCAACCGGGGTAACAGGGTGTGACAACGCGTGAAGAAGCTTCTCAGTACCGAGTTTGAGATGAAGGATCTAGGTCCTGCTAGGAGGATTTTGGGGATTGAGATCTTACGAGACCGAAAGAACAAACGGTTGTTCTTGTCGTAGCAAGTCTACGTTGAGAAGATACTTCGTAGGTTCGGGATGTTTGATGCGAAGCCAGTGAACAATCCGTCGTCGTCAAGTTTTCATCCTTCATTAGTGGTGTCGAATGGAGTTGAGGGTAATGACGAGAAGATATCAAACGTTCCCTACTAACAGGCTGTGGGAAGTTTGACGTATTTGGTGGTCTGTACGAGACCAAATTTGGCATACTTGGTGAGTGTGGTGTCTCGCTTTAGGTGTAGTCCAAGGAAAGATCATTGAGTGGCAGTTAAACGAGTGTTTCGATATCTCAGAGGTACCATGGATGTTGGTCTCATTTACGGAGGTGATCAGAATGTTGAAGTAATCGGTTACTCTGACTCGGATTATGCTGCATATTTGGATAAGCGGAGGTCGCTTACGGGCTATGTGTTTACACTCGGTAGTGCAGTGATAAGCTGGAAGGCAACACTTCAACCGTCAGTAGCTTTATCCACTGCTGAAGCAGAGTATATGGCGCTAACGGAGGCAGCCAAGGGGGCAATATGGTTGAAAGGTCTGATTAGAGATATGGGGATAGATCAGGAGAAGACTTCGATACACTGTGATAGCATGAGTGCTATTAGTCTGGCGAAGGATCAAGTCTTTCATGATCGTACCAAGCATATTGATGTTCGTTACCATTTCATTAGATCTGACTCGCGAATCATAGTCGTGAAAATAGGTACGAAGGATAATCCAGCGGATATGTTAACAAAGACAATTCCAGAAGTGAAGTTCAGAAGTTGCTTAGACGTGCTGAATGTCGGAAATTGGAATTCACGTTTGACTTAACTAAAGTCAAGGTGGAGTTTGTCAATATTAAATGACTTTACTAAGTCAAAGGGTAGAAGTTGACAATAGTTAATAGATAAAGGGTGATAGTTTTGAATAGAATAGCAATATAGATACGTAAAGAAAAAAGGCAGATTGTAGTTTTACAATTTCATTCACACAAATTCGTATAGTAGTCTTCTTCTTCAAGATTATTTTCGTTTCTTTCTTGTAAACAAATTCTTTGATATTCTCAATAAACATTGATTTCTTTCTCATTCTTTTGATTCGATTACATTGTTTAAACCACAACAATAGTTTTGTTTTTTTTTCTTGTTATCCCCTTATTCGATTGCAATGTTCTTGTGTTGATAGAGCAACAACGAGGGAAGTTTTGCTTTGCAAATATGATGGTAATGAACAAATGCCTCTTAATCCTTCTTTATTTGCTTCTGGTTCTGTTTCTGGTTCGTAATATTAATCAGTTTAGTGCATATGAAAAACAGGGCCGGTCCTGAGGTTTTTAATGCCCAGGGCGAAACAATAAAAAAATGCCCTATATAAATACTTAGACAAATAACAAACTAAATTTTAGGGGTTTCGAACCTAGTCAAGATAGGCGGCTCATTCTCGCGCCAAAATTTTATTATAAAAATGTTACAACTTGGATACATAAAGATTAAATAACAAATATAACATAAATCAAAAGCATCATCTAATCAACATTTCTATCACTCAAAAGCATAAGTCAGCATTTCTATCACTCAATAGCATCATTTAATCAAAATTTCATCCAAAACTAAGCCATGTGACTACTTTAGAAATGGATAAATAAATAAACCCATAATATACCTTGTAAGAAACAAGTTCTGATAATTTAACGAACATATGCATTGGGAGGGTATAGAAATAACATATATCGCTTGCATTGGCACCAGCATATATGATTTTCAAGAGAACATGGTCTGATTTGATCTGTAATCTCAATGGTGCTCGGACTATACAGGTAGGCAAAGTGACATCAGACAAAACAACTCATATAAATCCCAAAGATAAACACAGCAGTGCATACAAAAAGTCTGACCGAAGAATGTTGTGAAAACGTTGACCGCTACTCCCATAATATTGAACAATATTAAATTCACAATCAGGAAGGTTTTAGACATAGACTCGTATATCAAACTAAACACAAATTATGTGTGGTTTATACTAAGAATCAAGAAAAAAATCAACAGAAATATCGCACTAATCCAACACGTCTTGTGGAAAAATGTTGATTCAATGAGCCATCAAGGTATATCGTATATGTAATTAGAGATCGAAAGAGACAAATACCTGCTGCTGCTGTTGCATAATAGTGAAACAAACCGAAGCACCGAGCCCGCTGATATCGTCCGTCGATTGGCATGAACTCGTTGATATATGGCAGGAATTAGTTTGTCGATTGCAATACTGTGTGTCTGTCTCCGTCACCACCATGACCATCGAAGTATGAAACTATGGCAGAAATTCATCCGTCGATTGCAATACTCCACTGTCTCCGTCTCTATTAAATCAACGACATCGAAGTTTTTGAAACTCCATTAACTCAGTGCCGCTTTGTCGATTGCAATACTCCATGACTCCGGTGACTCTGTCGATTGCAATACTCCATGCCGCCTTGTCGATTACAATACCCTAATCGGCCGCTTCTGCTTCCGCTTCCTTCACGATGCATAGGTTTTAGATTGACATACATGGGCCTAAACTAAAATCTGTGATGCCCCTTGCGTTTTTGCTGCCCTGGGCCGAAGCCCAGCTCGTCCCCCCTATAGGGTCGGGCCTGTGAAAAAGTGGGGGGATCAAGAATGTGTTGACGATGGTGGGGGACTAAGTAGTTAAAAGTTCAGTGTATATTAATCAGTATATGAGTAGTAATATATACCACAAAGATAGGAGCATGGCTTTCTATTGCAAGACCTTGCAGGTTCCTTCACAAGTCATTTTCTTTAAGAAAAAAAAGCTCTTTAAATGACATTTGTGTAACTGACCCCATTGAGTTAAAAAGCATGAGTTGTTCTCTTCGTTTTAATTTGATCTTCTTTAATTTCTTTTTTTTTTTGTGCAAATTTTACAATTCCATGTTGTCGTTTGTCAACATTTTTTTTTATTTTCTTTTCTTTGCTTGGGGTTTTATTTAAATACTTGGAGGATACAGAGTTCTTTATCAGGTGGGATGGGGATTGGGATATCCAATTGGATGAAGATCTTGCTACTGCTACTGCAAATTTGGAGAAAGAAGCATAATATGCACAATTTCTTCTTGTCTCTTTACATACTTTTGTGTTGATGAATAAAAAAAGTACTGAATTTTATGTTTATATGAAAGCTTTGTGTTCTTTTGGTCAATTTGGTCTGTTTTTTTTTTTTATTTGAATAATTTGGTGGGCTTGTTTGATTACAATTTGATCCTGAGGTGTTCTCAATTTGTGTTCATGTGAACCATTTGCTGGCTGCTAGCTTTTGTGTGGTTTCCAAATCTTTTAATAGAATTCTATTCATAAAGTTTTCAAATTTTTATTTGGTTTTGTTTCTTGAAATGCTTCAAATGGAATACTTGGTAGTTGGTTGTGGTTTTGAGGCGTCTTCTTTCCACTTTTCACTCTGCAAACAAGACCATTGTTTTGTACTATTTGCTACTTGATTGGTGTTGGTGTTTAGGTGGTGTGACTAACTTGATGCAACAATCTAAGCATATGACATTGTTTGTTCAAGATAGTAAACATAATATTATGTGGTTGACCATTATTCAACAAAATGCATTGTGTGTTTTATTCTTTTTTTCTAAATGTACTTGATTAGAAAAGTAGGACCAATTTAACAGAATTTTAAAAACCATCCTAGTCCTAAAAAAGTTGTCCTGAATTAGTATGAACTTTAGCCC
Organism: Centrapalus pauciflorus; assembly: GCA_020465985.1. Classification (NCBI taxonomy): domain Eukaryota; kingdom Viridiplantae; phylum Streptophyta; class Magnoliopsida; order Asterales; family Asteraceae; genus Centrapalus; species Centrapalus pauciflorus. The sequence goes on from JAANYP010006513.1 coordinate 49,204, forward strand.
ATCTGAGGTCTAATAATGATCAACTTCTAGACTTTGGCGCCCATGAGCTAGCCAAGAAGTTTATTTGTTGATGATGGAAATTTGACATCTGATATTTTCTTATTGATGCAATGCTACTAGCCTCACCACCTAAGGATATTAAAACCATTGTCAAGGCAGAGTGGCCTTTCTTTTATTACTTTTGAATGCTGGCTAGCATCTTCTGAATATATATGTAAAGTATATATTTAAAATATATACATTGTCCCCGTAAGCTAAGCAGTAAGGTGTTGGTTGCCAACCTCTGCTTTTAGCTCAAGACCCCTAGATTGAACAAACCCATCTATGAATCTTCAACCGGTCTTCCTTGATCTAGGTTTGTGTCTTTGCTTTCCATGTTCCCAGTAAACATTCGTGCTACATTCAATCATAACATCCATTGATTCCTTAAAAAATTGAAGGAGAACAAAAAAGCATTTGAAGTATATGTGAGTTAGATAACACTAATACACTAAGAAGATTGGTAAATCAATATTTAACTTTAGTTTGAGGTTATTTTGATGTTGGTACTTGTACCGTCATGCATTTAGATACCATTTATTGAATTCAAAGAACACTCCAACTGAACTCTTTTCTCATAAAATAAGATCCCATTTATTGAATTCAAACAACAAAATATGGAAAGAAACGGTGGTCGGTGTTGTCACATAACCATTTATATAGCCAAATATGTTAGATATTAAATTTCGATCGTGTGAATTTATTTTGTAATAATTATTTAGTTTATATTTAGTCTTGTAATGTTTTTCATTGTTAGTTTTTGTTATATGTAAAGTTCAAGGACCAAAAGTAACTTTCCTTGATAGTTAATTAAAGGAACCTACTCATAGGCTCCTAGGGTTTTGTTTCATTGTACACGGTTGTCATTTGAGAAATAGAGAGAATATTCAGCCGCCATTTTCATCATCTTCTCCAACATTCCTTTTGTTCCTAATCATTACACAATTATTGAGTCGTTATTCTTCTTGTGTGTGATAATAGAACATTTATGTGCTGATTACATCTGGGAATACATTAAAATAATTGGTATCAGAGCTCAAAAAGGTGGATTTCAACTTCTCAAAATCGGATTCTGCTGTGTTCATATCATCTTCATCGAGTTCTTCCATTTATTCTCGGTTAGATCCTCTTTTTCATCGTTTATCTGCTGTTTTTGTGTCGTTATTGTCATAAAATCATCACATTATCATTTCCTACTGAGTTAGAGCTTATTAGGTTCAATCTTAACATCAAAATCATCCTAAAATCGGCTGTTCTTGAACTTTAAAAAAAGATGGGTTTTCTTGAGATTTTGGTCCGTTTTTAGGGATTTTTAAGTGTTTTGGTGCATTTTAAAAGCTAAAAAGTGTTTAAAATAGTTTACCAATCAATTTTAGGTCACAAATCTGCTCATTTTGAAGTCTGAAAATATTGAATATCTGCTGTATTTCGGACCATAACTGTAGCAATTCGGACCCTAGTTCAGACCATATAGGACCCTGTAGGTCCCAAAAGATATCCCAAGTGTTTTGCTTTAAGCTGTAGAGGGGGGGTGAATACAGCACTTCAAAAACTACACACAATTTTCTCAATGTTTGTATGTATTATTAACAAATGTTAATTACAAACAAGCTTGAATGCGGAAAGGTTCCAGCTGAGATGACAGATACAACAGTTTATCTAACTAGTCTAAGACTGACTTAAACTAATTACATTGAATATACTCACTAAGAATCACTCACTGTGTTTACAAGACTCTGAGGAACAGCTTAGACACTGAGCACTGTTTTATTCAAGCAGACTTGCATGCATGAAAGACACACTTTGAATGCACGTTCACTCTTGTTTTCAGCACTTAGCTTTTTTAGGCTTTTTTTATCAATCCTTGGAAGTTTCTTTTTATACCCACTCAGAGGATCTAAGTGAAGCTTCTTCATTGGACGAGATGAAAAAGGAGAAGTCTTGTTTGAAAAGACAACATAACTTTTCCTGCACTTTTCTGAAAAGCAGACTTGTCTTCATATGTGCAGAACTTTTGTCTTTTCACTTTGTCTACTGTTGCATTGCCTTTAACTAAATAAGGAATGTCAACTTTGTGTTTTTCTTCCTTGTAAAGGCCTATTTTGATATAAGAAAAAGGTCTGTCACCCTTTTTCAAATAACCTTTTGTCTTCATGTAACAGAACAGCTTGGCAGGCTGAGCAGTTCTGATTTCCACTTTATCTTCGACTTTGTAAACTGATCTTGTAGTCAAATACAATACATAATGACTTGGAAACACATTCCATAAAGTGTTTAGCCTGTTCACAAAGAACAGGTTCTGTTCACAAAGAACAGAACACTTGTAAACTGCCCAGGCTGCTCATTAGTGTAGAGCACCGTAGACAGTTTATGTCCAGCCTGTTCAGCAGACTGAACAGCTTGGGCAAAACTGCCTTTGTTGCAACACATGCAACACATAGAACAGCTTTAGGCTGATATTGCAAATCATTTTCAGGTTTCAATAAGGCATATAACAGGCCTTAAATTCAACCTTCAAAAGCATCAACAGGTTTGATTAATAATCTCCCCCTCATATGCAGAGCAGGTTTGACTAAGGCCTTTTTGTGCCTAACAGACCTCATTTCGGATCAATTCGGACCTCACTTTGGTCCATTTCGGACAACTTTTATGTGCACTTCAGACCAAAATATTGCCCAATTCGGACCCTGTTTCGGTCCCATCCGAACTTCGGACCAGCCGAAGTCCAGATTAGGCAATTTACTTCACTTATTTTGTCTTGTGCTTTAATTTCATTTTTCATTTCGGACCATTTTCAGTTTCGGGCCAACCGAATCCGGACCATCCGTATTCGGTGTTCCTTCCTGAAAATTTCCTAAGTATTCATCCGTATTAGACACTGTTCACCCAAATCCGGACCATCCGAATTCGGTTCCTTCATCCTTAGGTTACTTCCGAAATAGGCACTGTTCATCCGAATTCGGTTCAACCTCCATCCATCATCCTAGACTTGGTCCATCGAAACTCGGTTCTCGTCCGTAGCCACTATTCATCCGAATTCGGTTACATCCTCTATCAGCACCTTAATCTGAATCAGTACCATCCAGTGTATTATTCATTCGCAGTCCAGTCCATCCGATTAATCCACCTTCAAGATCTTATTAGTTCATATCAGCACCCAAAATCATGTCTCGTGAAGCTCTTGTACTCGGATCCGAGAACAGACCACCTGTTCTGTATCCAGATGAGTATGAACAATGGAAGTCCCGGTTCCTAAAGTTTGTCGGTATGCAACTCAACGGACACCTTATGCTTCAATCGATATCTGAGGGCCCCGTTATCTACTATTGGGAAATAGCGGCTAGACCCGAGGCTGACCCCCCTATACTCGCGTCAAAGGTTGAGAGGGAACCTGCAAATGATACCGAGCGAGACAGGCAGCATGCAGATAAGAGGGCTGAATATCTGATCTATCAGGCCCTCCCTAATGATATCTTAGTCGGAGTAGACAGCAAGATGTCTGCTAAAGAAATGTGGGACAAGCTAAAGTGCAAATGTTGGTGGTAGATCTAGATGACCGAGCGAAAATTGAGGAAGCTGAGGCTAAGTTCACCGAATTCCAAGCCAAAGACGGGGAGTCGCTGCAGGCTACATTTACTAGGTTCTGTGCAGTCCTGAATGAATTAAACAAACTGCACATCAAAAAGGAGAAGTATGACATAAACATCTAGTTCTTTTCAGCCTTAGCCCCCGAGTGGCAGATTGCATGCCGGGCCACACGACGAGTCCTGAACATTCCTGAAGTATCGATCAATGTCGTCTTCAAAGAGCTGAAAAAGTATCAAGGTGATGTGGATCAACAGAAACAGATGCAAATCAACTCGCATCTTTGCTGCTATCTGCCAACACCAGCATTAAACCCAATGATTCCCTAGCCTTGATCTCCAACACGAATATTCGCACTGCATCTTTTGCTCAAGGTTCATCTTCGTCACAATACAGATTTGCTTCTCCTCCGCGTGAGGTAATGGATGAGGAAGAAGCGGTTATTCACGAACAAATAGCCTTGTGGACAAATCGTCTCCAAAAACGACGTTTTTCCAACAAGACTAACAATCAGCTCCGCTACGACACCGGTCCGCGGAGGTACTCAGATGAACGAAGGGATGAAAGACGAGATGATTATCGTCGGGACGACTATCGCAGGGATGACAGGAGATACGACGATAGACGCGACTATCGGGATGACCGTCGTTATGAAAGGCGAGACGATAGGCGTGATGATCGTAGGGATGACCGCCAAGACTATGATCGAAGGGACGATCGTCGTGATGACCTCGGGTGCAACCGGAGGGACGATGGAAGAGAGTATGATCGTCGGGATACAAGAAGAGATGAGAGCTGAGAACATCACCGTGCCGACAAGAGGCCGGTGGAGTGAAGGGATGAGAGGCCGAGAGCCGATGAACCGAAAGGCGCCGAAGACCGTCTCTATTATAAGTGTGGGAAACCGGGCCACTTTGCTCGGGAGTGCAAAAAAATTTTTGACACGGACGTCGGCTACTATGAGCGGAAGTTGGAAGCCGCTAAGAAACGAATGAATGTCATGGCTCTCGTCGCCCAGGAAGACTACTGGGATGCTGAAGACACCGACGAGGAGGATGATAAGGGAAAGAACTGCTATATGGTTGATCGTCTGGGATTGGATCACTATGCTACTTCACCTGCTTCAGATTCAGACAGTGCTGATGAGGGGGAGACACCGACAAATCCCGAATGTGCGTCATCCGATTCAGAGCAACGAGAGGTATATTCGTGTTACATTAACAAGCATGTAAATAATTTATCTGTAAATAGTGAATGTACATTGCACACACATATACTTGATATAGAAGCTAGGTTAAATGCTGAAACTGAAAAGTGTGTGCAGACTGAACATCTAGCACAAACTTTAAAAGAGTCGTCTGAATTTTATCAATCAAAGTGGTTAACTAATCACAATGTCATAAACACAGATGCTAATCGAAAACATAGATGTTCAGGATAGGAATAAGTACCTTGAATCTTGTATTGATAGGTTATCTAACGAAAAACTCTCTTTAAAAGAAGTAATATTTGTACTTTCAAAACAACTAGAGACAGTAAGTATAGAAAATATAGACAGTTTAGAAAAATATAAAATGATAGAAGAAGAAAGAAGAAGTTTGTACTCACGAATAAAAACCCTTGACGATGCATTTTTAAAATGGGGTCAAACCGAACAAACTATTCACTTGAATCAGCCCAAAGAAACTAGGTTTACCATTCTAAACAAGGAATCGGTTTTAAAAATCCTAAATATTTGGAAAAGGCTCAAAGAGTTTTACCTTTATTTTATGACATGAATTATATGGGAGCTGGACTTAAATCTTCCTTTTTTGAGGCATCAAATGAAGTTTTAACCCAAGAGGATGAGAAACGTGTTGAAAATAAACAAAAAGAAATACCTTTTCAATATGAAGAACTTAACGAGAGTTATCCTTCTAGAGTACCCACTTTAGAGGAAGACTTCTTGTCAAGTTATTCAGAAGCCGAAATGAAAGCAGAACCTGTAAAACCAATTCCTCGTCTTTATATTCCTACAAAAGTTCTTCAACATCAAATTATTGTTTTAGAAAAGGAATTAAAGTCATCTCAAAAGAAAGCACTTGATTTTCAAGAAGCTCTTCTTAAGAGTGAAGAAAAATTGGTAAATCAAACTTTTCAACAATCTGTAGAATTAACTGTCTACAGAGAAAAATTTGACATGGTTTCTCAAACATTGAAATAATTTTTTAAAGAACCAACAGTTTCTCATCCCACCAAAATCCCACTTGTGTCATCCAACAAAGGCAAAACTAGAACTGAAAATTCTTCTATCACTTATAAAGGTGAGTGCTCAAAACCTTTTAAGTGAGGTTTCTAAAAAGACTCAGATTTAATCCAAGTCTTTTAAGAAATCCACTCGCCAACAAAAAGAAAAATCAGTAAAGTCTAAATCCTCCATGCATACTGACTCTCATCGTTTTGTTCCTACAGATTATGTAAGAAGAGTCCCTAAAACCACCATGCAGGATTTTTCAAGTTTTTTTGTGAAGAAGGTTGTAATGCCATTTGAATTTGTTTCTAGAGATAGAATGCCTGTAATCTCAGAAAACAATGTGTGTAACGATGTAACGAATTCTTCTGTTTGTTTAAAGTACTCTTTCAGTGAATTGTTTAATTTATGTCCAACTCGTTTTAGACGTCAAGTTCCTGAAATGAATGTTTTTGTGCCATATCCTGCTAAAATAATTCGCAAAAAGAAAATAAAAAATGTTGCATCATCAGCCACAAAGAAAAACGAGACTTGTCCTTTGCCGAGGCCCAAAACCAAAGCAAAAGTCAAAAAGGTCTCAAAAACTCAAAAACCTAAGGCAATTTCATCGCCTAAGGTTCCAAAGCCTAATAAATCCAATCTCCAATGGATTCCAAAAGGCTATGCATCCGGACCACACATAACTGCTAAATGGGTTCCTAAAACTGCACACGTGCCATATACACCTGGAACACCTAACAAAAAGGGGACCCATATTGAGATGGGTACCCAAAGTTGTGTGATCTTAATGCAGATGGTTCTTGGTTACTTCTGATCAAGACCCGTACTTCAATGAATTGGCTTCTAGTTACCATAGACTAGGACCCGTTCTTCTGCTTGTCGGTTGTGCTTAAACCGACACGTTTGGCTTCTGTGCACACAGCTTAGGACCCGGTCTTATTTCATCATGTTTTCTGAACATCTCGGTTCAGAACACGGTTTGATTAGGAGTGTGCAAAATAACCGAACCCGAATAACCCACCCGAACCTTAATCGGGTTAAATGGGTCGGGTTATTCGGTTTTCGGGTTCCTTATTCGGGTTAAATGGTACCCGAATAAGTAATTCGGTTCGGTTTACGGGTAGGCTTCATGCTTATTCGAGTACCCAAATAACCCGAATAACCCGTTTAATATATATTTTTCATTTTTTTATATGTTTATAATTTTAACTAGTATTGTTTATATATAGAATGTAAATATGTAAATACCCATTGTTGATACTCAAACCATTTAACCCGTTTTACCCAAATTATCCAACTCATTTAACCCGTTTAAACTATTTGTTGATGATTTCATTTTTTATACCAAAACCGAATAAACCATTTAACCCAAACCGAATAACCCGATACTCATTTAACCCGAAACCGATTAACCCGTTCCCTTATTTGGTTCGGGTTCGGTTAGCTAACCCACACACTCAAACCCGAATAACCCGATACCCAATTAACCCGTCCGAATAACACCCCTAGGTTTGATTGTCAATAAAAGATGGATGTGTTTGAATGCATATAGTTTTTCATTATATGAATTTATTTGTTTTTGAGGCTAAATCCATCTAATATATGGATTCGGGTTGCTCCAAGCATATGACTGGGAGAAGAGAGTTGCTGTCCAACGTAGTTGAACAATATTGCGAGACGGTAAAATTCGGGAACAACCATCAGGCTCATATAAAAGGATACGGGGACTTAGTCTTGAATAATCTAGTCGTCAAGGACGTTGACTATGTTGAGGGATTATCACATAATCTATTTAGCATAGGACAGCTCTGCGATAAAGGACTAGAAGTAACATTTAGGGCTAAGAACTGCAGTGTAAAGAGTATGGATGGCAAAGAAATCTTATCCGGTTCCCGTAACTCTAACCTTTACACCATAGACGTAGCCAAGCTCATAGTTAAGGATAGCATTTGCCTTTTATCAAAAGCCTCTTCAAAAGACTCTTGGTTGTGGCATAGAAGGTTATCCCACTTAAATTTGACAACATCAACAAGCTGGCTGCAAAACAACTGGTTAAAGGTCTCCCAGAATTACGATATGAAAAAGATCATCTTTGTGGAGCTTGTGAGAAAGGAAAAATGAAACGATCATCTCACAAATCAAAACCCGAACCATCAACGAAGAGAGTATTGGAGTTACTTCACATGGATTTATGCGGACCGATGCGGACCCAAAGCATAAATGGGAAGCGATATGTGTTGGTTATCGTTGATGATTACTCACGATATACTTGGGTTAAGTTCTTGCGATCCAAGGATGAGACAGGTCAAGAAATCATAGATTTTATAAAGAGTGTCGAAACCCAACAGCAACTGTCGGTTCAATCAATCAGATCTGACAACGGCACGGAGTTCAAGAATTCGGTAGTTGAGGGCTTCCTTCGATCCAAAGGTATTCAGCATCAATATTCAGCTGCTAGAACAACACAACAAAATGGAGTCGTGGAAAGTAGGGGTGTTCATGGATGGTTAACCGAAACCGAAAGTGCATTTCGGATGGTTAACCGAAGTTATCGGTTCGATGATTTCGTGAACCTAAACCTAAACCGAAAAAACCGGTTAACCGATAATCGGTTAACCGGGTTTTTCGGTTCAGTTATTCGGTTAAAAAATTAACCATTTGTTTTAATAAATTATTTTTTTTATTAAAAAAACCCCAATATTTAGTTTCTAAAAACTTCAAAAGTCCAAGATAGTAAATGCGATGAATAAGACTACAAATTATCTATAATAGATCTTTAAACGATTGAACAATGTCTTTCATAATTTAATAGAAACAAAAATAAAATTTATAATATTTCCTAAATTTGTCGTTCTAATGTTGTTTTTTTATTGTTTTGGATTTAAAAATTAATGTGGACTAATAGATGAACTAAAAGTTTATATTATAGTTAAGATAAATGCTAATATTTATAGGTATAAACATTAAACTATATAAAATTAAAATTATTTTGGTTTTTCGGTTAACCGTCCGTCACCAAAATCGTGAACCTAAACCGAAACCGAAACCGAAGATTTTTTCCGGTTCGGTTAACCAAACCGAAAATAATAGAAAATTCGGTTCGGTTAACCTTAAAATCGGTACGGTTTTTCGGTTTCGGAATATTTTGAACACCCCTAGTGGAAATGCGTAATCGTACCCTTGTGAAAGCCGCTCGTACAATGCTAACCTACTCAAAGCTACCTCCATTCTTGTGGGCCGAAGCCGTATCAACAGCTTGCTATACATAGAATCGCTCCATAATCCATAAGCGCTTTAATAAAACTCCTTATCAACTCTTTTGGAATAAAGTACCTTTTATCAAGTACTTACGTGTATTTGGTTGCAGGTGCTATGTGCTGAATGATAAATACAACCTCGGGAAATTCAACGAAAAAGCGGATGAAGCGATCTTCATTGGATACTCATCCAACTCGAAGGCTTATCGTGCATTCAATACCCGAACCAGGACAGTCAATGAAAGTGTGCATGTCACATTTGATGAGTTGGCTGAACTGACACCCGAAGTTGATCATACAGGACCACGCATTACACAAATGCCTGGAGACTCTTCTACTCACTCTACTTCTTTTTCATCTTCCGATTTAGTTAATTTATTTGATCCTTTTTATCTAGAATTTTTCGGTCCAAACGCTAATGTGTCTAATGTTGCTAATAATGTAGGTAATCCATCCAACAATTCAACTGCACCACAAATTTTATCCGCTCCATCTTCATACACATCGTACCCTCATCCATCAACATCATCCACTGATACATCCGCAGTTGAATCTACTCCGGTAATACCCTCGCATATAATGTCAAATATCCTTCCGTTATCTGAACATTCGGAACTCGAACCGGAACCAGTGGTACCATCACTTGAAACCATTGACCATGAATCTTCATCCATCCCCACTCTCACCACTGGGATTCCATCCCGAGCACCCCTTCCACACGAGACTAAATGGACCCGAAGTCACCCAACCGATCAAATCATTGGTGACGTTTCAACTGGTGTCCAAACACGTAGGGTGTCTGCTAATGAATGTCTCTTCGCATCATTCCTTAGTATGATAGAGCCCGCTCGTGTGGATGAAGCCCTAAAAGACCCAGACTGGATTGTTGCAATGCATGAAGAGCTCAACTAGTTTGAACAGCTCAGAGTATGAAGGTTAGTTTCCAAACCAAAAGACCGTACAGTTATCGGAACAAAGTGGATCTATAAGAACAAACGAGATGAGAACGGCATTGTGATAAGGAATAAAGCGAGACTTGTTGCCAAAGGCTACCGACAACAGGAAGGGATAGATTATGATGAGACATTCGCTCCAGTTGCACGGATCGAAGCTATCAGAATCTTCTTGGCGTACGCGGCACACAAAGACTTCAAAGTGTACCAGATGGACGTCAAAACAGCCTTTCTTAACGGTGAACTTAACGAAGAGGTGTACGTTGAACAACCACAAGGATTTGTTGACGCACATAAACCTGACCATGTTTATGTGCTAGACAAGGCCCTCTATGGTTTAAAACAAGCACCTCGCGCATGGTATGATAGTCTCTCTAATTTTCTTAATTCTGCCGGTTTCAGCAAAGGTGTGGTGTATGTTCACGAAAAAGGAAGGCCCACACATAATGCTTGTACAGATATATGTCGATGATATTATATTTGGATCTACTGACAGTAATTTCTGTAAGGATTTTTTAGCCCTAATGGAGTCCAGGTTCGAGATGAGTATGATGGGGGAAATGAATTTTTTCCTCGGATTACAAGTCAAACAACTTGAAAATGAGATTTTTGTGAACCAGTCGAAATATACTCTTGACATTCTCAAGAAGTATATGTTAGACTATTGCACGAGTATCGTAACTCCCATGGCCTCCAACTGTAAGTTAGACACCGATCCTTCTGGGAAAAGTGTCGATAATACAACTTACAGAGGGATGATAGGATCCTTACTGTATCTGACTGCTAGTAGGCCTGATATAATGTTTTCAACATGTCTTTGTGCTCGCTTTCAGGCCGACCCAAAAGAATCACACCTAACTGCGGTAAAATGCATTTTTCGTTATCTTAAGGGTACACCCGATCTTGGTCTCTGGTATCCAAAGGGAATCGATTTTGATCTTACCGCCTTTTCAGATGCTGATTTTGCAGGTTGTAGAGTTGACAGGAAAAGCACGTCGGGAGGAATACAGTTCTTGGGAGACAGACCGGTGAGTTGGTCCCCCCAAAAAGCAGAATTGTGTTTTAACATCCACAGCTGAGGCTGAGTGTGTAGCAGCGATTATGGATTCTCACTCACCAACATCCCAATTTACTGCGATTCTAGAAGTGCAATTGCCATCTCTTGCAATCCCGTGCAACACTCTCGAACAAAACATATAGATATCAGGTATCATTTTATTAAAGATCATGTAGAAAAGGGAACAATTGAGTTGTATTTTGTTGGCACGGAATATCAACTTGCGGATATCTTTACTAAAGCTTTAGACGAACCTCGTTTTCAGTTTTTAGTATCCCATATCGGCATGTTGAATCCACCTTCCAATCAAATATCAGATATTGTCTTAAATAATTCTATTTCAAACTATTATGTTTGAAATTCCTTTATTTTAGAAAATATCTGTTATTTAAATTTAAGGATTATGACACAAAATTAAAAGTCAATATTTCCTTATCTATGTACATCTTTAATAATTAATGATCCAGACAAATTGCTGTGTGAATTGTTCCTCACTGAGTGGGACGCAAATATAATTCAGGTTTGTCTGTATCCTTAAGGCTAAATAGGTTCAAGGATTTAATCTGAAAAAGATAAAGAAGCGAAGAGGTGTTTATTTGAGGGGGAGTATAGTTAGGATGTTAATTTTTATAATTCTTTGTTCCTTTTATTTTTATTATTTCTCTTAGTTAAATTTTTAAATTTTAGGTTGCTTAATTTTTAGATTTTAAAGTTTAAATTTAATAGGTCAGAACATCCCAAAAAGACTTTATTTGTTTAAACTTGTCAAAAAACCAAAAATATTTTATCTTGTTTTATTTTATTTTATTTTGTCTTAACTCAATTGTTGAAAGAAAATCTCAAAAAAAAAAATATTTTATTGTGCATTTGATTATTTCTATTTGTCTAAATTGGGCCAAAAAAAAATTTTGTTTGTTGTTTAAAAATTTTGTTTCTATTTCTTTTAAGGCCCAAGTTTATTTTTGTTTTTGTGTGTGTTTGTGGAAATATCCGCCGGCCCATAAGCATCCTTGGGCGCGGATCCTTGTGTACCCGACCCGACCCTCTTTAAAAGAGGCGGGTCAACGGTCAACTCCCTATCTTTCTTCTCCTTCAAGATTTTCAAACCTTCTTCTTCTTTCTCTCCTTACCGACACCAACCACCGCCCACCAAACCTCCATTTTCGTCTTTGAAGCTTTGTGGAACATCGTTTTTCTTGCTTATTTCCACTTCGGCACTCACAGGTAATACTTTTCTACCTTTATTTTAGCATTTAACTTCCTATTTTGTCCATTTGATTTTCAAATTTTTCTTACTTTTTCATTTCGGTTTTTGCTATTTTTAGGTTACTTAATATGCTTATTTTAGTTAATGGTAGTTAAATAAATTGTTCCTTACATGTTTTTAGACTAGGATCTTCAATTTCATGCATTTTTATTACATTTTGAACTGTTCACGCTGCATGCTGCATGAACTCATTTAATGAACTGTTGGACTTCGGACATCCGAATTCGGATGTCCCACTTAGACAAAATTCCAAGTTTTTCAAACTACAAAGACCAAATTCGGACACTGTGCATCCGAACTCGGACCACTGTAGATCCGAATTCGGTCCTTCAAAAGAAAGTTCAAAATTTTCATTAAGTCTAAGTTCTCTGTTACTGTTCATCCGAAGTCAAATGGGATCCGAATTCGGTCCCCATCTGAATTATGTATTCCATCTGAATTCGGTCCATTCCTTTTCATTGCATGCATCCATTCCATTTCGGTCCACAACCGAATTAGCATCACCATCCGAATTCGGACCATCATAATCCATCACATCATCCGAATTCGGACCATACATCATCCGAATTTCAGCTGGATCCGAATTCGGTGGCACTGTTCATCCGAATTCGGTCCATCCGAATTCCAACAGTTAGCATATTTTTTAAAATTTTCCATTTTTGCATTTTCATTATAAATCAAAAACCCAAAATGATTTTCATTCCGGTGCATTATTGGTTAGAGTTAGGATCAGTGTTTGAGTGAAAATGCATGTTCTAACATTGGTCTCTTAATGATTGACTTTGGACTTTATTCAGTAGAATTTCATTCTACTAATAAAGACCCGATGCTTTAAACAGATCAGGCAGTTTCTATTTCACACTTATCCAGACTTCATATCAATGTCTTATCATCTAAAGTCTTTTGTTCTAACTTTGATGCACCTTTAAAGGAATCATGGAACCGGTAGTCATCCTTACCATACCCCACCCCCCCCCACCAATTCCCAACAATAACGCCCAGTTACCCGAAGAATCCATTCTCCCACAAGCTGAATTCGTTGAATTCATGCCACATAATTGGCAGCTTGATGTGTCCATTCTCACCCGCGAACCTGAAACACTAGCCTTCGACATCCTGACAAACCACCCAATCTACTACTCCCTTTCCACAGCCATCTCCGTTCCCCCAAATCTACCTACAACAATTCTGGAATCGGTTAAAATTTGTCGCCGATGTTGAACCACACTTCACCACCACCATAGACCGTGTCCCAGTCAAAATAACAACCGCAGCCATACGCCATATCCTACGCCTACCCGCTGAAGCCCACTCCATGCATCGCCTTCACTTTGCCCCCATTCCTTCCCTCCAAGAAACCCTGAATGAAATTCAAACGTTGGGATATGACGGTCCACTCACCAAACCTTCAGACTTCAGGACCAAGAATCTCCAGGCTCATTGGAGGATTCTTTTTGACGTAATCAACAAGTGCTTCACCGCAAAGCATGCTGGACACGACTCCGCATCCGCTCAAGTCCTAACAATGTTCGCTGGCTTTGCCTACGACCGACATGTTGATTACGCGGCATTCCTCTTCGAGGAATTGAGGAGAGTTCACCTGGAGAGGGGCACCAAACGAGGACGAAAATACATCCGTCTCCAGTGTTTTCTGCAACTAATAATTCAGTATGCCATGGACAACGACGACGACATACATGAACGTCCAGAGGCAGACGTCTACCCAACAGTGGCGATCCAAAAGCTTAATCTGCCAAAAGGGACTCCTTCTGTACCGGTGATGACAATCCCACTGTCCCTTCTTCAAAGGGCAGTGCAATCGAAAAGGGTTAGGGCGTACTTGAGAGAATTTTATCCGGATGAGGCTCGGTCAGATCCGACTGAGCCTACCCAGTCTAAAGGTGAGCTTAGAGTGAGTGAGGAGGAGGGAGAAGCGGTGGAGGTTGCACAAATCTTTGGGGTTAGGTGAGCGGGAGCTTGTGAGTGTGAGAAAGGGAGGAGCAGGTGAGGCCGCAGAGACGGCGGATTCTGAAAGAATCGTCTCTGTTGTAAGAGGGATAGAAGTAACATCCGAGGGTGACCACAACCAATCAGCCGGACAACTCACTTTCAGGCCATTAGTCCGATGGTCGAACTCACCCCAACCACCCACTTAGCATCCTCTCAACAGGGTGCTACTTCATTGCACGGGGATCTACCACGCATGCCATCACCCTCTCATTCGGAGAGCCGTGGTGTTGAACGAGGTCACACTCCGCCCCATGTGACCGAACATCTTTCTCCCACGATTCACTCCCCACCCCCACACACATCGCACGACGCCTTCATGGCGTCCCATCAACGAGCAGCCTCCGTGGCGGCTCCTCAAACTTCTGGATCTGCGCATCCCATTGTGGAGCCAGAAATGACAGAAGGAAGACCTGAAGTGGCTCCATCTACACCATCCACTTCAGGTCATCTCCAAATAAACATAGAGATGTTAACGGCAGCTCTTCGTGCTGCCGGTGTTGTTACCCAGGCTGCCCTGGACGCCCACAAGGAGGCTGCCTAGGAACGACATACCGCCCTTCTATCATTAATTAAGGGTAAGGGTGTCGCTTCTGAGGATGTGCCTCCACCAGGGACCCGATCAGTCCAATTGATGATTCAGGAGCTGTCAGATAAAATAGACGCGCAAAACCGCCTAATACTTCAAGTTCAGGAGCAACTAAACTCCCGCATGGACCGTCTTGAATCTGCAGCTATCGAGCTACAATGTCGTCCACAGGCTTAGTCCCATAAGAGGAAGCATGACGATCAGGACGACCCTGGTCGCCATGAGGGGGAGAATCGCCAAAAGACTCAGTCTGAGGACCTTATGTTGATCGTAGGGGGAGCAGATCAGAAAGTACAGAGGTTCAGGGGTCAGGAGATAAGATACACGAGGCTCGGGAATACTTGATGATAGAAGACGAGCCGATGTTTGAGGGTCCAGCTCCATTAGATCCAATGACAGCCATGGTTGAGTTCGAACCCTTACACGAAAAAGTTGAAATCATATTGGTGTCTGACTCGGACTCCGATACTGAGGACAACCAACCCTTAATCATCATTAAGCCTGAGCCCGAATCACCCCAAAAATCCTCATCTTCATTTGAATTCCTAAATTTTCCGCCCCCAGCTCCACAACAAGAAATACTATCCTCCATCCAAGCGCCCCCATCACCAAAAGAATCCCACTTAGTCCAAAGCCCGCCAAGAACTCAAAGTCCTCCCCAAGTCCAACAAACCCAACAACCAGCACCTTCAGAAACCAGAAGGGTAGATAGCTTTGATGAGTCTCCTACAGAACCCGGTATTTATGACAGAGGTGATCTATATTGGGTGAGTTGGTATTCAAAAGGTGAGGTACACACTCTACCACCTGAGTTGAAAGAGGAATTAAGACAAGAACGGTGGGGGAAAATCTTCAAATTACTAGAAGCTAAATCAACAGAAATAGAAGAACCCCCCGTTCAAGGCCTCAAAGAATTCCTACAAAAGTTTCCTCCGGAGCAGTTCCAGAATCCGTTACTGGAAGAACGATTTAAGATGGTGTTCAGAAAGAAGCCAGGGTCTTTCAACAGGCGCTTACTCATGGAACTCACAAATGCTTCCAAAGCTGAACAGGCCGAATACAATCAATTAATGCTCAGGGAGAGAAGGTCCAAAGTTTCTAAGTCAAAGATAAAAAGACTCCTGACCATCACCATGTGCAAGAGAGCAAAAGTATACTATCCTGCCTTTCAGGTAGAGAGAGAAGATGGCACAGTGGAGGAATTCTATGAAAATGACTTAGACTTTGTGAACGTGGACGACATTGAATTCTTACACGACCGATTGAAACATCGAATTAAAAAGCGTCTGTCTCACATGACTGCCGTAGGTGCCCTCATTCGAAGTATGAACCGCCGCTCTATTATCATGTGCCTCAGAGATTTTCAAATGACAATAGAGAGCGCGATGGTTAAAGTTGGACTACGAGCACCTGACCAAGATAGCTTTCTTATCGCCCACCATCCTGCTTACAGAGTCATCTTCAGAGGAGGCCCGGGTGTTATTTTTGTGAACCAGAAAGGTTATAAGTTATTCATGCGCTTTGAGGATCTTCCTTGTTATTCCGACGGTACTATCAGAATGGTTAGAGCCGTGCTTACATGAAAAGTTCAAGAATATGATGCTCAACCAGATCCAGAACTTAGATGCTCACCGAAAGAAATTCAGGATACCCTTAGCGGCATCGAATACCTGAACGAACGGCCACATATGAGACGTGATTAGACGATTTGATGTCTTCCTTGGGCTCCGTGAATCTACAGACCATGCCAGAGTTCCAGGACCTCCACATTGATCGAAAAGGGGGAGATTGTTAGATATTAAATTTCGATCGTGTGGATTTATTTTGTAATAATTATTTAGTTTATATTTAGTCTTGTAATGCTTTTCTTTGTTAGTTTTTGTTATATGTAAAGTTCAAGGACCAAAAGTAACTTTCCTTGATAGTTAATTAAAGGTGCCTACTAATAGACTCCTAGGGTTTTGTTTTATTGTACACGGTTGTCATTTGAGAAATAGAGAGAATATTCAGCCGCCATTTTCATCATCTTCTCCAACATTCCTTTTGTTCCTAATCATTACACAATTATTGAGTCTTTATTCTTCTTGTGTGTGATAATAGAACATTTATGTGCTGATTACATCTGGGAATACATTATAACAAAATATGACGACGAACCTGTTGAACGGAGGTTGTTTTTTCCGTGCTGATCACATAATTTGGTCCTCATCTTGTTCAAGTGTATTTGTCGTTAATGCATTGTTGAATGTATTTAATCCAAATTACGTTGATTTGGATCGTTATGCAGATTTGTAAATGTATTGTAAGCTTTCCTGTCGCTGCAAGGATGCATCATTTAAACCTGCAAATACGAGGGATGAAACTATATAAAATTGGGTCGTTATAGTGTTTCACAAATGCATAGAAGTATTTCACAAACTATTAAAATCGGTTCTTGTGAGTACAAGTACTAGTTGTTCAAAAATGTACAACCACATGGAGCTTATGAGTACAAGTACTAGTTCCAAAATGAACAACCACATGGAGCTGATGTAAGAATGATTTTGTACATATCCATTCTTATGAGTACAAGTAATAATCATTTTATAATTTAAATATGTCAATAGATTAATAATTTATTAGGTAAAGTATATTATTTTAATTTAAAAAATTTAACATTCTAATGCTAAAAACTATAAATTTGATAAGTTGTATGTAATAAGACATTTTATTATATTATAAAACAAACAATCTTATCTAAACAGATTTTAGACCTTTTTTAACATCTTATCAAACATACGGTAAAAAGTCTTTGACGTCTAAACTCTATATATAACTTAGCCAATTACTTATATAATTAACATTAAGGGGTTGTTTGTTTTTAGTCATTTTGTCTGATTAATCTCTAATGTCTAATACGGTCAGGCAAAAGAGAAGACAAGCTGTTTGTTTTTTCTCCCCTGATAAGAGGTCTAAAATCCGATCACCCTCTATTAGAAAAAGATTTAAAAAAAAATCTGAAATCTACTCTCTAATGTCTAACCAAGCTGATTTAGTGAGACATCATTTCCCAAATTTCTTAAAACTATCCAAAGAAATCTCATCTCAGAGTCTATATGGCTGCTACCATCTTTTATTTGTCGTCAGGCCGCATCCCTTACCGATCGTCTTTTGCTTCTCTCCCTCGTCACCTCCGTGCACGCATCAACACCGCCTGCACCATCGTCGTTGCTCCACTCCGTTCAACTCCATATGCAGTCTCTCTTCTTTTTCTTCGCACATTAGAATCCTACTCGTGAATCCTATCTTTGAGAGGACCAAATTGAATTCCAGCAAAATTGTTGTAATTATCTCCAACTTTGGTATTATGCGAAACCCAAAGTCCCAGATTAGAAGGGTAGAATGGTAGACGAGAGTGTTCTTGAAATTTTGAGGACTTAGAGAAAGGCAGAAAGATATATATCAAAATAGAAATGACATTGGAAACTTGGAAAGCTTCAAAATCATTAATTGTGAAGGGATGTCACAGTAGTACTCCAGTGATATACACTTTTTAACAAACACACACACACACATGTATATAGTTAACAACTGATTAGTAATTTAATGTGTAAAACTACTTGTATTAAGATGTTTTATTAATTTAGAAAACAAACAATCTTATTCAAACAGATTTCAGACTTTAATACAATCTCTTATTAAACGGACTGAAATAAGTAGTCACACATCTAACCTCTAAAAAAAACAAATGGAACCTAAGCTATGTCTTTAAGCTAGATAAATGCTAATTATTGTTATTTTGAATTTAATATCACAGATATTATTATAAAACTTCGAACAAATCTAAAACTTTCGAATAAATCTGGTAAAAAGAATTCGAACAAAAATTAGAAAAAAAAAAAAAGAAAAAGATGAATATGAAAGAGCAAGAGAGAAAAAAAAGTAAGAAGATAAAGAAAATGTTTGAGAGAGATGAAAGAAATCTTGAAAATGAAAATGATTTAAAAGATAGTATTGGAAGTGATGGATGTGAGAGAAACTTACAAATACCATTTTACTCTTACTTTTTTTTAAATCTTTCAAGTTTTGGACAAAAAATGATATTTTTTTATGAAAATGTCACTCCTGCAATCACCATTGATTTAGATGATCTAATGGTCAAAATTACTTTCTTTACACTTTATAAATATTGATATCTACAAATATTCTCTATCACACATATGTATTTGTGTTTAAAGAATGAAATACTAAATCCAAAATCAAATACCGGTATTTTTTTTTCGTTTGACTCATTAAATGAAATTTAAAGTTCACTTATTGGTTGACAGAGGCGGATGAAAGGCCTGACTAGTAGTCCTTCAAGCCTAAGATATAGAAACCTTTTTTTTTTTTTTTGATATTATCATAATGCACCCAGCCATTGTTTAAAGTGACCCAGCCCAAAATAGAGAGCCCACAGATTGAAAAACCTAGTCCAAGACTCCAGGCCTCCAGCAGTCCAGCCGCTTCTTCGTTCTTCCCTTCTTCTGCGCCGGCCGTGAATCGTCTTCCCTTCTTCTGCGCGACTGCCGACTGACCGTCGCAACGAGCCACCGCCGCTGCCCTTCTTCCCTTCTTCTGCGCCGCTGCTCGCCTGCCTCTTCTCAGGCTCTCGGTTCTCCAAATCTCCAATTCCTAAAGGTACAAATTTGGTTCTTGGCTCTTGCCTCTTGGCCTCTTGCTTTGTGATTTTAAGACTTTGAGTGTTTTATTAGTTAATTGATACTAACTTGTTAATTGTTTAGTTAATTGCCTTTGTGATTTTAACACTTTGAGTGTTTTGTTTAGTTAATTGATACTAGCCTATTAATTGTTTAGTTAATTGCTTTGGGATAAAGTTTAATAGATAATTTTGAGTGTTAATTGTTTGTTAATTTTTATTTAGAGTGCTTAGAATCTTAATTGTATACATATAGATAAAGTTTTAATAGATGCAGTTTTTCAAGTTTGATTACTTAGTTGTTTGCTTTCTTGATTGGCTAATTGTTTTGTCAATTTTTGCTTAGTTTTGATTTTATGTTTTATGTAGGTTAAATTAGGACCTAAGAGATTTTAATGTTTACATAAATTTGAGTTTTGACCCAACCTTTAGAGAGAATAATTAATAAATTAATTGAGTTGGTTGAAAAAAAATCTCAATCTGAGTTGCCGACCCGATTAATGAAGAATTTCGACGATCAAACAGGGAATTAGACAATACACGGTGTCACCACTGAAAATTTTTTCTAGATCCGCCACTGTTGGTTGATATATAAAATGCGGGTTAAAAATATAAATTAATTACAATATGTTAAAGGATCTAAATTTTATTATAAATTCTTAAAAATAATGAATTTTTCAAACATAAATTTTAAAGACAAAATAAAATTCTATTTACAGTCTCATAAAACCCTTGGTCGGGCAGTCGTCCCAAAATCCCTCTCATTCTCTCACGAAATGCCTTCCATGGCTACCGGAGATCGGAAGAACTTCAATTGGAACAACAAGAATCATCCTCAATCCATAACGAATCTCCTTGATGGCAAGCAGAAAACCGACATTGATGCCAGGTCCTATCAAAACTCACACTCATCTATTTGTTAATTACAGCATTCGAAATATTGAACTAATATTCATTCTCTCAGGAGACACAAGATTGAGCAACAGAGAAGATCCTTGCCTATCGCTTCAGTTACACCTGTTACCTCCCCTTGATTAATCATACTTGATATGGATGTTGCTGCAATATAAACATGGATTGCACGATTGTAGTTTTTTTATCTTATAGTTATCGTAGGGTTTAATGGAATTAGTGCATGCTAGAGTAGTTTAAATTCCCTATTTATATTAAAATTTTCAAAATCAAATCACACCGGACTACCAGAGTGAACTTTATTATTATTATTTTTTGAATCATCTGAGAAAATTAAGGAATTTTTTTTTAAATTTTTGTTTGGGGTGGTGGGATGGAGAGAATATAAGCTTATAAAAAAGTTTTCTGTAGTTGTATAAATCTTTATCCCTTTGAAGTTGCATAATTACTCGCACATTCGGAACAGTTATAGAGTTGTCAATGACAATGTGAGCTTGTTAGTTGTTAGGGTTAATGCTTCTTTAAGTATTGTTGTTGAATCAAGACCTTATGCTGGTTGCTGAGATTACTTTATTATCATTAGGATACTTTTTATGTTTCTTTTTAATCTTACGATAGTTTCACGTTTTACTTGCTAATCGAAATTTAATTTGTTTAGTTGAGAAGAGACTTGTAGAGGAGGTCCGGAGAAACGATACTTTGATAATTGTTGGTGAAACCAGAAGTGGGAAGACAACACGTGAGTTTTCACATCTTAATTTTTTTTAATTTTGTTTTGTAATTATTCTAAGGTTCCACCATTATGATTTCACGATTGAAGGCTTAATATTGGACGGCTTACAGTTCAACAGACTTGGATTTGGGTAGCAAATTTACAAGTATACGTATAAATTTTAGTAATTGCCTCCATTTATGCATCTGGATCTAGTATACGAACGTTGTACTGATGGTTGGACGATAATATCAGTACCATTATAATAAAATAGCTCATGAGAATGATCACACTGCAAAAATATGAAAATTTTACAGAGGTTAAGTATTAGTGATTTTAGTCATTGGGCATACACATAAGAATGAAAATGAATAAAAAAAAGATCAAAAGTAAATCAGTTAAATACAGAAGTTGCGACTTTCTTAGCAATTCGACAACCAGTTCATACGAACATTTTATATATGTGAATTTGATTCTGACAGAGTTACCCCAATATTTATTTAACGGAGGGTTTTGCCGTGATGGAGGGACAATTGGAATTACTCAACCAAGACGGGTTGCTCCAGTAACCGTTTGAAAACGTGTAACTGAAGAATGTGGTGTTGAATTGGGCCAAAAAGTTGGGTACTCAATTAGGTTTGAGGATGTGACCTCCATGTCAACAAGGATTAATACATGACAGATGGACTGCTTTTGAGGTCAGCATATAAATTTGCAAGTCTTGCTGCATTTATTTTAGTAGGCTAGGAAGGTGTTAAACTAAAATAATTTATGCTACAATTGTGAACTAGATCCACTACAAAGAATGAGGGTGAATAGAAGATCACAAGATACTTCAACCTATAAAATTTGCAATAATAATTATTTAGAGCCACACATGGTGTTACTATGTAAAGGTAGACATTTCAATGCATTTGTATGAGAATGGGTAAATTCAACCTGCATTGTACTCTGTTAAAATGAAAAGATGTAGCTAAAAAGGAAACATGTCAAATGAGTTAATGTTTTCAAACTTCACAAATTGTTTTATTTTAAACTTAAACTAGTTTATGACCCACGTATTACGTGGATATTTTTAAATAAAAATTATTTATATGTAACATAATGTTTATATTTTTCAATAATGTTATGAAGTATGTCTTTTATGTAAATAAAAGTTGTTCCTTATGATGTTTTAAACTTTTTATATTTAATTTAATATAGATTAGTTTATATAAATTGAGATTTTAATTTTTTATAATGTAATACCTATATATTTCATTACAAGGTAATATTTATACTTAAAAAATAATAGAGTGTATTTATCTTTGAAAATAATATATTTTTTTTATTTATAGATTAAAAAATAATAGAAAGTATTTATCTTTTTAAAAACAATATATTGTGTTTATCCTTTCTTATCTATACTACTATATAAAGCACTAGTTTATTACCCGCATATTACACAAATATGTTAACATATACTTGTTTATATTAAATACATGCAAACTAAGAAAAAACATAAAAATATTAATTTTATAACAAAAATAAATACAAGAATTATATTATTATTGTTTGTCATAAACTATAATTTTTCTAGACTTCTGAATGTATATGAATAATAATAATTTTTTTTTTTTTTCATATCTAAAGTCTAAACTTTCTACATTAAAATATGAATATTTTGTTTGAATTATTTTAAATCTTATTACAACAGATTTAAATTTAGAAAGATATTATTTTGATTTTATTTGTTGTTCCTAGAATATAATTAGTTACACGTGAATTGCTAATGATGACATATGACATCTCGAGAAATAAGTAAAGTTATTCATTTGTTTTTATTTATCATGTAACATTTAATTTAAAATTTAATAATAAAAAATGTTTTATAAATCAATTATATAATTCTAGATAATCATTTTAGGTAAATTAGAGGTTATATTAGGAAGAATTTAAAATCTTTTAATTTCTTTATAAATCAATTATATTAGTTAATTGAAAGAGTTATATTAGGCAAAATGAGCGGGAAAACATAAATTAGAAGAGCTGAAGGAATGACACGTGGCACAAATTATTTTGCTTTATTAATATATATAGATATAGATATATAGATTAGTATTATAGTAATATAGAATTATAGACTAGTCTATTACCCGTATAATATACGGATTTGTTTCAATAATAATTATTTTAATAAATTTTAAATTTTAGAATAATTATAGAATTCGATAATAAACGATACAAACTTTGAAATATCATGAAAAAAAATGTGACTCAGTATTAATTTTAAATTTTATAGATTGTAATCATATAATGATTGGAAAAGCATAATAAATTCCATGGCTTTATTTATAATTAATAACAATACATAATTGGACATACAATAAATTATTAGGTTTATTAATAAATTAATATCAACTCTTAGAAATCGTAGTTTTTCATTTTACAAATGTCGGATATTAACCATTGAAAAGAAATTCTATTAACATAGAATTGTTAAGAGAATCCCTAAAATATAGTAGATATAATTAATTGAAATTTATTATTTAAATAGAAATTGTAAATTACAGGTGTCAAATGGAGGCTGCGCCAATTGCCAATCAAGTTAAATGCCAAGTGGCAATCTATTTACTCTTTTAATGTAATAGATAGATTTTGTATCATATTCAATACATCAAGACGACAAAGTTGCAAAAGTCGCTAGGCAGTATTCGGCGGGCCGACCGACTGAGGAGTAGCGACTAACCGGCCTAGGAGTTGTCAATTCTGTTGTTAACATTAAATGACTGCATATGCTCTCAGGGAAGCACTTTTGGACGCCTACCTGTCAAGGTATTCAGTTATAGTCGTTGATGAAGCTCATGAAAGGACCGTCCACACTGATGTGTTGCTAGGTTTGATGAAAGGTGTTCAAAAAATGAGATCTCAAAGTTCGACCGAATCTAATAGCGGTGTTCTCAAGCCAAATAGAGGCAGAAGATTAAGTCCGTTGAAGTTAATCATAATGTCTGCTAGTTTAGATGCACGAGGATTTTCTGAGTATTTTGGTGGTGCAAAAGCTGTTCATGTTCAAGGGCGGCAATTTCCTGTGGATTATCTGTACACTGCCCAACCTGAAACGGATTGTTTGGATGCAGCTTTAGTAACCATATTTCAGGTATTCCTCGACTTTTCTATGAGTAAAAAAACTGATCTGGATCTTAATGTTTATCTTATGTAACTTTGCATGTTTATTGTTGGATTAAGATCATAGGACAGAAATGTACTTTACAAATTTAACACTAATTCACTGAGTTTTTATTTTGCTTGCCCACCTAGCCACCAAACTTACAAAGTGTGTTTCTTTTTGGTCACTTTTGGAGCATTGTACTCCTAAAATATTTTTAGAATTGACCATAATACATGGTTATATTTTTCAAACACTCAACCTTCTATCTAGTTCGCAGGATCAATCCGGGATTCCCGGTTGGTAAGTTGGTTCTTCTTGTACTTTACAAGGGTAGTATGATCGTTGATAATAATAATTTCTGATTTCAATATCGCTGTGAAGATGATTAGGATGTGCCACTTTTTTTATTTTTCTAAGATGCTATTTTGTTATCTATTGACAACTTAACTGTATTGTTAGATACATTTGGAGGAGGGACCTGGTGACATACTCGTATTCCTCTCCGGTCAAGAAGAGATTGAATCTGTTGAAGGTCTTGTGCGTGAAAATCTTACCTGAAGTCAGTCAAAAGCTCTTAACCTTTCCATTGTTCTCTTCTCTTCCATCAGAGAAGCAAATGAAAGTTTTCACTCCGGCTCCTGTTGGATTTGGAAAGGTAGGCATTTGAGTAGGAACTTTGCTGGGTAACATTAGGGATGTGGAGTCAAGTTGAAATATTGTGAAGCTCAAGCTCAACCCGTTTTTAAAACTCAAGATCGAAACACAATTTGAGCTTGATCACCTTTATTTTCTAGCTCAAGCTCAATAAAGTAATTGGCTATTTGATACTTTCAAGCTTGGCTTGATTCAATATTTAAAAAGAGCATTTGACGTAAGCTTGACTCAGTTAATTCTGTATTAATCAACAAAGAAGGATAAATGTATCGATACACACACACAAAGGTAAAATTGTGATTTAACATTAACTCAATTAGGTTTGCAAGCTGCACAAGTTGAGTATTTTAATACTCGATCATGACACAATTTTGAGTGGGTCTTGACATGGATTGACTCGATTACACTTGTAGGTGACGTTTTGTAATTTACAAGCATATGTAATTTACATGCAATTTGTATGATCTAATCAATTTATATTCTATTATAAAGGCTGACTAATAATGATTTCTTTCTCATGTTGATATTCGATGTGGTGTTACTTATATAGGTAATATTGGCAACTAACATTGCGGAAACGTCCGTAACAATACCTGGAATCAAATATGTTATTGACCCTGGATTGGTGAAAGTTCGTAGTTACTCTCCTGACAGTGGCATGGATTCTCTGATTGTTGCAAAAACTTCAAAAGCTCAAGCTCTTCAGAGGAGGTAAACATATGAAATTTTCTTGTAGGAACATCCTCTAGAGAAAATGAAGGTAAATGTAAATTTGTGTGTTAAGATTGTAACAGTCTTGCGCCTCAACCAGTTTATATTCTAAGCCACCACTTTTCTACTAATATTGATATTTCTTTCTCTTTCACTATCAATTGCTAAAGCAAGTCTTACTCCTTCCGTCCCAAAATAGATGGATTTAACTTGTAACATTCCCTTTTTTGTGCAAGTTCAGTCCAAATTTAATTTTTGCCAATTAGTGATAATGGTAATATTGATATGGGTCCATGAGTTTTCTTTTTTGTTTGTATCAAGGAGGATTTTAGATTTTTAGATATTTGACCAGTAGTCATGCTATCTAATTAAACTAGGCATTTATTTTTGTACTTAGGGAATATAATTTAGAGGAAAGTTGGAGACATAATTAACTTGTTATTTGTCTAATCTTGCAGTGGACGTGCAGGTCGTGAAGGACCAGGAAAATGCTTTCATCTTTATCCAGAGAGCAGATTTTTGGGGCTTGACGATTCCACAGTGCCAGAGATCAAAAGATGCAACCTTTCAAATGTTATTTTGCACCTTAGCGCTCTTGGTGTTGATGATATAATTGGGTTTGATTTCATGGAGAAACCCGACAGGTAACTACAACAACAATTCTATTTATTTGCTCTCCCTCTCTGCTCCTTTCTCTCCATAATATATGTTAATGCTATTCCGTACCAAACGTTTGCATTTGTACCATTAGAATGTGTGTGTGCGTGTGTAGAGGTGGCGGTTTCAACACATTATATGAAACAGGTTCATTTGGAAAATATTATTGATAATGGGCAAAATAGAAAGTAGTAGATAAAAAGATATGGTTCAAATGGGTTACACAGGTCAAAAGTCAGCAAAAGTTTATTCAAATGTTAAAAAACCTCCTACACCGTTTTATTCAAGACAAATTAGTTATTATTGTTGTTTAAAAGAAATTAGATATCTATACTTTGTAATCATATTTGATACATTAACCATCTGCAAAATGGTGTAAAAGAAGGAACAAAACGCGTTTCTGCAGAATGGCGTAATAGAAGGAACAAAACGCGTTTCTGGGTTAACCAAAACTGACCCATTTGACCTAGGATAAAAAGTATTACGTTTGACCTGAACCCGTTTTGCCATGTTATCCAACCCTTTTGTTATCAAGTCGGATCCAATTGGACACCAAATGGCCCGACTTCCTTTGGAACCAAATGATTCAAAGGCACTTATCTTAGCCGGTGAGTTTGATTGTTTGGAAGAAATGTTGATAGTTGTCGCAATGCTTTCAGTGGAATCCATCTTTTATATTCCGCGTGAAAAGTCAGAAGAGGTTTGCACCACTTCTAGACTTTGTAATTCTATTCTGTAATGGTAATTGAACATTTGAAAACTGTAGGCACCTAGATTTGTAGAGGATTATCACTATTTTATAGCAACCAACTATTGAGAATATTTATTTCGTCCCTCAGCATCTTTTTTTCTCATTAAAGTCCCCCAAATATAACATTTTTTTATATAAAGTCCATAAACTTTTTTCTTTCCACAAAAGTCCCTAAGTACTTTTTTATTTTTTTTTCCCACTCATGTGATTTGCTTAAGTAGAACAAAAGTAAACTTAGGGACATATTGTGTAGCAAAAAAATTCAGGGACTTCAGGGGAGTAAAATCATAGTTGACTGTGCTGTGGTGTAGGCTTCTAAAGAAAAGGGCAGTCGGCCCTAGTATTCATAGGAAGTTACCATATAGTTAATTAGGAAACTTTGCCTAATTATGTTCTATATAATCTCATGTACTTGTAATCATTTATCATCACCTCATAATAAGAAAACCCTAGTTGCCCCCGTGGACATAGGTCAGAGCATCGACCGAACCACGTAATATCGTTGTGTTCTCGTGTTCTTTTACGTTGTGTGTTGTGTGTTTGTGACGAGCAAATTCCTATCAGACTGACACTAGTGAGAAAAATAGGTATTGAGGGATTAGAATGGACTATTTTGATGGTTGGTTGCTAATAGGATTTGGGAGGTGGACGTGCTAGATGTGAAGTTATAAAAAAGTTCAAGAATTAACTGATTTCTTTTTCTCTTTATCAGGCACAAACCATCACTAAGTCCTTTTCAAGCCCAGAGGGAGACCATCTCACTTTACTAAATGTCTATCGTGCGTCCCTTGAGTTTTTGGAGAAGAACAAGACAGAGAATGGTGATGGAAAGGCTGCAAAGAATTTGAGGAAATGGTGCAAGGACAACTTCATTAATAATCGTTCCCTAAAGCATGCTCGCGAGATTTACAGGTTTGTTAATTCTCATCTTTACTCTGTTAGTGAAACCTAAAGGATGCCATTTATGCACATTCTGCAGTTTGTAGTATTTGATTGGAAGAGTGTTGCACATATTGAAAAAGTGTCGTACACTCATACATATTGAAAAGGTGTACCATTTGATTGATGTCATATCATAACTTTTTTAATACCAAAAGATGGATAAAGGGGTCAAATAGGTCCGGGTCAAAACGGGTATTTTTCTTGGTGTGGGTCAAAAGTGTTGGGTATTGATCCTTCCAACGTCTCATTGTCCATTATCTAATTTATAAAAGGCAATTTCTTTATGCACCATCCCCTAATTTCTCATACACCATACCCTATAAATCTGACCTATAATTTAACTAAATTGTTGTTTATGATTGGGTGTATGGTTTCTCTTTTTTCATTGAAAGTGGTGTAGGTTAATTGACCTAAAATATTAATTGTTGTAGAGTATGGTACACGAAGTAGCACCCATTTATAAATTATCAGTGTAGTAAATATTAATACAATAACTATATATTAAAATATTAATCTAGATTATTAAGAGTACATGTCATACATAGCAACATACTTTTCAGTTTGTTCCACTTGGATCACAACTTTTCCCATACAAACCATGTTATCAGACTTACAAACTTTGTCCGTCCCACTTAGCTCATTTTGTAGCGGTGACTGAGAAGTCTGAGATTGTAGAAAAGTTCTTCGTGACCTAAGTGGGACCGATTTAAAAGTATGTTGCAATATTATGGCATTAACGATTTTCTTTTACTGAGTGGTGGCTATAATCATTTAAATACATTTTGGGTGAGTTTTGTCCTATTTGACGCATTTCAATTTTAATTTCTTTTTAAATTTTATCCATTTGACCCCATTGGATAGAAAAAAATGTAACCGAAGTCGACTCGTTTTCAGGTAAATAGGTTGAGATTGTAGCCTCTATATGACATTCTTGACAATTTAAGACACAATGACACAACCATGCCTTTAAATGTAGTTTCTCTTACTTTCTCATTATGCTCTTTTTTATGAATTTCCAGGATTCATAATTGATTATTTGGTGCTTTCTTGCAGTCAAATTCGTGAAAACGTTGAGCAAATGGGACTTAAGATTTCTTCATGTGGAGATGATATGCTTCCTCTTCGAAGATGCCTTGCTGCTTCCTATTTCCTGAATGCAGCCCTAAAGCAACCTGATGGTACATACAGGTGAAAAGTTCTTGAACCACTAGTCCACTACCCCTTTTTAAGTTATTCTTGCTGCTACCTTGAAATTTGCATTAATCAAATCTAGAATTGTCTAACTGAAGTTTTCTGACTACGTAGTCGACAGGACAACATTATGGGTATCTTAAGAATTAAAAAAATTGCTAATGATCAAAACGTGCAAATATGTAATTTCAGCTTACCTGTAAAAGGCTGTCCAAGATATGTAACTCAACTTGATTATCGACAGGGTTTTGGTAAATGGTCAGATTGCGGAGATTCACCCAACTTCTGCTCTACGCCGGACAAAATCGGAGTGCATAATTTTCCACAATCTAGTTCAAACCACACGTAATTATGTTCGAAATGTAACTAGAATTGATCATTTGTGATTAGCTGAACTGGCCCCTCAATGTTATGTCTTGAAGGAATGAGAGTTCTTTGCGCTAATGGCCATGGTAATACCTAAAAGCGTGTTGTTATGCAATTACGTTTTTAATTGTGGTTACTAAGGACTTGGATGCTCATTAATCCTTCTTCTTATAGTAGATAACTAATTTCTGGCGAAAGGATTTATGTCAATGGAAGCTGGGAAGAGGGCTTGTGCACATATGTGATTCTGGTAAGTTTCTAACTTTCTATTGAGCTTGTTGGTATGCTATGAAAATGGAACTGAGGATAGGCAGTACTATTGGTGGCAAAACGGGTACGTCAATTTGGTAATGCATATAGTGGGTCGGATTTAGGTTTGTCTGCCCAGTGCCCACATTTTTAGGTCAAGTTTAAACTTTTTTGTTTTTTTTACATAGAACTTTTGGTTTATAATTGTCTATTTTACTTCATTTTTTCCTTCAAAATCAATAACTCAGTCAAAATGCAATTATCTCGAACAAAATGTCTGTTATGCACTCGTGCTTAATATCTTTAGTTTGAGTTGTCTTAATGCTTCCCTTTGTCCGAGTTATAAATATGTTATTAATTATTGAAATATAAGGGGGCGTTTGGTTCGTGGATTTCCTGAGATTCACTGGCATTTGCATTTAAAATCATGTATTTGGTTTGCAGATTTCAGTAAGGATTTAAAATCCCAGGATTTCTTAAATCCCTTCCTTCTTTGTTATTAAAAAACCCAGCCTCCCCCTTAGGATTTTAAATCCTAGTTACCTTGCATTTTCAGATTAATAATTTTTTCCTAAAAGATAATGCAGATTCTTTGACAAAATCCTGAGAAATGCAAATGCTGCATGATGTAAATCATTTGACAGAATGCAAATCCCAGAAAAAAAATCTGCGAACCAAATGCCCCTAAGTGTTAATGTTTTAACGCAACCAAGTATCAATAATGTCCTCTTTAGTCTCTCAATTATTATAATTAACTGCCAAAGTTCCTCAACCTTTGTTAAAGACTTGTGGATTTTTAGTTTGTTTTAAATTTAGTTTTAGTTTCTCGTTCTCTGGCAAAACAAACACAAACCCATTACTTAGACTCGAATCTAGGATCCAATACTGAAAACCAATGAGTCTTTCAATTTTCTCATGTTGGGTGCATTGATAAAAATAGAACTAGTTCGTTGCCATTAGAAATGGATATATGCCTCGAGGATTGTGCCGATGGTTTGGTTAGAAAGCGTGACTCGGCAGATTTGGTGAAACCCAATGATGAAAACACCCAAGTCTTCCTTGGTCCCTTTCACTTTCACCGCCTCATATTGAAGTTTCCTTGTGAATGGGGGGATGGACGTCATAATGAACATCAGTTTAGTCTTCTTGCTGCTTGAAAAGGTTGTTTTACATGAATAGAAACGTAAACTAGGGGGCGTTTGGTTTGCAGATTTTTTTTCTCTCGGATTTTCATTTCGTCAAATGATTTGTATTATGCAACATTTGCATTTGTCAGGATTTTGTCAAAGAATCTATATTATCTTTTAAGAAAAATTTGCTAATCTTAACTGGGATTTAAAATCGGGAGGAGGTTGAGTTTTAAATAACAAAGAAGGAAGGGATTTAAGAAATCCTGAGATTTTAAATCCTAACTGAAATCTGCGAACTAAACACAAGAGTTTAAATGCAAATCACAGTGAATCCCAGGAAATCGGCGAACCAAACGACCTCTAAGTTGAGGGGTTTTAAACAGTAAAAAAATTGTTAGAGGGACTTGATATTTCGTATAGTTGGTTACCCTTATCAACATTATTCGTTAACGTAATAGTAATATTTATTTTAACAAAATGATTCATGAGGTTGGTAAGTATAGATCTGTTATCCTCAGCAGCTGCTTCTTTTTGTTTTTTGGCATAATGTGTACATAGGCTACCAAAGTATGTTATACCTAGGGGTGTAATCGAGCCGATCGAGCCTTAGTTTTGAAACTTGAGCTCGACTCGATAAACTACTGGACGCTATTGCTCGATTAAATTCGGGATAAAAGAAATCGAAATATGAATACAAAATATTTAATCTAATTATCCCAATAACAAGCAAGAAGGGTAAAAATGTAATTTTAGGTTTAGGATTATATAGTTTTACTTATATGATACTGATAAGAATATAATATTACAAAGTTAAATGGTAAACATGTAAATTTAGGCTCGATTAGGCTTACGAGTCTATTGAGTAGGCAATTTAAATACTCGAGCTCGACTCGATTACTACTCAAGTAGCTCGAGCTCGGCTCGATCAACTGCGAGTCGATTTCAAGTTTTTTACGAGTCGATACCGAGTAGCTCACGAGTTGTCTCGTCTCGTTTACACCCCTAGTTATACCAAGTCCACCATAATCTTTTTAATTACTTAATTATTTTTCCTACTTTTTATCAGTTTGATCTGTTATCAATAAAACGCAACGCAATCTGATTTGACATTGTTCATGTAAATGAGTTGAAAATGCAACCTCTTGATACACAGCCTTGTGTTTTTTTGTTAGAATTTGAACTCTGTTATATGTTTTTACAGATTTTTTGCACGAACTATGTAAGAAGATGAGGATTTACATGCATTTCTGGCTAAAAGTAAGTGATGTGATTATCATAGTGAAGTTGATGCATACCGTATTACCGTCTAAAGCATTCGAGATCGATCAGGGCCGTCTCATGGATTTTAGAGGCCCTGTGCTTGTGATTACAACATAATCCCTTAAGTATTTTAAATAGTAGATTAGTCATTTTGAGAGTCAATTTTAATAGGTAAAGTCGAGTTCGTGAATAACAAAAAACTGATTAGTGAGAAATTAAAAAAAATAATAATACGAATCAAATTGAATTTGACATGAATTTCATTTTAATGCAACGATGCACAACGTATAAATGTCAACTACAGAAAATTTTTGTTGGTCTAAATTTAGATATTTATTATAACCGTGAGACCCTACGAAATTGGAGGCCCTGTGCGGTCGAGCCTTTCGCACACCCTAAAAGCCACCCTGAGATCGATGGCATACTAGAATTATTCGACTCTCCATAGCAAATGGTCGAATTGTACTTTGTACAATATTAAGAAAAATGATTGTTCTCGTAGTCATAGATGATTTTAATGGTAAAACCGAGTACGAATTTATAGAATACTTGTAACTCGTAGTTAATTGTCTTAAAAAATGATTGTTTTATGACTATAAACTGCTTAGCCATTTGTTGACAAACCTATATGTAGTTTATGCTTTTGGCAGTTGAAACTTTTTAAGAGTTGGAGCTTAAAAAAAAACCTGGTGTATTTAGTTTGATAAATGGTGTGTTTTTCATTTTTTCAAAAAAAATAAAAACTTGTTTACTTGATAATAATTTCTTAAAATTTTATTTCATTTTATAAAATACCACTTTTCATACATTTCCTCTTAATTTTTAATTATCTACCTTATATTTATTATTGGGAGAATTTCATATATATCCCTCCTAAACTTTAAAATATCATATATACCCAACTTAAAATTTTAATATCATATATATCTCTTCTAAACATCATAATATCACATATACCCAATTTTAGTTATTAATATCACATATATCCTTTTTAAACATCATTAATATCATATATACCCAAATTCAATTAATTTAATTATTTTAAAACTCATAATTAATATTACTTATTAATTAATTAATGACCATTATACTCTAATTTATTTATCCTTTTAACTAAACTTTATTATATTATATTTACCCAATTAAATTAATTCTTAATATTATGTCACGCATAGCAATTATATATAATTTATTTTGTAAAACATTTACCTTATAAATTCTTGCTCTTAAAATAAATTAATATTGACAATGTAATTATTGCAAAACTTTGGTTTCTCTAAAAAACACTAACTTCTTTACTATTGAAAATAGCACTATATTTATAATTAAAAAATCAATTTCCTAATAATATACAATTTTCATCCGGTATTTTTAATAATAAAATATTTTCTCGTTACTAAATATTAAACATATTATTATAAACTGGACTCTAAATATTTAGGATAGTATATATAATTTTATTAATACTTAGTAACGAGAAAAGATTATATATACTTAGTATTGATAAGGTTATATATATTTTATCCTATATATTTAGTAAGGTTATATATGTTTAATAATCAGTAAGGAGAAAAAATTTTAATATTAAAATTACCAGATGAAAACTCTATATTATTAGTAAATTAAAATTTTTTTTATTATAAATATAGGGTATTTTCATCAGTAAAGAAGTCGGTTTTTTTAGACAAACCAAAATTTCGCAACATTTATATTGTTAATATTAATTTTTTTTAAGATAACTAATTTATATAGTAAAGTTTTACAAAATAAATTATATATAATTGTTATGCGGTATAATATTAAGAATTAATTTAGTTGGGTAAATATGATATTATAAAGTTTAGTTAAAAGGATAAATAAATAAGGGTATAATGGTCATTAATTAATAAGTAATATTAATAATGGGTTTTAAATTAATTAAATAATGAATTTGGGTATATATGATATTAATAATGTTTAAAAGGGATATGTGATATTAATAATTAGAATTGGGTATATATATGATATTATGATATTTAGGAGGGATATATACGATATTAAAATTTTAAGTTGGGAATATATGATATTTTGAAGTTCAGGAGGGGTATATATGAAATTCTCCCTTATTATGGAATACTTTCTTTTTCTCTCTTACTTTTCTATTTACCTATCCTATCCTTTTTTTTTTTTTTTACTTTATAATCATATATCTCATTTTTCCTAAAACTAAAACTTAATCATCTAAACAAGTTTTCATTTTTTTTATAGAAACCCTTTGTATTTTTCTTGAAAACTATAAATTGAAAATGAAAAATGATTAGTTTTCGTTTACTAAAAACATGTAGCTTACTTACTTAATAAGTAATTATTTGGTCATTTTACAAGTAAAAACACAAATTCAAACATTTTAAAAACTGATTAATTATGATAGCAAACAACAGAAGTTAAACCAAACACTATATTTCCGGCAGTACTTTTTGTTACAATTATTATCTTATTATTAGTTTTCAAAACGCTACAACACTTTTTCAAACGCAAATCCAAACAGCCTCTGAATAACTAAAATATATTTGATAATAATAGTTGTAGCTTATATAAGCTAAAATGATATAAAATGTTAATAAAGATTAGGAGCTACAGTATATAATCAGTAGAAGAGAAAAATAGTAAAAAAGCAAGTCCGTTTTAAAAACTAATTCAAGTAACTTCTAATGGATGAATTTATTTTAAAAATAAAAGAAGCTAATATTGTTTTAAAAGAACTTATTTCCACAAAACCAAAAAACTGTTTTTTTTTTGGGGCCAAAAATGCCCATAGTCATGGCTGGGATGAATTTGCTTGTTTTTGGATTGTTTATGCTTGGTGTTCACTAGATCATGTTTTGTGTTCAGTTGTTTACTCAAATACAAAACAGAATTATTGATGGTAAATCATCACTCATACGACAACGATGCGTCTGCTTACATCGTCTTCATTTCCCAAATTTCAAAAAATTTTCATACGTTCCAACGAGATTTGAATTAGCATAGCACCCAAAGCAAATACGATGTGTGGTTTCAAACTATCAGATTTCTACATATACATTGCGAATGACACAAGAAAGATATAATCGTGTTGGTGGGTCAAGCTCATAAAGAACGGCATCCTGATATGTTTATCGTTACTTACTTTTTGGCCTTCGAGAACCTGAGGCATCGATACTTCTCACCGCTTACAGTAATTTCAAGCGCCCCATCTTGATTATCTTGAGTAGATGCTGTTCCCATCAGCACACTCTTCTCTTTCTCAAGATTTTCTCTTTCCATCTTCAATCTCGCTTCTTGTCTAGCAATTTCCGCCTGAAACAAGTGATTATAGACTCAGGGGTGGAGTCAGAAAACTATTTTGAGGGCGCAAATATTGATACAAAAACAAGTATTTTTCGGTATTAATTCATGGGTTAATATTGAAAAAACCCGATGAACTTTTCTCGTTTTCTCAATTAAGTCCTTAAACTTTTTTTCCATTTGTTTAAGTCCCTAAACTATGTTTGTCTTATTCAAAAGTATAATATGGTGAGTTTTTTTTCAACATTAATCAAGTGAAAATACTAAAGCTACTTATTTGGTAACCGGTCAAACATGTCAAATATACACTTTCGAATACGATAAAAATAGTTTAGGGACTCAAACGATAAGAAAAAAAGTTCAGGACTTAATCGCGAAAATGAAGAAAGTTGAAGGTTTTTTTTAATATTAACCCTTAATTCATTAACACCTTCTATACTCAGAAATCAAAATGTAACTCGTAATAAGCCAAGTAGTAAACAATATATAATGAATCAGATCTAAAACAAAAGTCAAGTCCTATATGTTTATATTCAAATTTCTAAATTCTAATTTAAAATATCTAAAGGAGTAGAAAAGGCTGAGAACCAAATTCAAAGCAATCAAGTCTTGAGCAGGAAGCAAATTCATACGTAGAATTGCAAGTCACATGTCTTTAAAAGTATTTTCTCTCGATTTCGATTTTTGGTATGTGGAGATTTTTTTAATTTTTAAAAAGGTAACTATTTATTCGTGTTTTTAAGCGAAAAAAATGGCCAAAATAGACTGGATTTTTTAAAGTTTAATTCGTAATGGGTTATAGAACTACCCCCTTAAGCCTTGGTCTTGCTTACAAAGTGATTTTCTTGTTTAGCATATCCTAAATTGCAGCAGTTTGTTATGAATTGACTATTGGAGAAGCCGAGAAGGTACTGCTTCGTTGGAATACAACTATGGAACGATTTGAAAAAGCAAATGCAATTATCAATGACAAAATTATACATTATTTACTCCATTGAATTGCAACTCACACACAAATATACATATGAGTGTCTTGAAGTATTTTCTTTTTCGATATTAGCTTCTTTAACTCCTATCCAAACAATGCAGAATTGTTAAAACTTTTAGAGGCCTACTGAAGTAGGATGGAAGCAAGCTAGAATGCTAGACGCATTTTAACAAACGATGCATAAACAAATGCGTAACAGAGACAAATAATATATTTTAAAATACTTTCTGTAGGATTACAATGATTCTTTGTATAATAAGCTGCTATTTTTTGGGCAAATTGCGACAATATTTCAAGATTTGGTTTTCCATGCCTAAACATAGCACGTGAGCGAAGGAAATATTCAATTTCAAGCAACAAAATAAAAACAGATTTTCTTCTTCTAAATTTAGGTAAAACTCATGACAGTCCGAAATGATTGAATTTGTGCAAGATGGCTAGGCATACAGTCTGTCAAGATATAACTCCGTCCGAAATTATGCGCATTCCCCATGTGTTTATCACATTCTCACTGTCATAGTTGTGAAAAGCATGCATAGGTGAAAAGGCAAATGAGGCTCATAGGCTTGGGTATTTCTACTCTTTAGGCAAGGCACCTTCATGAGGCCCAGCACCTGGTTGTGAAGCCCTTATGGGCTCAGGCACACATATGTCATAATCTGGGTTTTTCTTCGTTTTGTTTCCATCGACTAGTCTGCGATTTTCTATTCTAAGCCTTCCGACTTCAAGCCTCCAATCAAGTACATCCTCTTTCTTTTTCTACTATACTTCTTTGATGCAACTTTCAAGTCTGATTTTCTACCTTTCTTCTTTCTTTGACTTCAAGTCTCCAAGTTTGTACTATTTATTAACTTCTAAATTCTTATGCTTTAGGTTTTTATTACTTATTCTACTATGTACTTTTTTTTTCTTCAGGGAAGTTGCCTACCACTACTTTTAGTATGTATGGAATTTATGCATGCATTTTTTTTTGTTTTTATTCTTTTTTAATATCTTTCCCTACAATTTTAAGAAAATAAGTGGCATAATACTATTTGAGTTGTATGAACATATAAATATATGTTATTCCATTTATTTTCAAATACGATGCACCTCACACTCATGAAGCCTGCCACCTCACTTGACTAGGCGTCTAGGCCCCAAGGACCCCTTGGGGCATTGAGGCTTTCACAACTTTGCTCACTGCTTAGCCAAGTCATCAACTTGTTCTGCATCAGCCACCTTGGCCGGCTAATAAGTAATAACGCAATTTGTTACTGCTATTTTTCGCACCAGGATGCCAGAGGAAATGATAAGATATACTAATCAAACTCAGGACAGGAAATGAATACGGTTTTCAAGTAAACTAACCCTTTTCTGTTCTTCAAAGTGTAGCATCTTGAAGTTTAACCCCTATATTATCTTTGTATCTATTTTGTTGGCAGTTCCAACTTTAATAACCAATACTAGCAAATTTATGAAATCAAATTATAGTAATTACATCATACTTTATCTTTCACTATTCATAACGATGCCTTTTTATCATAAACTTGAAAAAAATTTGTTGTTAGATGCTTAAAAAAGGTTGAAAATATGTTGATATTGAATGCATTTACTCCAAGCGTACACTGTTATAACTGATTATTGATTAAAATAGTGTAAATACATTGCTATGAAACTAGATTATACGCATTTAACCCTAATAATAACAATATCAAGTACCAAGGGCTTACACAATAACTCGATAAATCTTAAATTTTAGGAAAAACGAACATCATAATAGATATTCAAAGAAGAAAATCGGACCTCGCGACGAGAGAGTTCGGCTTTCCAGGCTGCTTCGCGTTCAGCGACTTCCCGTTCACGCTCTTCAATGTAACTCTGCATCTCTCTTTCCTTCATGATTCTGTCTTGAATGTCTGCATCCAAAGCTTCCTTCAATTCCTCAACAAATCTATCAACCACCGCCTTTATCCTCAACGACATCTTATGTTATCCAATTACTTCAACTACAAATCCGTCAATCTCCGGTCACTAATTGATTGATTGATTGTTGCGACCGCCGGTGAGGTGAAATGAAATCGATGTCTTAGAACACAAAATCCTGAGTGAATGAAGAATGAATTGAGAATATTTGCAGGAATCGTGAAGCTTTGATTATGGCGATTTTGAAGACTGAAATCGAATTTACGTTGGCATATAGCGGAAGTTTGGAATTGGTGAGGAGCCAAGAAAGAAATGCTGTGAGGATGCAAAAGTTCAAAAAAAAAAGACTCTCCTTTTTACACTTTACCACCTTCAAGTTATATTGATTTTCCATTTCTTTAAAACGTTTTCGTAAATTGTTAACACCGGTATGTTTGGTACAGAAAATGAAATTAAAGAGAATTAATTCATCTGTTTGATAGTTTAGAGAATTGATTGAGGTTGCGTTTAGTTAACGAAAAATAGTCATTTTCAATTTCAGTTTTCAATTTATAGTTTTTCATAAAAAAAACAAGGGTTTCTATAAAAAGTAGAAACTTGTTTAGATGATAAAGTTTTAGTTTTAAGAAAAAATAATGTAACAACCTAACTTTTGATCTAGTCGTAAATTCAGTAGTATTTTGAACCGATAATGTAATAATGTTACATTATTTGAATTATAATTTAATTAAGTTATGAAATATTTAATTAAATTATATAAATATTTATTTTATGAATTAATAAATTATTAAAGATAATTAAATAAAAGAGATATAATATACAAAAATGAAAGTGGGTTAACTAGCAAAATATAACTAGATGAAGTATATAAACGTGAATTTTATATCAAAAACTCAGATTCTCTCTCTCTACTCTCTCTCTAACTTTCTCTCTCTACTCTCTCTCTACCTTCTCTCTAAATTTTCTTCCAAACCGACCGTCCGATTATCAAGATATTTATATCGTTAGAAAGATCTCGGAGAATACTATACGAATCTACTATCTCCTGTGTGATTTCATACGAATTTGAGGTAAGAATTGATATTTTTACGTTTTTATATATATTTCGGTATTTTCGAATTTATTAGTTTTATGAAATTTAAAGCTATTTTTATGGAGTTTAACTAGAATAAGTATAATATAATCGAACACAGACTTAATATTTATCATATTTGTGATTTATGCCTTAGAAATTCATGTTTTAGAGCTGTAAATATGAACAGATTCGAGAATGCCAAGAACAAACTCGAAAATACATAGAACAAACTCGAAATGGAATTAAATTCGAAATAAATTCGAATTTAACCATTAGATTCGAAATAGCATTTCAAATTCGAATGTATCCTCGAATTTATGCATGTGTGGTGTGTTCGAATCTAAATTCGAATCTAAATTCGAATCTACCACCTAAACCTTAGAATTTGGTCCACATATATATTTGACTATGTATTTGAATTGGATGAATTTCAATATCAATTTGATTTTTCCTACAATTCAAATGTAGCCTTTAAATTAAGTCTTCCAATTTATATTAATATATTTGAATTTAATTATATAAATTTGAAACCACTCCTTAAAATTCGAATATAATGAATAAAACATTTGGACAACGCATAAAATAACAAGATAGTTAGCAAAATAATTATATATTATATATATATAATATACTGACCTTTGAGAATATATGAAATAAAGAATATTAATGAAAGATGATATATGAACGAACAAGTTATCAGAATCAGATAAAATAAAGATTTTAACGGCTAAAGAGATGATGATAATGATATGATATTGACATGATATGATATGATAATTCTGGACAGGTTCAGTGAAATTCTGAACAAAGATTTAAAGATTTATAAAGCGGGTCAAAGATTTGATTTGACAGAGAATAGATTGAGATAAAATCCTGAGATAACTCAGGTGGCAGATTTTATATCTGTTTGATAAAGACCCAACACTGTGAGTTATAGATATTCAGATTTAACATGCTTGAATTTCCGGTTGAGACATATTGTTGATGCTAGATCGATTTGACATTTATATTATCAGCTGGATTGTGACCTGTGCACACCATGGTTGGGTGTTGCCCAGTGGATCATGATAGCTATTTGATCATCATTTCTTATGTTATTGCATTTGTAATTCATTTCTGATACTGCTTTGAGACTACTGCTATCATGACCTTGACTACTTATGCTTCATCATTGAATAGACTTGTTATATTGATTCAGCTTGATTAGCCTTGATTGGTCTATTGTTCTAGACCTGGCTTTTTCACCAGTTCAAATGAACTTGGTAATGACCTCCGATGTTCCGCCACGTTGATTTACTGGTAGCTAGCCCAGTATGTGGTTGATCCCCACAATTTAAGCGTGAGCGTGGCCTGAGCATCATCCGACTCTATGACTTCTATGTCTCAATCATGAGGGCTGAAGCGGCAGCCAAGACATATCACGCTAGATTGATGATCCGCTTGACATGCATGTAAATTTGAAAATCTATTTACTCACTAAGCATTGCTTACGGTTGCTACTTCACATTTTTTTACAGGAAAAGGCAAAGGAAAGTCACCTGCCGGACCTAGTTCTTAGGTCTTATACGCTCAAGACGGAAGTTTCATAGACCTCTACTCAGCGATCCCATTTTGGTACTAATTGGATGACGATATTATGGTGATCTGGGTAGATTTATTTTGATAATATGATGATATTAATTAGATTAGACTTGTGCCCTTTATAAGTTTAATTTAAAAACTTAATCTGTATTAAACTTAAATCTTAATAGCTTGTACTGTAATTTATAATTCCGCATCTAAAATTACTCTATCTTAGTTTGATTGATATCGTATTGCATAATATGGGACCTAGACTGGTGAGAACTGCCCCGGAATGGGTGGTCTTCACAAATAAGATATGTGATTATAAAATAAGAAAAACATGATAAATGTTAAAAAGTAAGAGAGAGAAAATGATTATTATAAAAAAGAAAAATAAGAGATATAGATTATGAAAAATGATATTTTAAAAAGTGAAATGAAAATTTAAGAAATTATTGTTAAGTAAACAACTTTTCATTTTTTCTAAAAAGTAAAATGGAAATTTTAAAAAATTTCAATTAACTAAATACAACCTCAGATTTCAACTTGTTTTCAACTTATTTAGGAGAGAAACTGATTGAAAAATGTAAAAATAATCTAAATTTCAATTGATTCAATATTAGGAGAGAAAGAACAACGTGAATCTCCCATGCTTTGTTCTTGAATTTCAGTTGTTGTCATGACTTTCTTTTTTTTTCTCTCATCCTTTCTCTTTCCATTCTATAATTTCCTTTCTCTTAATAAAGTATTTAAAGAACACATCGTTTATTGTTAAATAAGTGCAGTAACAATTTAATTCAGATTAACTTTTTAATTAGGAGGATTTTATTTATACTCTTTTTAAATTTAAAAATATCATGTATGTAATTACAGTTGAATAATACATTATACATAATGTGAATACATAATGAACTTTTTTATTAAAATAACTATAAAAAATATATATGAATATGAAGGGCAAATGTCCAAAAATAGTAACAACTTTTGATATTTTTATCACTAATAGTAACATTATTTATTTTTTATTATTAATAGTAACAACTTTTTATTTTTCTATCAATAATAGTAACGGGTGACCTGCAAACCTGTTTAGCAGGTCACCAACTTTTCAGTTATCAAAAGTAGTAATATCTTTTCAGATTTTTATCAATAATAGTAACATCAAATTAAAAACATGATTTTTTATTAAGTTTTCTAATATTTCATAAACACCAAAATAAACCAGATTTTTGTTCCGAATTTTTATTCTGAATATTTATTTACGATTATATAATATTTGATTATTTATTCACAATTATATATAATATGAACGAAAAAAATACTACGAATCATTTCAAGTTCAATTTTTCCAAACGAAAAAACTATAAATCATTCTATTTTTAGTTTTTTCCAACAAAATAATATGAACTATTTTGGTTTTTTGGTTTTTTAGTTTTCTCGATCTAAATGGGCTGTAGGTTTTTTATATAAAAAACTAAAAATAAAAATTGGTTGCAATATTTTTCAAGCAGAAAAACTATAAAACACAATTATTCATAATATTTTGTGTAATTAAAAATTGTAACACCCCGTCTTTGAGAAATATTTCGTGGATTTAATTTATTGGTTGATTAAATTATTAATATTGCTTGGGGCAATGGTATGGTGATTAGTGAAATGAACACGTGTCGGGGTCGAGTATACATGTCATCGAGTTATAATTCTAGCGGATTATTAATAATTATGAGACCACAGAATTAAATGGGAATATTGATATTAATTATGAAATATTGATAATAGGTCGGGTATCGGTGTCGAACCCGCATTATAAACGATATGTTTATATGTATAACACGTTTAACTCTTTGTTTCATTTACATTCATTCCAAAAACATTTGAGAAGTGTTGTGTGTGTTTGTAAGAGCAAACAGAAGGAAAAAAAAAGTCGTAACGGATCGAATTGAGCTCTGGAATTCATCTTTATCTTGGCTTGTGGAGTTCTTTAACTTGGGAAGGTAAGAAATCTCTAATTTAAATGAGTTGATTGTGTTATAAGGTGCTAAATTATGGAAATTGGTTTAGCAAGTGTTTTTTTCGTTGTAAAAAACACAAAAATAAATGAGTTGCAATTATTTTGTACGAAAACTCAAAATGATTTATAGTTTTTTGTAAAAAAAAAACTTAAAACATGATTGGGTCGTAGTTTTTCATTCGGGAAAGCTAAAAGTTGAATGATTTGTAATCAATTTCGTTCGGAATTTACCAAAAAACCGTTCAATTTGTATTTATTTTATTTTAAATGAAAAGTACTATGAATGAAAAAGTGTTGCGACCCATTCATTTTTTAGTTTTTCAATGAATGGAAAAACCATGCCTTATTGTGGTTTATAGTTTTATGAATGAAAAATATTGAGACCCAATTTTGATTTTTTGTTTTTTAAATAAAAAACTATGATCCATTTATATTGGAAAAAACTAAAAAATAGAACGATTTTTATTATTTTATTCGGAAAAACTAAGAAAATGATGGTTCGTAGTTTTTTTGTTGGAATAAGTGAAAATTGAAATGATTCATAGTATTTTTTTCATTAATAT
The DNA here is from genome assembly GCA_020465985.1 of Centrapalus pauciflorus. Lineage (NCBI taxonomy): Eukaryota > Viridiplantae > Streptophyta > Magnoliopsida > Asterales > Asteraceae > Centrapalus > Centrapalus pauciflorus. Next base: position 92,963 of record JAANYP010006513.1, read on the forward strand.
TATATATAGTTGTGAATAAATAATCGAATATTACCTATCCGTAAATATTCGTAATAAAAATTTGATTTATTTTGGTGTTTATGAAATATTAGAAAACTTAATAAAAAAAATTATGTTTTTAATTTGATATATTACTATTATTGATAAAAATCTGAAAAGACGTTACTATTATTGATAAATGAAAAGTTGGTGACCTGCTAAACAGGTTTGCAGGTCACCCATTTATATTATTGATAGAAAAATAAAAAGTTGTTACTATTGATGATAGAAAATAAATAATGTTACTATTAATGATAAAAATGTCAGCAGTTGTTACTATTTTTTGTCATTTGCCCTGAATATGAATACTAAATGTTCCAATGATGAATTGTTACCATTATGAACATCATAAATAAATTTTATACTACAATTTGAAATAGGATAATACACGATGATTATTGTTTAAATATACAGTATTGACAAGAATGAAAACGTTAGTTTAATCGTCTATGAAGAGTATTATTAATGCTTTCAAAAAATGTATTACGGATAAATTATGTCATTAACTAGTTTGTTGTTTCTTATACTAAATAGCAAACTTGTTTTTGTTACAATCTACAAATATAATTTTCACTTTTTTCAAAAGTTATAACACATGTTCTTCCTTTATTGTTTATATTTATATTTATTATCAATTTGGATGATGCATGAGGAGGTAAAGTAACAATAAATGAAAAATGGAGGGGTTATGAAACATATTAGAATTTAAAAATACGGGAAATTTTTGAAATTTCTTCGCATCCAACAAGTTCCCAATTTGGCCCTAGCTTTTGTAAGGGCCCATCCACAATGAGTTATTAGCCTCTCAATTTACTTGGCAAGCTTTGCTTTTTAATTTCCCTTTTTCTTTTTCTTTTTCTTTTTTTTAATATTATAATGTATAAATAAAATATTTAAATATTTGGCTTATAGTTTTATTTAACCAAGTGTTTTCAAAAAAGATTTAATGAATGTTATTTTTAAATATTTAATACATCGTATCACTTGACTCTTTAATTACTAAGCCTTAACCACTACTCATCCTTCAAAAAGCCGTCTAGGGATGTAAACGAAACGAGACGAGACAACTCATGAACTTCTCAGAATTGACTTGTAAAAACTCGTAATCGATTCGATGTTAATCGAGTCGGGCTCGAGCTCAAGTTACTCGAGTAGCAATAGAGTAGAGCTCTAGTATTAAAATAGTCTACTCGATAGGCTCACGAGCCTAATCAAGCTTAAGTTTACGTATTTGTATATTTATCCTTCAATTTGTTAATATTATATTTTTATTACTAATACATAAATCAAAGTATATAACCCTAAACCTAGTCTTATAAATTTTTTTTTTATCATTTTTGCTTACTGTTGGGATAAATTTAGATTTGATCTTTTGTATTATATATTTATTTCTTTCTTCCCGATAGTGTCGAGTAGTTTTTCGAGCCTAGCTCAAGTTTCAAAACTTAGGCTCGATCAAGCTCGAGTTCGACCTCGAACTTAATGATATCCGACTCGACTTGGCTCGATGCACCCCTATGCTATCCTACTAACCTGACACGTCTATTTTGATTGAGGAGCGACCCGACTCTTTAATCACTTTTGGCCAAAATAACAAATTTCAACAATATAACAATAAAATGAGCAAACTAATCATCGATCTCCTTTTTAGCGAAAGGCCTACGCCATAAAGTTTTATTACAAATCACTACTTATGACGGATGTGATTTAAGCCGGAAAATTTACATTTCAAATATAATTTGCAAGCAATTGAAAGCGCTAACATGCTTTTAGAACATGATAATCTACTCTTTCTATCAACAAATGAAGCTTAGTTCATTGCTACTTCTTCTACAAACTCAAGCGAATCACCATAATATTTACGAGGTTCTTGCCTGATACTTGCTGAAAGGCTGGTTTCTTCTTTCGCTTCTCAATGAGCGACTAATATATTAAATGTTGACCTATCAGGCTCACAATGTACCTCTTTCATCAACTCTAAGCTATCCATAGCAAGTTCAGTGATGTTGTAACTCATCAATGTTTCCAACAACATGTTAAACGCCTCGGTCTTGGCCTCTAATCTACCTTTTTCATTTTTCAATTCAAGAAAAACCGTACCAATCTCATCATACGTCAGGCTTATACCAATGTTCCCTTTGAATCTCTGCAAAAACCTACATCAAGAACAATGAATATTTGATGGGCATACCAATTGAATAATTAACATCAATAGTTGGTCCAATATTAATTAGTTAACCCCAAAATTATAAGATAATGACAATCAGAGAGTTTATCCAAATGCCAAAAATCTGATCATCTAAAGCATGAAATCACTATATCAAACACCAAACTCAAACCTATATGTGACAATTTCGACCCAATGGGCCAAATGCACGGAACGGTCAAAATAAACCGTAGTAAAAAACTAAGCTACAACATATATATTTTTTTTAAAATCAAATTATAGAAAATGATGTAATAAACATATTGCCTTTTGAAAAAAATTTCAAAATTATGTAAAGTTTGTCTTTTGATCTTCGAATCATTTGCTTGAATAGGCCAGAATTGATAAAACTAGAATTTAATTTTAATAATTAGTGTGTTTATTGAGGTGGGGCACGAGGCACCAAAGTCTTTTATGTTCAAGATCACATAATAACTTTCATAATCCACATCCAAACAAAGCTGTAAGAGGGAGTTGGAGTTGCCTGTTAGCAACTAACAAGCTTAAGAAAATGTGGTTCTGACAGTAAGTATTTTTATATGAGATATCACAAATGTAGAAGAAAAATAAGACTGAGTGACTGACCTTAAGAGCCAGCAGGGAATGATCTTGGCGAAGGAGTTCACGGAGGATGGCCATCATATCAAACTTCAATAATCGACTAAATTTGGAATCAATTACTTATTGTTGTTCAAATTTAGGTGCCCGTTTGAGTGCTTGAATTGTTTGTATTGCCTCAATGCTGAGATTTTGGCCTTTCTGCAAGGGTTTCCTGTTCTTTTCCTCTGTCTCTCATCACTACTCTCATCCGAATCCCACCACATGAACTTCCTCTTTCTTTTTCAGTCACTTCAAGTGCTGTGCCATTCGAAAGTTCCACAAATTCCGTAAAATTCAATCTGGTGGCATACGATATTCTAGTTTGTATAGAAGTCAAGCCCACAATTGCCATGATGGTCTTCAACTATACCCTGAAACACATTTTCCTTCTTTCAAAAGAACTTAAAAATAGGATACCATGAATCTTTATATGACAAAAACTCGAATTAAATGGGGTTTTTGAGTGACAAATACTTGTCAATTCATGAAGGGAATTTTATACTTCATACGAACTACATGATACTCTAAGGGTGCGTTTGGTACAGAAAATGGAATTGCAAATAAATGAAAACAAAGAATGGAATTGCAGAGAAAGAGAATTGATTCATCTGTTTGGTAGAACAGAGAATTCAACAAAGAAATGTAACAGAGAATCATGTCTCTTGTTTGGTACAACAGAGAACTCAACAGAGAATTTTATAAAATTTATTATTTGCAATCATAATTTTTTTTATATAATTCCTTATTCAAACCCAAAAAATACTAATAATTAAACACTTATCAAACATTTTTAACAAACACTTTATCAAGATGGTGATCTTGCCACATACACAACAAGGTTCGTATCAATTGCAACTTACAAAAAACAATCCTAACAATTCTATGAAGTAAAAAAAAAGTTCATATCAACTCTATGTAAGATTCATATAAATAAAAAAAATTCACCTCTTAACAACCAAAAAGGCTAATATTATTATTAATAAGTCTATATATCTATTTCCCACCAGATCCTCTTTGATGATAGCAGTAACACCACCTCCTTTCCTAAAAATGAGCCAACATGCAGTTTATTTCTGTCAACCCTTTTAAACAACTTCTAGCAATCTGAAAGACATCAAGCATGAAATTTGTAGAGCATCATATTACACTAATGAAGTATAAAGACAAATAACCTACAATCCCTAGAAATTGCTGAAAGAAAATTAGTTACAGACTACAAAAATAAAGCATAGCAAAGTCGAGTAGTGTGTGTAAGATCCATCCCATTTATATATACATATCTGACATGTCACATCCTCATTGGAGTTTTCTCGTGAATCATTTTCAATGACTAGTTTAAAGCACACGATTTGCCCTTGATAGTTCAACAAAATCGTGAATCATGGGGAAAAAAGGAAAAGAAAATGAGCTTACTGAACAAAACATTTCATATATAATTGTACGAACTTGTATATCATGTTGTAATAGCAAATGATCATCTTGTTTGTAGATGACTTATGCTTCAGACTCGAACAACAACAAAAAGATTAAGATAAGATGATTGCGTTGGGGACCTTTCGAAGCAAACTTGTGGCCTTATTCTCTTTCCTAGTTTCATGTTATTATTGTGCTTTCGACATGACAACTTTGCTCAGCATTTAGCACTGTTTAGTTTAATATGGATGTCAAGCTGTGGTCTTCATGAATTTCATCAATATGTACTGATCAATAAACTCATTCAAACACACACACATTGCTCGTATATATATCAGCACACACAAACCTATTTCTTGTTGTTGTTTAATCGATACAAACACACACCCACATCTTTTTTGCTGCTGCTGTTAATTGATGGAACACACACTCTGATCACATACTTTGTTTTTGCTTGTTGTTACTTAATATTCAATCACACATTCAAGCATTACAATGTCACACTAACAGCCTCACAATAACCCACATCATAGCACCCCAGTCACAAACACACATACTCACTTTTACTTGGTTGCTGCTGATCAATTCTAAGACACACACACACACATAAAAGTTACTTTCAAGCACATAAACACCATATATTTAATTCACATGCATACATATACACACAACTCTGTTAATTTATAAGACACACCCAAAATAGCCAAAATATATCATCTTTTTTTTTTTTTTTTGTCAAAAATCATGTCCATTTAAAATTGAAGCCTTCACAAAATAAGTATCTGATGGATTTCAAGCCTTCACAAAATCAGTATTCCAAAATCAAAGCATTTACAAAATCGATTTCTAATTTTGAACTCACCTTCACAAAATCAGTATGAGATCATATATCTGATGGATTTCAACCAAAAAAATTGAAATAAAGAGAAAATCGATTTCTACTTTTGAACGAAAAAAATGAGAGAAAGAGAGATACCTTTTTTGAGGAAAGCAAAAGAGGAAGAGGAAGGAGAGACGTCGTCGATGGAGTTTTATGCCACAGATGGACCGCTCATCGACGTCGATGTTCGCCGTTGGTGGTCGCTGGTCACAAAGATGAGAGGAGGTGGCTTGGGTTTGGGAGAAAGAGAGAGGGCAACTAGGTTTGCCACAGATGGAGGTGTCGCAGATGGACCGCTCGTCGCCGTCGATGACAAACAGTTGATGTGCGTTTGAAGTAAAAGCTATGACAAATTCATGAACAGACAAACAATTTACAGGAAATGATCGAAAAGAAGCTGACCTTTGTCCAAATTGAAAAAAGTTAATACCTTTGACGAATAGTCAAGACTCCAATCGATCAATTGCCAGTAACAATTCGATACAAACAACCAAAATTGTAACCCTAATCTGATATTCCTCAGAAATTCCAAGTTAATACCTTTGACGAATAGTCCCACATCCTTTTAAGAAGAAATTGTAGCACGGGTTATAACGTTACTTCGGGTTGAGTTGATTACCTACAAGACCAGCTACGATGTGAACGGCTCATGGGTCTATGAAAGTGGATCCTGACTCAGGAAAGTCCCCGGGCCCAATGCGGCAGAGATGCTGACTCCGAAATGTTATCACTTCAAGTAATAGAACCGAGTCGTTCCAGAAATGGCTCGACTAGCTGAGACCAGTGTGGAGCCTTATGGTTCATATGCTTCGAGCGGGTTTGGCCGAAATACAATAGTCATTCATATGGTCATTCTTGTGACTAACTAAACGGGGTTACGATATGTTAGTCAAATTTTATTTTATTTTTTTTGTTGAATGTCGCTTTTAAGATATATGAAGAAACAAACATGTTCTTGTTGTTCGATCCCTCCTTGTTAAAAAGTCATCCGGTTATTCATTTTCTTTTTGGTTTTCAAAAAAGTTTTGTTTTCTAAATAATCAACCCTTTCATTTCTTTTTTTAAAAGCCAACATTTTTCACTTTTTTTTCTCTGAAAACCTCAATCTTAAAGACTTTATTCAGGATTTTTTTTCAAAAACTAAAAAAATAAATAACTTGATGATTTTATTGGTAAAAAATAACACGAAGATATTAAACTACAAAAAAATATAAAAAATGATGTTGGTTTTTTCATAATAACCCACTTTTATATAACTGTCATTTTAAAGATAAAATCAATTAAACGGGGCTTATAATACATTGGTCAAATTCTTTTTCTAATAAATTAAGATATGAGTTAATGGATCAAATAATGATCATCCTTAAAATGAAGACGGTAAAAACCGATATAAATGTGACATGTCATAAATATTAATCCATCACATCCAGGGTAGTTTGGACTTTTATTGTAATTTAAAATTAAATTATAAAAAGAAAAAGAATATCAATCTCACGATTTACAACAATCATCCAAATTCATTTATTCCATTAACACCACTCCCAAACCAATCTCTCATCTCTTTCTCAATCTCCAATGGTGGCGTTGATGAAGATGGATCATTACCGACAGACAACGACTCTAACAACATTTGAGGAATTGGGTGGTAGAAACCACTATCAACGACTCCGCTAAAACCAACCTCGACTTCATCGACGTCTATGTGACCGCCAATCTTGACCCCGCTTGGAGTACCCTTTCCTCCGATGTCTTTCTCATTATCGGAAAACCACCATCCTCATCACTAGTTTCATTTCGTTCTCATTGTCATCCTCCCACAAAAAGAGAATGACATATTTTCTAAGATTCAATGGGTTGGTTGTTAATTCTTGTTTTTTATTTTAAGGTTTATAATGAATTATTCATAGTCAAGCATACGTGGGAATTGTTTACAAAATAGATTTTTTATGTAACAATGTTCAAAGTAAAAATTTTTTTTTTTGCAAACCATTAAGTATATGAATGGTGTTTCATATTATAATATGATATGTTCAACGTTGAATCTTGTTTGTGCTGTGAATATCTGGTGATGTTGTTTTGTATCGTTTTGTATATTGAATGTTAGAATTCTTTTATCGACTTAAGTGTGTCACAAAGTAGAGTTTTGCATCAAATGATTTCTTTATGTGAATCACAATAATCATTGTTGAATCGTGAATCACAGTCCATTCATAGATGATAGTTGGTGTCGTGAATCACACAGGTAACTCATGAACCATAGGTCGTATCGAATGTGAATCGAGGGTGGTGTCATGCTATCGGTGCATTGTGAATTATAGGTAATGTTGTGAACCATGGTGTTGGCCAAAAAATCCAGTTATCCGATTGGTTACACAAAAACCGATATTTTATAACTGGACCGGATTTTCTCCGAAAGCGGTTTTTTAATTGGATTAAGTTTTATTGGGTAGACCAGATTTTTTACCGGATAATTATCCGGTTAAAAAATATACATTAATTTTATATTTTTAACTTTTATGTATTTATAATCAAATATAATATAAAACATATTTGATTGGAGTAAAACTATATTTGTTTGAAGTTTTGTTATCTTAATTATAGTTATAAGTTTATAATTTATAAGTTGTAAATGTATAATTTATAACATAATTTCAAAAGCCCAATTTTATGTAAAATAAAAGCCCAAATGAAAGATTTATCAAATAGATGATAAAAAAAATGGTCAAAACTGAAAGTGAAGGTTTAAAATTTTTTTAAAAAAAGTGAAAAAATGGATATTTTTTAGAACCGGTTTTTTATATATCCAAAACCGGTTACATTTTATTTGGTCCAAAACTGGTTAAAATCCGAACGCGTTATTAAAAAATTCGTTTTTTATGGCAAAAAAAACCCGGATGGGTTAAAAACCGGCTACTGTGCACCTCTAGTGTCATGCATACCCTGACCTTTTAAAAGAGTTAGGAATGTGAAATGTGAATGTACGTTCACATATATGCAAATTTATGCAAGTGTATGTTCACTTTATTTTAAAAGAGTTAGGAAATGTGAAATGTAAATGTACGTTCACATACATGCGAATTTATGTAAGTGCATGTTCACATTATTTTAAGTTTAGTTAGGAAATGTGAAATGTGAATGTACGTTCACATACATGCAAATTTATGTAAGTGTATGTTTACATTATTTTTAACGAGTTAGGAGACGTGAATGTATGTGAGATTTACATATCATCTTTATAAAGTTAACTAAAAAATCTAAAAGTTTTTTTAAAGGAGATACCTTCTAGTACACTCAGTGGCGGATCCAAATTTTTTTTATAGGGGTCGGAATTTATCATGTCACGACCATACGAGTGTTTGTGGTTCTATAAATTTTTCACACTTCAAAAATCCTGGTCGGTTCATCTTGATCAAATAATAAAAGAAATACGTAAATGCTACAACGTCATTAATTACGAATTAAAAGAAATTAGATTCTACGGTTGTCTCCTACGAGTTTTTATCTTTTGAAAACATATTATTAATTGTTACATCATCATCCGAAACATTAACAAGTAATTCACTCTTTATGATGCACATGTAACAGTCATTTAACCATTCATCACCAATTTAATCGCGTAATTACTTGTGAAATTTATGGAGATGTATCAGAAACTCTTCTATTTTGAGATCCGAATCTTGGTAATTTTCTTTTCAAAAATCGAATCATATTGTCTAATGAAATAAAAAAAATTAAACAAATGTAAGTTAACTTTAATTATTAAGCACTTAAAGTCTTAAACAAACAATAATCTAAATATCCAAAAAACTAAAACAACAAAGAACATACTTACAAACAACTAGGGGTGAGCGGAAACCGAACCGGAAAACCAAAAAACCGAAAAACCCGGAAAAAACAAACCGAAAAAACCGGAAAACCGAAAAACCGGAAAACCGAAAAAACCGAAATCGGAAAAACCGTTTTAAACGGTTTGGTTTCGGATTGCACCTCAAAACCGAACCGAATAAACCGAACCGAACCGGTTATTATATAATTTACATTTTTTTATATTTTTATTATATACTTATAATCTTATATCTAGGATTCTAGGTTTAACCTTTCACACTTCACAGCCTCCATTCCTTGTTTCTGCTCATCGGCTACCTCACCCAACACCCTTCTTCCTTCTTGGCTTCTTGCGATTCCACGGCCACCGGCGGCGGCCACACCTCCATCTTCTTGCGATTCCACGACATCTGCTCTATCTACGATTCCACCGGCGGCGGCCACACCTCTTCCTGTTTCGATTCTGCTCACGGGATTCCACCGGCGGCGGCCACAGCTTCACGGCATCTGCTCTATCGAAGCATACATGTTCTGTGAGTTTAATTTGATTTACGTTATATAGATTTTGTGAGACTCATTTTATTTACGTTTTTTAGGTTTTGTGATGTCAAATTTTGAACTTGAATATTGTACTTTGTGTGGAATGTTTATTTAATTTGTTGGTATGAACTTTGATATTTGGAATTATATGCTATTATGCTTGATTAAATCATAGCTTAATAGTTATTATTATTAGTTTGTTATATAAAACAACCAAAGTTTAACAAAACCCAAACCGGTTTTAAACCCAAACCGTTTTAAAAACCGAAAACCGAAAATCCATGGATGCAAACCGAAAATCCGGAAACCCAAACCGGAAAACCGAAAAACCGAAACCGGAAAAACCGAAACCGAACGGTTTCCAAATTCCAGAAACCGAAATTTTCGGTTTGGGTTCGGAGGGAGGTAGAAACCGAACCGAACCGCCCCGTGCTCACCCCTACAAACAACAAACAAGTAACAAAAATTAAAAACAAACAATGATATCGATGTCGAACTTTAAAAATTTATAAAAAACTATGTTTTAACTATAAGGTTAAAATTTTTTATCTGTAAAATTTATAAAAACTAACAAGGATATTAAGGTTGAACTTCAAAACTCATAGGGGTCGAAATTTTTTTGATTATATATAATACGTAAAATAAAAAATTTATCGGAGTCGTTTGACCCCTACCACGTAACATTGCATTTGCCCATGAGTACTCTGCATAATAAGTGATACTCTTTCGAGTCATATTCTTTATCTATCTATCTATCTCTATACAAACACACAAGATGGTATAAAAAATTAAATATTTGTAAAATTCTTTGAAGGTAATTAGAGATGTTTTGATCTATGGTTTAGGATAATTACAATTATAACCAAAAAATCAACTCATTTTTCAAGTTTTACAAAAAAAAAAAAGTCATTACCAAAATACCAACGTTTTCGTTACCATATTTACGTGACGACCAATATTTACGTTACTTGTACATATTATTATTTTTTTTAATAAAAAATACAAGTAACGTAAATATTGGTCGTCACGTATATATGATAATTAAAATGTTGGGTATTTTGGTAATGTGACTTTTTTTTGGAGTAAAACTTGATAAATGGATTGTTTTTTAGGTATTTTTGTAATTATCCCTTAGAAAAAAAGATAATGGATCACGTGCAAAGATGAGGGGTGTGACTATGGTTGTGATAGGAAGCGAATGGTATTACCGTCTTTTTTGGCCTTTTTTCTGTACCAAGTATCATTTCATGTATATTTTCTATATCTAATTGCATAATATAACTCACCAATATCACAAGGCACATCAAAAAAATGCTAACTGAAGATAAAAATTTATCGTAATCATATCTAAAACAATGCAAGGCATTTTGTGTGTTGCTACTTAGGCATGAATCAATGGTTCGAGTGTATGACTGTTTGGTTTGATCGATGTATGGACTTAGCTTGGTTATGGACTATGAATATTCCAAGAAAAATTTGTGATACAAGGCTCATGTATGTTTAGTTTGGTTACAAGCTTCTATTGAAGCTAGGTAATAGAAGTTGGGTGTTCGTGCTGTTAATAGCTTACTAATTTTGGGGCTGCACTTTTATTGGAGGTTCATGGTTATTTGCTTCGAGCTTTTCAAGTGCAATGTTGATAGTCTTCAACTTGCTAAAGTCTCCACATGTCGTACATAGTAAAGATTATGCATCTTAATTCCTAACTTTTAATATACAAAGTTTAATCAAGCAAGATGCATTGATGTGATTTCCAAAAGTAATTCTACATACATGCTAAACATATCAATTTTTAGTAAGGTGAAATTTCAGTCCATCAACAGTTGACAGTAGATATCGTAACTTAATATCGTTAACCTAGTAATGCCAAAAAACGAAATAAAGACAGATAAGCTAATTATAACACTACAAGAAAAACAGCAATTTGCGACGAAAAAAGTCGTCGCTAAAAGTCTAATAGTCGTCGCAAAAGACCTTCTGCTACGACATGTCGTCGCAAAAAGTTCGTCGCCAAATGTCCGTAGCAGAAGCTTTTCTGCGACGACGTCGTCGCTAAAGGTCATGAAAGCTTTTGCGACGACAAAGTAGTCGCCAAATATTTATAAAAAGAAAAAAGGAAAATAAATTTAATTACTTTTGCAACGAAAATGTCGTCGCTAAATGATTTTTATTTATTTTTTATTACTTTCTGCGACGACATTGTCGTCGCTAAAACTCAACGACGATTTAAAAATAAATTTTTTTAACCTTTGGCGACGACTTTGTCGTCGCTAAAAGTGTTTTTTAAAAAAAATTAATATTTGTATACACATAATTTATTCCATGTACATTTCTATTAATAATGTAGCTTAAACTAAAAGTTGCATAAACTAATTTTAAAATTAAATACAATATTGAATGCATTTATAGTAAAAGTTTACGAATTTGTTACATAATAAAAGGTTTACTAAAAAGCAAATACGTATTAAACTAGTTATAATCATCCGAGTCCTCCTCATCATCATTCTCGCCATCATCGTTCTCGAGGTTAACATAATTGGTCGAAGGGACAACCGGTTGAAAGTCGGGAACCGGCAAGTTTGCATTTTTTAAGACGCCATAAATAGAACCAAGTTGTGCGTTAAAATCCGCACGAATAGCCGCATTATTTGCATCAAGCATATCTTGCACTTGTTGTCTCGTAAATACTTCTTGTTGAGGTTGAGAGCTCGAAGAAGAAGCAATACCGGGTAACTTTCGACCCCGTCCACGATTGTGGCCATGCCGTTCCCCCAATACCTCTTGCAAAATTTGTTGATCATTTAATGGATTGGGACTCCCGACTTGGCTTTGCTGAAGTTGCTCCATTCGTTGCTATAGAATAAAATTAGTTATTATAGGCATAAACACACAAAATCACTAATTTTTTTAAGAATCCAACAATACTACTTATTATATAAAACGACTAAACGTAATATATTTGTCAAAATATATAAAATTTCGACAGCATAACTGCTATAAAATGGACAATCCAAAATTTTACATGTGTACAAAATGAATATATAACAATAATTCAACTTTTCGTCAAAATATATAAAATTTCGACAGCATAACTGCTATAAAATGGACAATCCAAAATTTTACATGTGTACAAAATGAATATATAACAATAATTCAACTTTCCATCAATTTAAAACACCCTATCACATCAATAATTTACTAACTAAACTAAAACGACTAAACACAATATTACTAAAACGACTAAACACAATACTACTAAAGCCAAATTTCCATCATAGAATATATAACAATAATTCAACTTTCCATCAATTTAAAACACTACCACATCAATAATTTATTAACTAAATTAAAACGACTAAACACAATACTACTAAAACGACTAAACACAATACTACTAAAGCCAAATTTCCATCATAGAATATATAACAATAATTTAACTTTCCATCAATTTAAAACACTATCACATCAATAATTTACTAACTAAACTAAAACGACTAAACACAATATATTTGTCAAAATATTTAAAATTCCGACAACATAACTGTTATAAAATGGACAATCCAAACATTTACCTGTGTACAAAATTAATATATAATAATAATTCAATTTCCTAACAAATCAACAAATCAAAACACCATCATATTTAAGAACTTACTACTAACTTATGTGAATTTGGTAACTGTAATTGTGTAACCATAAATAATCTATAAATACAAGCAAACACATCAACACACGTGTAAATTTACTACTAACTTACATGTCTCTCTTGAGCAACCGAGTTTACGTATTTAGAATTTCGTCCATGCATGTTTCCAAAATGATCGACCAAGTCTGGAAATTGACCCGTAACTGGGTCTCACTGCCAAATTTAAAACAACAATTACAAAAAACAATCAAATTATCAAATTAATAAAAATAAATTATAAAGAAAAGTACCAAATCATGTCGTATAGCGCTATACGATCGAGATCCATGCGTACTTGGATACTCCTGTTTGCTTCTATTTACTTGGTTTACCAACGATCGACGAATATGAGGCTCACTCAAGTAATAGTCGACATTCTTATTCCACTCATTATTAGACATATCAGGCGGAGGAAATCGCCTAATTTCTTCGGGGTGTTCATACCCTTCCTTTTCAACAAAAAATTCTTTTTTGAATCGAGACTTTCGATCCTTGTATCTTTCAGCACACATCAAAGATACTCCTTTTATGATATTATCCTTGTCTGAACCTCCCAAGTGATGTCTCATATCGGAATAATGTGTACGTCGCAACTTTGAACCACAAACCTCACACCGTTGACTATGCAAACGCTGTAAGAGTTCGCATCTGTGAAAGGTCCATTTGCCAGGGCCAATAATTCAAGACCACAACGAGATGGCTCGACAACATTCAGACGGCGTATCTATGAAAAAGACAAAACTAGATATGGGTTATAATCATTATTTTAACGGCGATAACATATAATTTACCTTATTTTTACCTTATTTTTAAACCAGCCAGAAAATTCTGTTTCTAAGTTACTTCCAGGCATGTTAGAAGTAAATTCACTGTAAATATAATGTTACTGATATTAGTACAATCATAAAAAATATAAGTAAAGTGATGATAACCAATAATGAATACACTTACTTCTTATATTCGTCGATTTTAAGAGTGTTGTTAAGTACAAACCATTCAACTTTCTTCAAAAGAGTGTGATCCAATGTTTTATATTCACACTTACTAATCGGTGTACAAATTGACTGGAACACACGGAACTCACGTGTTGGATTTGGAGAATCTTCATTTCTTTCAGGATGATTAAATCTCGTCTGCACACCCCGAAGATACATCGAACAAAAAGTTAAAGCCTCGTCTGCAATATATCCCTCAGCTATAGAGCCTTCAGGCAGTGGCGGACCCATGAAATTTTTTTATAGGGGTCAGAATTTTATAGCTTTGAGAGTGTAAGTGTTTGTGACTTCAAAATTTTTTTTTTTAATTTCAAACTTCCGGGTCGGTTTATTTAGATCATGTAATAAAACAAATACATAAATAATACGATTTCATTAATCGTTATAATCTTACAAACAAACAAAAACTACATTCTAAAGTTGGCCCCTACGAGTTTTCATCTTTTGAAAACGGGTTATTACATCTTCATCCGACACATTGGCAAGTAATTCTTTCTCTATGGTGCAAATGCAACAGTCATTCATCCATCCGTCGCCAATTGAATTGCGCAAATCTGATTTCACAAGCTTCATTGCAGAAAAGCATCGCTCAACAGATGCAGTTGCAACAGGCAAAGTCAATGCTAACTTCAATAATTTATAAACCAAAGGATATGAGTTATGCTTCTTTGTTTCCACCATCAACCTTGCAAGCTCTGATATGTTATTCAACTTGACAAATCTATCATCTTCTTTGACATTATGAATGTAGTATCGAAGTTGATGTGCAAGATCATTCTTGTCCTCGAAACTAAAATCATTCGGATAGAATTCTGTTAACTTCAACAGCTTCAGTTCATCAAAGTCTTGAAAACATTCACTCGGATTCAAAGATCCCATACACATAAGCAATTCAGAACTTTCCTCTATAAAACGATCACCAAACTCTTGAATTTGCATATCTAAAATTGTGTTAAAGCATATAACCTTGTAAAAATGCCCAAAAGTATAAGTATACTTTTTCCTTCGCCTTTTTGGGTTGACATAAATGTCCTCCAGGTTGAAGATTTCAATGTCATATTTTTCACAAAAAGAAGACACATTCTTCATAAGTGAATCAAACCCATCAACTCTAAAATCTTGCAATTGGCGTTTGGTTGATTTCACCATACAAATGGCATTCAAGATATTTTCTTCTTTCCTTTGAAGAGTTTGCGATAATACATTTGTTACTCCCAAAATGTGAAGCATCAAATGTAAATAGAACGCAAAATCAAATGAACCAAAGTATACCTAAAGAATATTTAGTAATGATGTAAGTGCAAAATAAAGTGTAAATAAAAATAAAATAGAATAACTTAAAAATATACGTGAAGACCTGCTGCTTGACTTTGACTAGTACTGTTATCACACTCTTTTTCTATATAATGAAGCACTTCAAGAACAGAAGAAAACAAATCTCTTAAGCGTAAAAGTGTCTTGTAGTGAGAACTCCAACGTGTATCTCCAGCTCTTGCAAGAGAAACTTCTTGGTTTAACCCACTTCCACTTTCAATTTCACCGGCACCAATGGCTTCTTCCAATTTCTTTTTTTGACTTTCTCGAATCATATCGGTTCGTTTGCAAGAGGCACAAACCACATTTGTCACTACTGCTATCATTTCAAAGAAGCTCGCAACATCAACATGTTTTCTTGCAACCGCAACAACAACTAGCTGAAGTTGATGAGCAAAACAATGTACATAATATGCTGTCGGATTTTCTCGTAAAATTAAAGCTTTCAAACCATTAAATGAACCGTGCATATTGCTTGCACCATCATATCCTTGACCTCTAGCATTCATCAAACTTAACCCATATCAGCAAACAAAGAATCAATCGCAGACTTAAGAGTTAAAGCAGAAGTGTCTTTGACATGAACAAGTCCAATAAATCTCTCTTTGACAACTCCACGTGAATCGACAAATCGTAACACCACAGTCATTTGTTCCTTTTTAGATATGTCACTAGACTCATCAACTAGCAAAGCAAACACATTATCACCAATTTTGTTTAGAATTTGTTTAACTACTTTTTGAGCAAAACAATGACTGATATCTTTCTGAATCTTTGGAGCCACCATTTGATTATTACCGGGAGCATTTCGTAATATGACCTTACCAATCTCTTCATTGTTTTCTCCGTCTCTTTTTAATACTTCCAAAAAATGGCCTCTATAAATACCATTATCCGACTCGTCATGACCACGAAATGGTAATGTGCCTCTCAACAAAAATCTAACAACACTAATTGAAGCAGTTAATCGAATTCTATATTCATTTTTTTGCATTTCACTTTGCTTATGAAAGGCAACATGAATAGACTGATTTTGTCTCAACAAATCTTCACATTTTTTAAATGCTCTATTGTGAAAACTACTCACATCACCCCGTCACAAATGCATCTTTTGTATTTCCGCTCCCAATTCCACCTTGGTCTCTAAATAAATAGCAAACAAAACAATATGCCTTGTCCGTTTTAACACTATACTCTAACCAATTAGCATATTGATCAAACCATTGAGGACGAAAACGTCTTGCAATACCACTAATTGTTTTTTGCGGAAACTTATGACCGCGTGGTTGACATGGACCTTTAATCAAATACTTTCGTCTAATTTCAACTTTTTGATTAGGATGATATTCCGAAATATTTTTTCTTTCGGAGGGATCCCATGGAAGATCACTCAACTCAATTACTTGTGGTATTTGTGGAGAAGTATTAGAAGCTCTTCCACTTGACGGAGATTCGAATCTTGATAACTTTCTTTTCAAAAATCGATCCATATTGATATTGTCTAATAAAATAAAACAATTAAATAAATGTAACTTAATATTAAATATTTAAAATTTTAACTCTTAATTATTAAATAAATAAATAATAATTTAATCAATTAATCTATTAAACTAATAATCTAATAGTAATAATTTCATATATTATCAATTATAAATACAAGAAATAAAAAAAAAGAAAGATTTATATACCTAACAATAAGAGTTTGAGACTTTGAGAGTTGAGACTTCCATGTGAGAATCGACTACCGAGAGAGAGAGACTGAGTGAGAGAGGCGCAGACGGCAGACCGGCGGCAGGCGGCAGCGGCGGACCGGCGGACGGCGGTCACAGCAAAGCTGCACAGGTGCGTTTCAGCATTTATCTTCTTCCCTTCTTGAGTTCTTGGTGAGATGTTTCCTAAATCCTATAACCCTAATCACAACCCCTTTCTTTCTTTTCTTTTGGAAACCCAAATGGAGAGGAGCAGAGCTCACCAGTGGGCAGTGACCCAAACTCAAACCCAAACCCAAACCGGTAAGCCCTATTCCGTTTTTTTTAGCCCAAAACCCACCAAAACTAAATTTTTAAGTTTTTAGCCCAAATCCTTTACTTATTTGTTAAATAGGTAACCAACTATTACGTATATGTATATTTTTTTAGATTTTGTATCATATTTTTTTTATATATAAAATTTTTGAAAACTTATCAAAAGTATAGGGGTCGAACTTGAAAAATCATCGGGGTCGGAAATTTTTTTAACTATATATATAACACGTAAAAAAAAATTTATCGGGGTCGTTTGACCCCTACCCGCATACATAGGTCCGCCCCTGCCTTCAGGCCTAGCTTTATTTCTGACATAATTTTTTAATTTTTTCATGTATCTTTCAAATGGATACATCCACCTCATGTAAACAGGTCCGCCTTGAATTGCTTCTTGAGGTAAATGCATAACCAAATGAATCATTATGTCAAAAAATGTCGGAGGAAATATTTGCTCGAAATTACACAAAATCTTGACTAACTGTTCTTCTGCTTTCAACATGTCAGACTCCATCAAGTTTCGAGCACAGATTTGTTTAAAGAATACGCAGAGCTCGATTATTGGAGTTGAAATTGTGCGGTCCAAGTAAGCTTGTACTCCAACGGAAAGCAACCGTTGCATCATTATATGGCAATCATGAGACTTTAAACCTGTTATGTTGCTATCATTATCAATCACTTTCCGCCTAAAGTTCGATCCAAAGCCATCAGGTAGTTTAACTCCTTTAATGAATTGACAAAAACGTCGTCTATCATCAACTGTGAAAGAGTAACGAGGATGAGGCTTTAAGAACTTTCCGTTTCCTTTATCCTGGAGCCACAACTCATTTCGAATGTTTAAAATTTTCAAATCATTTCTTGCATTATGAGTGTCTTTAGAATTTTCATTCATTAATAAGGTTCCCAATAAACTATCACATACATTTTTTTCAATATGCATAACATCCAAATTGTGTTTTAATTGAAGACTAGACCAATACTCAAGCTCGTAGAAAATAGACCGTTTACTCCAATTCAACTCACTCGCTTCACGTTTTCTTTTAACACCCCCAAAACTAGGATGCTTCCTGGGAATACGTGTCGGCAATCGAGCAAGTTGTTCTAAGATTGCATCATTGCTGAACTTTCTAGGACATGGTCTCTTCTCGATCTTACCATCGAACTTCTTGTTCTTCCTCCAAGAATGTTTTGCGTGTAGAAATCTTCTATGGCCAACATAAGCTGTTTTACCTATCACGCGAGTAGATGGAGTGTCCTCATTACACGTAGGGCATGCTTTATAGCCTTGACCACTCCACCCAGACAAACTACTACGAGCGGTAAAATCATTGATTGTCCATAAAAGCATAGCACGCATTGTGAAGACGGTGTTTGTAGCTGCGTCTCTTGTTCTGACACCGTCCGACCATAATATCTTCAATTCATCAACCAAACGTAGGGCATGCTTTATAGCCTTGACCACTCCACCCAGACAAACTACTACGAGCGGGAAAATCATTGATTGTCCATAAAAGCATAGCACGCATTGTGAAGACGGTGTTTGTAGCTGCGTCTCTTGTGCTGACACCGTCCGACCATAATATCTTCAATTCATCAACCAAAGGCTGCAAGAAAACATCAATATCCTTCCCAGGTGATTTAGGGCCATGAATTAACAACGTCAGCATGAAAGAAGACTCTTTCATACATAACCATGGAGGCGTGTCGTATGTTGTCAATATGACAGGCCACATGCTGTAAGACAGAGTTATGTTGCCAAATGGATTGAAACCATCAGCTGCCAAACCTAATCGGACATTTCTTATTTCACTTGCAAAATCTGGATACCTTTTATCAAAATCTTTCCAGGCTTTACCATCAACCAGATGACGCATTTTACCATCTTCCCTAGACCGTCCGGTAGCATGCCAAGTCATTGACTTTGCAGTGTGTCTAGAGTTATACATACGTTTAAGTCTAGGAGTCAAAGGAAAGTAACGCAACACCTTGTGAGCAACTTTCTTTCCCGTTGTGTCTTTATTTTTCCATCTACTCTCACCACAAATTGGACAGTTTTGCATGTCAGCATTCTCCTTCCAAAATAAGCAACAATCATTTTTACAAGCATGAATCGACTCATATCCCAACCCAAGTTTTTTCATTGTTTTCCTAGCTTCGTAGTGTGACGATGAGACTTTGTTTTCTTTTGGAAATGCAGATCTAAGAAAGTCTAGCAACTGGTCAAATGAACTATCAGTCCATTTATTCATGACCTTCATGTGCAACATCTTAGCCAAAAAGTTCAATGAAGACAACCAAGAATAACCAGGGTATAGCTCAGTCTCCGCCTCCGCAAATAATGCATCAATATCGTCATTAATACCAATCGAACCATCAGTTGGCCCATTACTTGGCTCATCAATATCTGACCCGTGTTCGTTGCCGGTATTCTCCCAACGGACATCATTAAGTACATCAACCATCTCATCCATCGTTTGAGATATATCATGTACCACTGGTGGATCGAGTTGTTCACCATGAAACCTCCACGTCTTATAAACGGCGCTAAACCCCCAACGATGTATGTGATTCCCAAGGTCAATGATTGTACCCCAGTTACGGTTATTACATTTTTCACATGGATATCGACATTTACCTTCATCATTCAAGTGGTTCTTACACCTCTCAAGGAATGTGTTAAGACCAGTAAAAACTCCAATGATGAATGCCTTTTACAACTAGTCCAACTCTTATCAATCGTCATAACTGCATATATGACTAAGTGATGAACGCCTTCTAGTTTGAATGATTAAGTACGCTTGTATCACATGAAAGGCATAATTATCACAAAAATCATATTAACTTAACAAAAGTAGGAAATGTAGCAGTGTGGTCATCCTAACCCACCTTTTGAATGTTTTATCTCATATATGAATGTATATACTTGATTTATTATTTAAGAAACATTCGACAGCATTTTCTCTTAACTCCCCAAATATGTGTATGAAACACATATTTGTAGGAGCAAAGAGAAAGTGTTTACCGAATTTTTCTCAAATAGTAAACCAGGTAACGCATTCACATCCTAAATGAGATCAAACATTCAAAAAGCAGTCCCAAACAGGGGACATTCCGAAATTAATTTCTAGTAAATTAATTTCAGACGGGTGACTTATGTTAAAAACTCACACTTATCATATAAACACATTATAGTTAACTAAACACAAATAAATTTTAGAATGTGATTATAGACGTTAACACTTTAAAGTAATAATAACAATATCTTTGTTTTAGTTTTATGCTGCTTGTTATCTTTTTAATATTTTTTTAACTTTTTTCTAAAGTTAATGTTACTTTTTATGTATTAATAATGTTAATTTAAAGTAACATAAGTTATAACTTGATGTTACTTTGTGTTTTTGACCTCAACTAGCTGGTTAACAAAATCCATAATGGAGATAACAATAATCATATCACATGTATAATTAAATAAAAGAAACAACAATATGACATAATTAATACAAATAACCATGAATCATACATTTGTACAATTTAACACCACACGTTAATAACCCTTCAATTTTATACATCTATTTTTAGTTATCATGAAACATTTTTATAATATATTTACATATAAACGTAAATCAATATTGAATATTTCCTATTTTGTTAAGATATTGCAATTCATTGTTACAAGGCCAAAAACAATAAATAAAAAAAACATAGTTAATAAAATATTCTAGTTCATGAAATATTTTATGTAATATATTTTTACATAAAAACAATGAAACACTTATGTAATATTTATACATAAGAACAATCAAACATTATATAAAAAAACAAAAAAGACAAAGATAAATAGAAATAAATACAAACCTGAAAAATGTGACCGGAGATGCTTAAAAATCGAAGTTGACCGGAGAAGACGGCCGGAAAAATTAAATATTGTCCGAGATATCTAAAACTCAAGAATAGTGGTGTAAAATGTAAGATTATGTAAAAAAAAACAAATTACAAAATAGAAAGAAAAAAATACGAACCTCAATAGGATGACCGGAGAACTCGAAGGTGATCGGAAAAACGGCCGGAGAAATCAAACCTTGCCGGAGTTAACGAATAGAAGGGTGTAAGATGGCCGGAATCAAACTAGTCACTACCACCGGAGTTTTAACCAAGAAAAATGGGGAATAAGGCATGAAGCAATCTCCGATCGAGAGGGAGAGAAAGAAAAAAGAAATGGTGGCTGCGCAGAATGGGAAAAGACTGAGCAGTAGGGTTAAAATCCTCACCAGCCTTTTGCGGCGACTTTGTCGTCGCAGAAGGTCTATTTTGTCGTCGCAGAAGGGTTAAAAAAAGGGCGGCTTTTTTCACCGCCTAAATTCTTTTTTGGAGCCAAAATTTTTTTTTATAAAAATATATTTAGTATTTGCGACGACTTAGTCGCCGCAGAAAGTGTTCAAATTTTTTTTAATTTTTTTCCACCGCGTAAATACTTTGTTGGAACCAAAAGAAAATTTTAAAAAAATGTATTGACCTTTTGCGACGACTTTGTCGTCGCGGAAAGTTTTTTTTTTTTTTTTTGACCAGAGAAAGTCAAAAAGTGAATATATTTTGGCGTCTAGTGAGGTTTTGGCGACGACATGAGTCGTTGCAGAAGGTGTTCGTGACTTTTTCATGTTCTTCTTGTAGTGTAACCCATTGAATCGAACCGATTCCCAAAATGTCTTGTGGATATTCCCCAACATTCCAGTCATAATTTTCCAAAAAATTTACAGTCAAAAAACTATAAATATGGTTTAAAAGATGGCTAAAATAACACAATACAAAACCAAGCAACAAAAATGCATCATAAAACGAAGTCCTGTTTTGTTGTTAAAACCTCAAAAAAATAAAAACCTTACATTACAAAAACCTGATGTGCTAACATACAAAAAACAAATATGTCAAAGACCTTTTCAAAACCCCAAGAATTTCAAATATTTACATTCATCTAAATGACAACTATTATGAAGTTTGAAGAGTATAATCCTGTATAAATTCCGCCTAAAACCAATTCTACAATGGCCCTTCGAAACCATTAAAAACCAACAAACAACGCTCTCTTTATATAGCACATGTCAAGTTTTAATAAACCATCCAATTGATTAATAAAAAAGATTTGATCAAAATTGAATATAAACAAACTCTAAACAATCTAGTCAGAAAATAAGTACAATTTTCAAATGATTCACTAAATATCAGCTTGGCTTTCCATTTATATTCTAAATGCATAAACACACACTGACACACTCACACGGAGCAACATTAATCATTTGGTTATTCAAAGTTTTGAAATTGTAAGCCACCCCACAAATTTGGACATATATATAAACCTGGTAAAACATATTAAAAACCAATGTCTCTTTACTTTCTTTGGGTGTGCTTTGGCAACTGAATATGAACAAAACATAAAGGAGGCATGCAAATGCATATATAGAAATTGATATAGTTCTAATATCATATAAACACACCTAGATGAACGCGGATAAATTAGAAAAACATTGGCTGTTAGAAATTGGGACAATACTTTCAATCATTTGTCTCTATTTGCATATAAGATTCAGTGTCATTACCCGCAAACTTTAAAAAATATTGAATGCAGAGATCTCTTATCAATTTACATTTGCCCATGAAAATACAAAATAAAACATGTTTCTAATTGACTTCCTCCTCAATTAGATCCATATAGAAATAAACGAATATCTTGAATCCTGGAAAAGAACCATATATGTGCTTCATACATGGATTAATTCTGAAGTGAATAACTTCTCTTGAATGTTCATTTGGGAAAAAAAATAAATTGCATCACATTCCCTTGATCAAAAAAAGGAAACCAAATTCAAAAAGTATGACTATTTGCAAGGGTTGTCCACTGGTATTGTTACACTATGCCTAACACGAACAGATCATGGTGAGACTAAAGTACGTAGGTGATTAGATGACTTATCGAACTGGGCAAAAAATGGATTTTTTCTTAGATACACATAGAGGTCTTTATGAGACCAATTGTTCCAAAAGAGTTCTAACAAACAATTTTTGTACTTAGTTTCAACATAAACAGGATATTTATTCTGAATATTGACCTTTCTAATTCTATATAACATTAGACTTTTGAATCCATGTGTTTCTTGAAATAATTTGAGATTTTAAGTAATTAAAACAACACAAATTTTGCATACATTAAAAAGTAAGGTGTTGCAATTAGAGAATATACAATACATAACTCTTCTATCAATCTCACATATTCCTGAAAACTCTAAATGACAATGTTACCTATCCCTTCATTAGGAACAAAAACATCATTTTTACTTTGTGATAGTAATTAGAAGATGAAAAAGAACAAATCTTACAATATTTTTAAGCGTACCTTAATAGTCACCATTTTGTTTTAGCTCCTCCACAACTGTAAAGGATTAAAGAAAAAAAGTTAGAAAACTAATTACCTACATATGTTAAACTTGAATTATATTCAGAAAGTCATGAAGTAATCACTTATTATTTCATCAGAAACATTATCACATACACACACAAAACCCCGAAATCAAAGAATCTATACCCTTGATTTTTAGGGTTTTTGCAAACTTAGAAAATATTCAAACACAAATCACACAAAAACCTTCAAATCAACAATGAGGAGAGGTGTTTGCCTTTCTTTAGATTCTGTAGTTACCGAACCATCATTGTGTACAAATGTTTTTGTTTTGTGTAAAGCGACAATGAACAAAAACAATATAGCGAACAGAAAAGAGATAGCAAAATATAGCAGATATGGATCACAAGTCGGTTCAGAAGATGGAAGCATCAACTTACAGAAGAAAGTTGGGATCTTGTTCAATCGAATACAATAGGAGAAGAAAGCATCAATTTACAAAAGGAAGTTTTTAATTTCTTTTGCCAATAGATGAATAAACTTGAGATTGCAAATAACCATCGATAGGAAGCAAGGAAGCATATATTGCAAGAAGGAAATAGTGACAACCTCACAGGTAAAAGAATCTATTGGAAAGAGCAAGGAGGGAGCAGAGAAGTAGAAAAGGGAAGAAATAAACAAAGAGGTTTGGTTGGAAAAAGTAAGCCATGGCCATGTACAGTAATTCATCCAAAACGATATCAAAAAGGCTAAAAACGACAATGACCCCTTCCACAAATGTATATAGGTATAATGTATTAGTTTTGGACTTTCCATTGCTACCATAATGAACACAAAGTTGAATTTTCTCTTACTTCTTTCTACTCATTTTCACTTGTTGATCGAACAATCACATTCAATTCCATTCCGTAGTCACACGAATCGACTAGCAAGCATCATGCATCTTCCTTCAATAGTTTGAACAGATTAAAAATGGAATCAACAAAACTGTTCATTTGTTTCGAGTCATTGTGATATGCTCATTGGAACATATATATTCTGCTATGTTTCATGAATCATGAAAAAAGCTGCAGATTTTGTTAATGGGAAGAGAGTGGTCTTTGACACTTTCGGGTTCTATAAACAAGGGAAAAACGGTTACTTTTGGATGATCGTGATTTATATACCTGCACACAGACAATCATATTCTTCGTCTTCAATAATGTTGATATCAAGAACAAAGAATCCATGTACTAGCGTATACATAAAAGACGATGGAAGTTGGAAGATACCCGATTCCTCTCAATGGGGAATATTTTTGTACTTAAAACCACTTCTTTAAGTTTACAGGTTCATAAGCCTGGTGATCGAAGATTTTTATGGTCTATTATGTGTGGTAAGTTGGAAGTTGGAACCATGAGCGGAAAAAACAGGTTTTAGGCATAATTGTTTGCACTAAATGGTCCTATACTCCTATGCACCATTTCAATCCATAAGTTAATGAAACACATACATGATGTGCACATTGAATAATTGGAAACTCACTATAATTTGTAGCAAAGTGTAATAAAAGTATAAAATGTCAATAAAATAGACTTATGGACCAAGTAGATGAAATGAAAGGTTCAGATCAATGGATGTGTGTTTGGTCTGTTACAACTTACAAAGGATAACTTATACGCAATGTCGTTCTAATCTCTCTATTATTCCTCCAAGCGCTGCATCACTGACTCTGCGAAACATTGTTGCCTGAAAAATCACCAATACGAATTTAGGAGTCTATAATCAATGTTGTTTTATGATAATTATCTGATTTTTGTTCTCAGTTTAACATGCCAATTCATGCGTCCACTTGAGGCTACAAACGAGTCAAGAAACTCAAGCTCGAGATCAAGATCAACTCAATTGGTTTCATTGGCACAAGCTCAAGCTCAAGCTCAAGCCCAATCCCAAATACCAAGCTCGACACATTTAATGAGTCGAGCTCAGCTTGAGTCCTTATTGAGTTTTCGACCCTTTTATATATGTATATATATATAGTGAACTGATTGGATAACTTGAGCTCTACTTATACCGAGTCAAGCTTTTATGGAGTTAAAACTCGAGCCAGATGCCAAATATGTAGTTTAAAAATGAGTTTAGTTATCGAATTTGATGCATCTATATTCAAGTTTTCTAGAGCACATCGAGCTCGTGAGATGAGCTTGAGCCTAGCCTAAGTTAGTCAGACCGAGCTTCGTTTGCAGCCCTAGGTTCACTTGTTATTTTATTTCTCATTTCATAAGAGAAGCCTATATCTGACTTTGTTTGTACCAAATCAGTTATCTTTAGCTTTAAATTAGAATATATTTGACCAGAATAGTAGTAAAATAGAAAGAAAAAAAAACACCGAAGAATAGCTCCCAGTTTTTACACACAAACAATGAACATGATCATAAACCTAATAAGATTTGATTAGTTGTACAACTTACTTGTGTTCCCTGTGTTTTGGGCTAGGACAAGAGTATTATAAGTATCCGTCCCATGGAACATTCTGAAGACCTTCACGAATGGAGATGATATCCCTGACCCTGCAACATATCAAGCTAAATATAGAATACATGTTAACATAACCACAAGAAATAGAAGTATTATCAGAATTATATTCATTTTTCTTTTTATCTCAACTCTCAAGCTTTAGCTGTCAAACCTCTCGACAAATTCATTAGCTGTTTCTCCAGGCATCATGTTCTGGGGCTCTAGATACCAAACGTCACAAACCACAGCCCATGATGTCATAAGCTGCAACAGGTGTGTCGTGAAGGATTGTCTACAAAAACAGTCACCACATGATTATATTTTTATCATTTACAACTTTTAATATAGATGAAACTCAAAGCAAAGACGATATATGTATAAGAAGTTGGAAGAAAGATTCCTACCTTTTGCTATTCCAAAAGGCATTGTAATTCCTATATAATCAATCAACAATCAATCACAAACAATTAAGAACACAATATAACAACTAACCGAATGATTGAATATCCAAAATGTTGATTACAGAGATGAGAATGAAAATGTTCGACAACACTGTAGCCCTAGAATCCTCTCTTATTTCCGTGCAAAATACCAAAATGAATATGTTAGATCTACCAATTACAAAAGTCAAACTTCTATTTATATGCAATTACAACTATTACCTATATACAATTTAGACTCTAGACTTATTTTATTTCATCAATTAAATTAAGATCTAACATTCTCCCTCTTTGATGAAATAAATTCAATCTTCAGTTGGAAAGTCTCAACTTCATTTCAAATCCTCTGACGCTCTTTCTGTTGGACAATCTCCATTCAATCTTTGAAATAAACTCAACCATGAGCTTTTTATCATATGCACTCAGAGCTCCTTACTTCGTCTTCCTTTTCTTATCAGCAGCCAACTTGCCTTTCAACCCACTCATAACTTTCTGAAGAGTTCCATCACAAAACTTGTTATCTCAATACTTCTCATGGCTCTCAGCTTTCGATCTTTATCTTTGTACATGACAGCAGGACGCTTCACCATTATCACTTGATACTTTTAACTCTCCAACAAACTTGATAACTCTATTAGGTGGAGTGACATTGATCTTTCGCATTCCTCTTTCAACACCTATCTGAAGGTCTTGCACCGGCATAAGCATCAATTTAATGTGCATAAAATGAAAAAAGTGTCTTCAGCGTAAACCTACAATTTTCATTCCTTTTGTTCCGACAGAGTTCATCAAATAAATCTTCAATATCAACTAGGTGCATCCAGAACATGTCAGCTTCAGTAAAAGTGTACGTGTTTCCATCTGATCTTGTCACAGGGAAAGTAGGATAAAAAGTCTTCACAAAGCGATCCTTTTCTATCTTGACCAGATCAAGAATTGTATATTCAATTCTGACTTGATCAACACGCTGAGCTTTATTCTGTACGAAACTAGCATAGTTAGCCAAATGTGGTCTGTTAGGTTCTAGAACTCTGAGTAGCTTCAGGAAAGTACACGGAGCTTGTCTTTTACAAAAAAAATTCTTTTCCAAGTAATCTTCGAGGTATGGCAACTTGTTCCTCTTTCTTGTATATTCAGCAGATTTCTTGGACGAAAGCTCTAACCCCTTTTTCTTCTTCTTGCTCACTTCTTCCTCATTAAGAATAAACAAAATGTCATTAATCTCTCTTTGCACAATCTTTTGAGCTTCAAACCTCAATTGATGTTGTCTTTGCGATTCATCTGCTAAGACATATTCGTTAAAGAACCTATCCATTATCTCACCTTCATTCAGCTCTATAACAACCGGTGGAATAGAACTCTCCACATGAAACGGTTCAAACTCTTCTTCTTTAACTTGTACCGTAACCTCAGGCTTTTCAACCATTGGTACAGGTATATCATCTTTTAAAATTTCCTGAACCAATACTTCTTCTTCTTCTATCCTTTCAGCTCTCACAGCAATATCAGTTAATTCTATTACATCATCATCATCTGATTCTTCAATCTCCACCACTTTCTCTACATCCTCAATCATCGGGATCTATTCATGAACTTCATCGTCCGAGTCATCATATTCATCAAAATTATAAAACTCTGATTGAATACTCAACGGAACAGGAACATCTTCATAAAGAATCAATTCCTGCCCACCTTGAGTATCAACAGGTTTATCCTTAGAGCTTTCACCTTCTCTTTTCTCTTGGGTTTCTGTCTCTTTCTCGGGATACGTAATCATTAACAATCTAGTTCCTGGCTCATCAAGCTTCCTCTCTTCTCCCCCTCATGAGGAGCATCATCGGAGTCATCGTCATGCTCATCATGCTTACGCTTTGGAGCAGAAGCTTGAGCCTTACAGGTTTGTTCCATAGCAGAGACTCTTTCAGATAAATTGCCTAAGGTAGTAATGATCATGCTCTCCAAACCTATCATTCGTTCACGCATTTCATCAAATTGTTCATACACAAAGTCTCTTAGCTCTTCAATAGCCTGGTTTGGATCTTTTTGCTTCACCATTTCTTCAGCCACAGACTTGCCCTTTAAAAACTTATGAATATTGGTCATTTGAGACATTACTTCTGATAATTGAGCTGTCAAGTGATTGTTCACTCCTGCAACTGCTGCACTTAAAGCTTGATTCAACGTTCTTTCAGTAACAAACGGGGAAAGAGTAACCACTGGGTCACGTAGACTTCCAGTTGTCACGACAGTCGAATTGTGTAAAGAACGTCTGCGTAGCCAGTACTTAGAGTTGGTATGAATGTAGCTCCGACTGGACTTCCAACCTCTTCAAGTGACGGAGCAACAAATGCTTCCATAACTAAGGTTGTTCCGGCAGTGACACGAAGTTCAGCTGCACTAACTTCAACACATGAAGCTGACTCAAGTGTCCTATCGTGTATCAGTTCTAGACTCTGTGTAAGAAACGAAGTCGTACACCCGGGCAGATGTGTACTTGGTTAAATATCCATAAAATCCAAAGGATTTTCGGATAGAAAATGTGTTTCATCCCGGTGAGAAATTGAAACAGTCTCCTGTTGGGACGAAATTGAGTGGCTGGTGGGGTGTGCAGATGTCAGTGGGATGCTGACTATTTCAATGTTAACCCCCTGTTGGGAGCTAACAGCAGATGTGGTTTGATCCTGGCTTTCTGGGCTAGTAACCTCCCTCACACTCTGTCTAGCTATTTCTACAATATCAATTAATGTTGCACCTCCCTCATTTGGATCATTTCCTCCCTCATCATCATTATCATCATCATCTCCTTCTGCAGCTCCCTCAAGAATATTTGATAGAGTTCGTTCGAAATCTGAGCTGCTTGCTTCTCCCTCACCACCCCTCTCATGGACTTCTACTCCGTCGCTCACAGCTTGGCTTACCTGAACTTCAGCCCCATGCTGAAGTTCCTCCTCACCTACAGCTCCCTGGTTAAGAAAATCCGGTTCTTGGGTTTCTACAGGAGCGTGATCTATGCGATACAACCTCACATACTCACTCTCCGGATCAGCATACTTTAATAACGCTTCAGGAATTGGCATTATGTTTGCTGTTGGTGAATCTTGTATACCATGCAAGCTCATCATAACGTAATCAGGGCACCATTGAGCATTAGAACGTTTTGGATTCTTTTCATTGCCCCATAAAATTCCTCTGATCAGAATTTGGATAAAACGTTGAAGAGGGACAAATTTTCTTGCTCTATTTGTCGTCTTTGCTAGCACGACTTCCTTCAGATCCTCCCAGATACATTGCGCGTAGTCATAATGTTTGTTGAACGCAATTCCATGAAACATTCTGAGACAGCAAATGCTACATCTGTCAATCCTAGTATGTTTTGACGTCATGCATCGGTTTATAATGCCGAAAAGTGTGTACCATTTTCCATTAAGTCCTTTCCTATGGAACTTAGAACTCTTTGGTAGTGGTTTTGAGTAACCCATGCAAATCAGATCATGTACAAGTTCATCATCAGATACAAAATCCTCAAAATCGGCTAACACTGGGAAATTCACGGTATCAATGCGACGAGGTAGAAACAGATTGTGTCGCAGTCTTGCTAATGTTATTTTCGTCTTGAATTGATCGATGGTAACCTTAAAGTGATGGTTACCATCAGCTGGGACAAACTTGACAGTGTGCCAAAACTGCTGTAAATAGACCTGGGGAATCGAAGGTTTGTATTGAAGTAGATATCCTAAAGGGTGGCCTTTAAG
This sequence comes from Centrapalus pauciflorus, assembly GCA_020465985.1. Taxonomy (NCBI): domain Eukaryota; kingdom Viridiplantae; phylum Streptophyta; class Magnoliopsida; order Asterales; family Asteraceae; genus Centrapalus; species Centrapalus pauciflorus. Next base: position 123,557 of record JAANYP010006513.1, read on the forward strand.
AATATCTACAATGATCGGGTGACTGACTTTTATGGCGATGGTTGTTATTAAGAAAAGGTAGGCAATAACGAGGTTTAACTAGTTGGTTGTCTGGGATAACAGTGGAGGGTGAAGGTCGGTGACAGAAGCGGATTTGTCTGGTTTGGAAACTAAGGTGTGATTTGATGATGAATGGGAATCAGATGAGTTTGAGGGTTGGGATTGAGCTGGTGATTCCATTTGAAACCTGTGAATAGTAATAAACATGTTAGATTCAGAAGATAATCAAATGAAATCCTGCAAATAGAAAAATAAAACATTTTGCTAGAAATTAGAAAAATATGTGTTTCTCTATTTAAAGCATTTGGATTCCAGACAATAATATTAAAGTATTATTGTTAGCATTCCAAAGTTAATCGTTAAGAGTCCAATGTTAGAAAAACAAAAATTTAAAAAATTTCTCGAAAAATGTGAAATTTTTCTTAAAAAATTAAATTCCCAACACTTAGAAAATTTTTGGATAAAATTGAGTATAAAACTCGGGTGAAACATAATCTTTCTCGGATAATGTATGACCCAACTCGAGTGAAACATGTATGAAATTCGAATAATGAATGACTTTCTCGACTGAACTTATGAACCAACTTGATTAAACGTGATGTTTTCTCGAAGGACACACAACTCAACTCGAATGAACTTGATCGATTTCTCGAATGAAAGGGATTATCGAGACTTTGATTGAAAATTTTCTAAGTCCTATATACTGCTCAACTCGATCATTAATATGTGTTTCTCGAATAAACTGTAAGTCCAACTCGATTGAAACATAAGTGGACTCGAATGACACAGAGAAATATGTTCTAAGTCCTTGAATGAGCCCAACTCGAATGAAACTTGAAAGGACTCGAATGACACTTGTTATCGAGGGTTTTGAATTTTTTTTTCTAAGTCCTGAAAAGAACCAACTCGAATAACATAACACATTTTCTCGAATCAAGAAGCATCCAACTCGAATGAAACTAACTGTTTCTCGAGTGGTGCTTCACTCAACTCACATGAAACTTGACACATTCTCGATTACAGTTTTAATCGAGAAAATGTTTAAAAATTATTTCTAAGTCCACATACACTAATATTTTTAAAAATTTCAATCCATGGACTTTTTCACTTATTGAAAACTTGAGTCCTACTCGAAAATTGATTTTAAATAACATTTGTTTACTAAACTTTGTCCAAAAACAATCAAATCATTCAAAAAATCTCAATTTTCAAGTTTATGAACTCGAACATTTTGAATCTTGAAAAATTCAAAATTAATGTCTGTGTGCTTGGAAATGAAACTTGAAATTTGAGATTCAAGTTAATGATAATAATCCGTAGGTAAACACACACTCAATTTCATATGAAATCCAACAAAAGACCAAAACCCATTAAAACATAGTTACGAACATATGAGCACATACACATATTAATCGATATGAGGAAAAACTCAGTTATTGATACGAAAATTAAACATATATAAGAAATGGACTTACAAATTCTATCAGAAATGATAAAAATCTGAGTTTGAATGCGATACTTCGTGATTAAGCAAGAGAAGTGAGTTTGTCGGTGGAGAAGGTGAACAGTATTAGGATTTGTAAAAAAATGAATTTGAAATGTGAATTTCAACTTTATAGTTGAAATATCAAAATTCAAAAGAATTTTCACCCGGCCCAATCACACACACAAAAAAATTGGGTTTTTATTTGAAGCCCATTTCATCTACACACAAAAAAAAAATTTACTACAAAAGAAATAACTAAAAAAAATTGAACATAACAAAAAATAACAATCAAAATTTTGTACAAAACAAAATAATACCAAAAAAAACTTAACAACAACAAAAAAAAAAATTTAACGACTGCAAAAACAAAACAAAAAAAAATTTAACTAAAAAACAATTTAACAAAAACATAAATTGCTCCCCCTTGATGTTTGCAGTTAAGCTCCCCTCAGATGAAAATATCTTCTTAAAATACTGCTCCCCCCACAAAAATCAGATAAAAATTTATCAGATTTCTATAAATCAGATAAAAATATCTTTCTGCTCCCCCTGCACATGACAATCCAGATCTGTTAAACTCTGGAAAATTTAAACTTTAAATTCACATGAGTTTAACATCAATATTTAACTCAAAATAAAAAATGTAAATTTAAAATTATAATTTGTAATTACTGAATGTTTAAATCTAGCGATTCAACATACCCAACTTGTATACCAAAAGATTAAAATGTTTTTCATCTAAGGCTTTGGTAAACAAGTCAGCTAACTGATATTCAGTAGGTACAAAATATAATTCTATATTACCATTTTCTACATGATCTTTAATAAAATGATACCGGACGTCGATGTGTTTGGTTTTAGAATGTTGCACTGGATTGGAAGCTATGGCTATTGCACTTTGAGAATCACAATAAATTAGAATCTTTTGTGGTGTAAACCCGTAGTCTCTGAGTTGGTTCTTCATCCACAACACTTGAAAACAACACGATGATACGGCTATGTATTCAGCTTCGACTGTGGACAGAGAAACACAATGTTGTTTCTTGGATGACCAGCAAACATGTTTGTCACCTAGGAATTGAACTGCTCCTGATGTGCTTTTTCTGTTCATTTTATCACCTGCGTGATCAGCATCAGAAAAGACAGTTAAAGTGAATGATGATTCCTAGGGATACCACAAACCTAAGTTTGGTGTTCCCTTTAGATATCTTAAGATTCTTTTGGCAGCAGCCAAATGTGATTCTTTCGGATGTGCTTGATATCTAGCACAAACACATGTGGCAAACATAATATCATGTCTACTTGCAGTCAAATACATTAATGACTCAATAATACCTCGATAATGAGTTACATCTACATGTTTTCCTGAAATGTCATCATCGAGTTTGGATTTGGAATCCGGAGCCATGGAAGTTTTCATAGGAGTACTATTTACCATGTTAAATTTCTTTAACATGTCCTGAATATATTTGGACTAATTGATGAAAATTCCATCAGTCAGTTGGTTCACTTGTAAACCTAAGAAAAAATTGATTTCTCCCATCATGCTCATTTCAAATTTCTGGGACATTAAGAAAGCAAATTTCTTGCAAATTTCTGGATTAGTATACCCAAATATTATATCATCTACATATCTCTGAATTACTATAATATCTGGACCCTGACATTTTATAAATAGGGTTGTATCCGCTGCACCTATATTAAATCCACATTTCAACAGATATGTGGAAGTGCATCATACCAAGCACGAGGTGCTTGTTTAAGGCCATACAAGGATTTATCCAAAATATATACATGATCTGGCTTCGAAAGACCAGTAAACCCTTCGGACTGATATGTATATACTTCGTCTGTCAGTTCCCCATTTAAAAACGCAGTTTTTGCATCCATTTGATAAACAGTAAAGTTTTTATGAGCTACAGAAACCAAAAACATCCTAGTAGCTTCTATTCTGGCAACTGGAGCGAATGTTTCATCGTATTCAATCCTTTCTTGCTGACTGTATCCTTTGGCGACGAGGCGAGCCTTGTTACGAATGATGACACCGTGTTCATCCTTCTTATTCTTGAAAATCCACTTCGTGCCGATGATTGATTTGTCTTTTGGTCGCTCCACCAATCTCCAGACCTTCAACCTTTCAAACTGATTCAGCTCTTCTTGCATAGCCACAATCCAATCAGCATCCAGGAGAGCTTCTTTTACATTCTTTGACTCAATTTTACTCAGAAAGTTTGAAAATAAGCACTCATTCATGGTTGCTCTTCTGGTTTTGAATGAAGCTGAAGGATCACGATGTTTTCAGTTGGGTGATTCATTGTCTACTTAAAGGTATGTGGGTAAGGTTGAAGTTGGTCTTGATTGGGGTTTAAGTCTAGATAGGAAATTCAGGGGTTAGCTTCTGAGGTTGATGGTATATCAATTGAGATCGGGATTTCTGAATTTTCAGAAGGTAAGGGGGTTTCAAAAGATACTGGAGGTTGAATGGGTGGTACTCTGTCAACTGGTAAGTGTACGTATGTCGTTGAAGCTTCTCCAGTTTCTTTTGAAATAGGTTGGTGAGAATAATCTGAGACTACGACTGAATCTTCAGTAATACTGTCAGGCACCACATTTGAAACATTAGGTTTGGACTGTTCAAAGTAGTCTTCATAAAAATTCTCGAACAGTTTATTTAAATCAGAATTTTCAGCATTCTGTTCTGATGACTTCATAGAAGTAGGCTTGTTAAGATCGGGTCCTGAACTGGTATGTTCAGAAGCCATTACAATGCCTTCATCGAATTTGACATTGACGCTTTCATTGATTGTCTTTGTCCTTTTATTGTAGACTCGGAAGGCTACAGACTCCTTCGAATAACCAATGAAGATGCCTTCATCAGCTTTCTGACTAAATTTTCCCAGAAGGTCTTTGTCGTTTAATATGAAAAACCTGCATCCAAAGACATGGGAAAATTTGACATTAGGTACTCGTTTTTTTTATTAATTTATACGGAGTCTTTCCGAATCTCTTGTTGATTATGGATCTGTTCTGCGTAAAACAAGCCATTGCTACAGCTTCAGCCCAAAGGAACAGTGGAAGGTTGGAATATGCCAGCATCGTTCTTGCCGATTCCACTAGGGTGCGATTTCTTCGTTCAACTACACCATTTTGCTGTGGAGTGCGAGCTGCTGAGAATTGATGAGTTATTCCCACAGAATTTAGAAACGACTCGAGAGATTTGTTTTTAAAATTCTGTCCCATTATCTGATCTAATGGTTTGAACTGAAAGCTGTAACTTGACTTGATTCTGCGAATGAAGTCGATTATTATCTTGGTAGCATCAGATTTGGAACGCAGGAAGAATACCCATCTGTATCTGGAGTAGTCATCGACTATTACCAACACATATCTCTTTTTGTTTATACTCTGTACTCGCATTGGTCCACACAAGTCCATATGAAGCAGTTCCAATGCTCTCGTTGACGAGTGTTCAGTTTTTGACTTGTGAGACGCTCTAATCATCTTTCTTTTTTAACAGGCACACAACTGCTCTTTATGAAACCTGATAGTTGGAAGCCTTTTGACTAACCCACCTTTTGCAAGGTTGGTTAACTCTTTGAAATTCAGGTGAGAAAGGTGACGATGCCATAGCCAAGAGACTTTAGATGTTGCTTTTGACAATAAGCAAACATCTTTCTTCAGATTAATTGAGGCTAGGTCTATTGAGTACAGATTTGTTTTCCTATTTCCTGCAAGGATTTCCTTTCCTTCTCCAGATCTTATGCTGCACCGATTTTCTTTAAAATTGACCTCTAATCCTTTGTCGTAGAGTTGTCCAATGCTGAACAGATTGTGACCGAGACCGTCAACGTAGAAGACTTTTTGTATCGTTATCTTGCCGTACTCAAGACTCCCTTATCCTTTGATTGGACAGAATTGATCATTCCCGAAATGGACCGTCCCACAAAACTTATCAACAAAGTTAGTGAGAGTTTCTTTTGGTCCGGTCATGTGCTTTGAGCAGCCGGAGTCAAGGTACCGCACATGATTTACCTATAAGACGAAATAAAACGTGATGTACTCACTTATAGGTGGGCACTTTTGATTTCGGTAAATCATGTGGTTTGATATTTATCTTTTCATCAGATACTTCTTTTAATTTAGGAACCCACTTTTTAACAGTACGTTTTGATATCCATTTTTGTACAGTTCGATGTGGAACTGATTTTGAAATTTTCTGTTTTGGAACCATTTCCTGTGTAAAAGAAGGATCCTTTTTCTTTGGTAGCCAAACGAACTTATCAGATTTAGCATGCATTGGTTTACAAGAAGCAGAATTTAAAGCAATTAAGGCAGTTCGAGAGTATTTATTACATCGTTTATCAGTAAAATTATTACAGACAAAATTTTCAAATTGTCTAATCCTATCTGTAACAATAGTGTCTTTGACTCTCCACTCTTGTCTTATACTCTTGTTTTTCATTTATCGCTGCTTCTTTCTCCATTCTTTCTTTCGAGAACCTTTCACAATATTATCTGACATACAACAAACACGAGAATTAGTCGTTTTAGAAATATGTTTATCCTGTAAAATTCTTTTACCTTTGGAAGTTTGGACCTTTTGTGCAATAGTGTCCTTTGGGGAAGATGATTCACCTTTTTCATAAGTAGGAGTCACAAAATGAACTTTTGTTTTCTCCTTTTTCAGTAGTAAATTTGGTGAATGTTCTGATGAATCCTTCGAATATGTAGATATTCTTTTCAGATTTCTAATGGGTTCTTTAGGTTCATCAAGTTGTTTGTCATGTAATGGTTTGACAAACTCATCTATTTTGACAAACATTTCTTCCAATGAGTTAAAGTCCAAGTTCATATACATATCAAAATCTTTTTCAGAATTAATAGAATCAAGTTGAATTGAAGGTGTTTGATCTGATTGTAATTTGTTTTCTGGCTGTTTTTGCAACTTTAGTTCTAAAGATTTAGTTTCAGCCTTAAGATTTTAATTTTCAGTCTCAAAAGTTTGGATTTTCAATTCAAGATCAGAGTTCATCTTCTCAAGAATTGAATTTGGTAAATATAGCTTTTGAGAATGAGTAGTATTTTCAGATAAATCCTTGTCAGAATACGTCTGAATATATACTCCTTATAAATGCAAGAATTTTGATACAACTCATTTATTCTGTTATAATCAACAAAAATTTTGCATTTTATCATATCTTAACCTTATTGAATCTTCACTTGATTCTATTTCATTTGATGCTTTCATAAATGTCATTTGTAATCCCAAATTCATGTATCTGGCATCATATAAAGTAGGTGAATTTGAAATAGTTTTTGTCAGATATTTAGGATTAGTCCAACCCATACCTGATTTAGAATTATAAAATTCAGTATCTTTAGGTTGATTTAATTATATCGTTTGATCTGTTTGACCTCGTTTGATAAACTCATCTTCCAATGATTTAATTTTCTCGTAAAGTTTTGTTCTTTCATAAAAAATGGCATGATATTTTACAGAATAACTTGATGCTTCTAATTCAACTAAATTCAGTTTTTCTGTTAGGTCAGATATATTGCTATTCAGTTTCTGGATTTGACTTTGAAGATCATTTGCTTTATCTTGTAAATCTGATACAGCTTGTAACGCTAATGCCTTATCCTTGGAAAACTCTAACACTAACGCATGTTCTTGATTTAGCTTGTTTTCCAAGGAATGAACATTTTTCTTTTCGGCTTTTAAAGATTTTTCAAATTTCTTTAACATGTAAGCCATTTGCGTAAGTTTTTGTTTAAGCATACAGGAGTCATCACTTTCAGAATCAGAGTTAGTTTGTACCTCAGGTGTCTCTGAATTCTTTGATTTATTTGAGTCTGAGTCATCACTTTCTCTACCCTTGCTGCCGCCAGCATCTCCTGTTGCCATCATTGCTACTTTTTCAGTCAGTTCCTCATCAGACTCTTCTTTTTCTTCATTTTCCTCATCCGTCAACCCAACCCAAACTTCATCTTCTGCTAACATCGCAGACTCACTAAGTTCTGATTCATCAAAAACTTCTGACTTTAGACAGATGTGTGCATCTTCATCTAAGATTTTTTCATCCTCAGATAATTGAAGCCAGTGGTCATCTTCAGCCATTAGAGCTTTGCCGGCTTCCTTTGGGAAAAAATTATGAGCTTTTGTGATCGTACTTAATATATATGTAAACATACCAAAATGGGAAAAAATTATTAGCTTTTGTGATCATACTTAATACATTATTTATATGTAAAAATAATTATTAGCGGTCCGCCCAACTAGCAACCTCATGCTCAAAATTATATGTTTTGACCTGTTAACCAACTCATTCAACCCCAGTTGTGTCACCTTGACCATGTATCTTACTATCTTACTTCAGCTTGTTTTAAAACAAACAAAAAAAACAACTTCTAGTAGAACATGCTACATTCCGAACCATGGGCAAAAATGAAGAACCAAATGAACATATCTTGAGGGAATTGTTTGACTATACGTCAAAACACCTAATACGCTAAATATAGAAAAAATAAAACAATCTTCTAGCCCTAAATCAATTCCATGTAATATAAAAATGAAAAACATTCAAGAAAACAAAATGAAGTGATATTCATGGGATGTTCTTGTAAGGTCACCTCAGTCACGGATCTAATCTTGACGCGACGCCGTCCAACGAGTGCGGAATCCTCGTTAGTGGCTTAACGGACTGATCACGCACGGAAACCGGAGACGAACACAATGATAGCCGATACAGCGAATGATCCCACACGATGTATTTCTCCAAAACAGACTCTCTGAAACGTTCTAGCTCGCACATGCACTTGCGAAAGCTCTGAAACTCATATTTCTCAAAAGTCTCTGAATAAAATGGATTAACATCTTATTATACTAATTAAGTTTGAACTTAACTGATTAAGTTCGTTTAGGCCCAAGCCCACGAACTTGTCCAATACCCTACGAACTTAGCTGCACTAAGTTCGTCTGGGGATGGATAAGTTCGACCCTAGCCTTTGAACTTATTCTTAGAACTTACCTTAAAATTTATTCTAGAACTTATTATGCAAAAGTAGACATCATACATAAATGTGAATTAACACACATAACTTGTATTAATAAAGCTTCATCTATTACAAATGACGATCTATTACATATCTAGACTGCTATCGTCACACAGGGTGTACCAACAGACTCTCCCTTGACGATAGCTTCTAGTAAGATATTCATTAGTCTACAGAACTAGGCTTATTAAAACTACTGCCTGCATTCAGGTCCTGCGTCACACACACTTTGACAACCTTCTTATACTTCCTGCCTTTAGATCTCCAGCCTTCTTGTTAGAAAATTGGCTGATCATGAAGCTTCTGCAGGTCATCCTTGGACAAGTTGACAAGGTGCAAAGGATCATAAACTTTCAAAATTGTCTTTTCGTCTTGATCTTCCATTGCTGCCTTGGCTGTCTCGTTATCGATATACCACCACTTCATATTACTCAAAACATTTTTTGGCATTGGATTTAAAGGAACTTTCTTTAGACATCTGACTGGTTTGTAACCATCTTAGCCTATGGTCTCCTAGTAAGTGGATCTATTCTGGTTTCATCCACCACTCTTTTAGCAGACCTTGGCTTAAGCCTTTCGAACCTTCCAGACCGACCTTCTTTTCTGATTATTCTTGCTAACACTTTAGCATATTGGTCGTCTCCCAGGTTGATCAATTCTTCCCAAGCCAATTCTTTGACTTCACATTTTGGCAATGAATTGAAGTCTTTCAGCGTTCTTCTCAAATACTGCAACCCGTCTATTCTTTTCAGAATATATAGTTGCAGTTCTCTGTCAGAGAACCAGCTGAGAATGCCTCCTGATAGTTTGCCTGGACTTGGCAGCCTCATCTTCTTCTTTACTGCCAAGACATCCTTCTTTTCTTTTTTCTTAAACCATAGGCTTCTTTTCTCCTCATTTGATAGCTCCCTATCAGCTGCATCAGATTCTGATTCGTCATTATCTGCAAATCTCAGCAAATCATTGTCTATCACATTTTGATTTTCTTTCTCATATATCTCCATGACAGACTGCTTTGAATGAAAACTTCATTAACATTATCATCTTCATCTTCTAATACTTCATCATCGGATTTCCAGTCTGGAACATCCTCAGGTATGAACTTTCCCTCTTCAAGTTCCTTCTGATCTATGAAATCTTCAAACTCAAATCTGATCTCATCCTCATCATCTAAATCGACCAAGGCCCCTATCCTTTCTTGTTCAATAGACTCTGAAGCTTCTGGAGCCTTGCCTTTTTCAGAGCCTGAGCCTGATGATCCAAACTCCCCCTGTAGTGTAGCTTGTTGAGCAGTCTGTTTTGTATGATCTGCTAGCTCACCTTCTTTCTGTTGAGCACTGGGGTCATCTCCTTCATCATCTCTCTCGCTCCCCCTTAACTCATCACCTTTACAGCTAGTCTCCCCCTAAGTAGCACGATCTTTCAAAATCTACTCTAGGAGGGACCGAAGGGTAGCTATCTGAACATGTTGATCCTCTACAGTCTTATGCAATTCGTCATTGTTTATATCTAATTGAGTATTGTGCTGCTGTAGCTCCTTAACTGCTTGCGAAAGTTGAAAGATTTGGACTGTTTAGAGATCTACCTTGGATTTCAATTCTTAGAAGCTTTGGTCATCAGTAGATGGAGCGGAAGTTGATGGAGTAGTGGTTGATGTGGATGGAGTGGTGGTTGCAACGGATGGAACGAAAGTAGATGGGGATGGAGCTTCTTGCGCTAGCCGTTGGCGTTTGGCCCTTTGCTGCCTTGTGATCAACGTCTCTTCTTCCAAGACAAAGTCTTCGTCGCCTTCATCTTCGTCTTTGAGAACAGGACGAGTCATTTTTCTTCGGCTCACAACTAGCCTTGAGCCATATCTAGCAAAAGATGTTGAGGGATTTTCAGCTTCCCTCAAAACTTCGTCGGAGCTTGAACCTGATGTTGAATCGGAGGTAGACTCTACCTGACCTTCTGCCGCTTCAGTTGCCTGACCTTCAGCCACTTCAGTTGCTGCTACTGGAGGCTGATAATCATCTATCTCCCAAAAAATATTGTCCATATCGGAAGGAGGCTCTAAAATGTTATGTACAAGCTCCTCAGATATATTCTCTTGAGCTGCTGTGCCTTGCGCAAAAATTTCTTCCAAAGTCTGCGCCCTAAGGTCAACCTGGGGTCCCGAAGTGGAAGCCCCAGCTGCCACTGTCGCTTTTCTTGTAGGAGGGACTTCCCGAGCAACCGGTGCTTGCTGTGCCGGTGCTTGTTGCTGTGGTGCTTGTTGCTGAGGTGCATCAATTATCCATTCGTCTCCTTCTGGAGCTACGAAATCTGGATCAATGACAGCTCCGAATAGCGAGCCACTTGAGGCCTCACTTGCTCTGTCCTTCTTGCGTCGTGGGATTGGCAGTCTGCAAAGATGCGCTTATCAATGGCAGCTACCGCAACTTGTTCTGGTAGCGCTGGTAGTTCTGGAAAGAAGTGCCTTATGATCATCATAATGAATCTGGGGTACATAAAAAATCTTTCACGGGCTGGAGCTGTAATTTGATGAACAAACTCCGCGAAGAAAAACCGTGAGAAGCTGAACGGCTTGTTGTAAACCAACGAGATCATCCCTGATTGCAGCTTGGAGACCATCGTGTCAAAACCAGTCTTCTTTGGTGCAAAACAGACCATCATCATATGCACTAGATATCTACATTGGCCAATAAGTCGACTCTTGACATAGGACGCTTTTGTTATATCCTGAACGTATCCCATCCTCAGGAAGGCCGATTGCCTGATGGGTGCTAGAAGTCAATAGGGCCATCTTCTTGGTCGATTGTGCCCAACTGCAGAATAGTTCTTAACTGATCGGCTGAAAACGCGATTGGTCGACCACCGACTGTAGCCCTCAACAGCGTTGGAACTGCAGAGTTGTCCACTTGCAAACTTTGCCAGAATTGGCGGACATACGGTAATATAATCATCGGATTATGCGTCAGAACATACGCAACCCGTGATTGAGACAGGAATTCCAACATCTGTCGGTATGGCTGTGCCTCTGCTAATTGAAGATCTACCACCATGATCATATTGTGCTTGTTATAGAAAGCACGATCTGCCAATTCTGCACACAAATCAAACATTTAAAATTTTAGAAATAAATTCTGGAAAAATTTAAGTTATTCGAACTTGATTAAGTTCGAACTTATAGACCTTCGAACTTACTTAAATTCGAGAATATAAGTCCTTCGAACTTACTTAAGTTCGAACAGTCTATTGACCTTCGAACTTATTTAAGTTCGAGATTCCTTTTCGAACATGCCTGTCTTCGAACTTATAAATATTTTAAACAAGTTTGATACCTGACAAGTTCGAAACCTGAAGAACAAGTTCGAATCCTATAGAACAAGTTCGAAGTCGACATTTTAAACTTCGAAATCATGATTTAAACCTTTTTAGACTTAATTAACTGTTGAATCTAGTCCTAATAGGTTCTCATCAAGTTTATTATGAATTAATTTTAAGTTTCATATCTTAAAACTTGTGATTTAAACCACCTAGTTTTTAGTTATACAAAACTCAAAATTATCGATTTTAATGCCTATAAAGGACCTAAAATACACTTACTTAGTTGATTGTTGATTAAAAACACCTAAGTGTATGAGTATGTTCGAGGTACAGTGGAAAAACTCGAGAAATAGTCTTCAAATTCGAAAAAACGATAAGTTCGAGATACAAGTTCGAGATCGCCTGTGTATGTTCGAGAGGATAAGTTCGAGAGTAGGTGCATTAAATGAACACTGTTGACCTATTTATATCCAAACTACTTCGAACTTACCTTAAGTTCGAACTTCTATTAAGTTCGAAAGTGACTTCGAACTTAACTGTTGTTCGAACTTAATTGAAAATTTTGAAAATTCTTGAATAAAATCCAACTTTTTCAACTTTTTCATTTGACGGAACTTTTTCAACTTTGCAAGTCATTCACACTAAGCAACAGATTATCACGCAATTTTGTTTCTCCAACTAAAAATGCATCCTAGTAACTTTGACCTCGTTCCTATTAAAAATATAATAATCTAAACTGAAATAAAATAAAGTAAAAATTAAATTAAATAAAGTAAAATGAAATTAACTAAAAAATAAGTTAAGAATAAAAATACACTAACAAAATATTTTTTGCGAGATAGTCAAAGAAGGTTCAATCAGATAGTGGTGTCAAACGCACTTTAAGTATTACACTCTCACACTTAGGAATTTTTATTCCTTTGATTGTTTTTCGTGACATACATTCCAAGTCGATTGTCGGTATGTTTTTTCATTTAAACATTCAACACTGGGAATTTCCTTTGGCTTTTTTATTTATCAAGAAACTACCTTACGTGTCTCGTACTTAGACATACTTCTATGATCAAGGCAGACACACAATGACTATGACTTTTTGGTATTTGCAAATTATCTTTAAAATGCAAACGTCGGACATAGGTCTGTATTTACATACAACAAAGTGTCTTAATTTGTCTTAGAGTTATTCTCATGTTAGCAAGAGAGCGGTGACAAGTCTGTACTCACGTACAACAGAACGACTTATCTTGCTAGTTCTAGTCAAAACAGCGGTGACAGGTCTGTACTCACGTACAACAAAGCGACTTGTTTTGACTTCCTTTTCTTAAAAAACTTTTTCTTTCTTTGGCTAAGATGTATTTTGATGAAGCTATACATCCCCCAGAAAAATTTGCATACCTAATTCATAGTCATTGTCTATATGTTTCTAACATAGAAATTAAGACCTTTTGGTCATACATCTAAGTTAGTTACACATTAGACATTTTCTTGATTATTTTATTAGCTTTACGGAAATTCTTCATGTCTTTTGCCTACCAACATATCATACAAGAATATGTATATCACTTAGATTTTATGATGCATTATGTGTGAAAGTTTAACACTTAGAGTTTGTTTGACTATGCTAATTTTCGTCACTTTGAACCTATGACTCTAAGACTTTTCTCATTTTTCAATATTCTCTTTTTTATTTTAAATTTTTATGGTTTTCTCTTTTTTTTTTTTCCTCCTGTTTTTCACTTTTAAGTAAAATATACTGATAAAATAAACAAATAAAAAAATCTACTGAGGTCAGGTTACTCTGGATTACACATGCCATTCATTTGGACTAACAATTCAAAGCTTGATCTATCAAATGCTTTTGTGAAAAGATCCGCATTATTGTCTTCCGTTGGAACTTTTACCAGTTTTATCAAGTTTTTCTCAGCACAATCACATATAAAATGATGTCTTATGTCTATGTGCTTAGTCTTACAGTGTTTAATTGGATTATTAGTTATGGCAATTGTTGACTGATTGTCTATCCTAATGGGAGTATGAGTATAAGTCAAATCGTAATCCCGCAATTGTTGTTGAATCCACAGAACCTATGAACAACAACTACCCGCAGCTACATACTCGGCCTCGCACGTTGATACGGCGACCGAAGTTTGTTTCTTGCATTGCCAGGATACTAGCCTCCCTCCAAGGAACTGACAACATCCAGTCGTTGACTTTCGGTTCAAGCTACACCCTCCATAGTCTGAATCCGTGTAAGCCTCAAATTCCAGATCTCCATCAGCATGATACCAAAGTCCCAACTTCAGTTTCGACTTCAAGTATCTCAGAATCCGCTTCACGGCTTTTATATGCATCTCCTTTGGATTAGCTTGAAACCTGGCACAAATACACACAGCATTATATCAGGTCTAGAAGCAGTTAAATACATAAGTGACCTGATCATGGCCTGATATAGAGTTGGATCCACATCAGTATCACTATCTGTACCCGATCCGAGATTATGATTCACTTGAATCGGAGTACTGAAATGCGCGGTAAGCTTTATTCTGTCCATCCTGAAGCGCTCTAAAGTGTCGTAGACATACTTTGTCTGATGAATAAACATACCATCTTGCCTTTGTTTAACTTGTAAATCGAGAAAGGATTTCAGCTCTCCCATAACACTCATCTCAAACTTATACTTCACGACCTTTTCAAAATCCTTGCACATTTTCTCGTTTGATGACCCGAAGATGATGTCGTCCACGTACATTTGTACCAGTATAAAGTCTTCACCTTTCGTTTTAACGAGTAGTGTACTATCAATTCTCTCTCTCTCAAACCCATTGTCTAAGAGGTGAGTTGACAGAGTCTGATACCAAGCCCTAGGTGCCCGATGCAATCCATACAAAGCCTTATCAAGTCGATATAGTGTGTCAAGATACTTGGGATCAGTAAACCCTGGCGGTTGCTCGACATACACCAACTCCTTCATCTTGCCGTACAAGAAGGCACTCTTGACGTCTAGTTGATATACCTTAAACCCTTTGAAGGACGCGAAAGCTAGAAACAATCGAATCGCCTCAAGCCTCGCCACTGGTGCAAACACTTCATTATAGTCTATCCCCTCTTCCTGGTTGAACCCTTTTACCATGAGTCTTGCCTTTTACGAGTAACTATGCCCCGATCATCCGTTTGCATTTAAAGACCCATTTGGTCCCTATAGCAACTTCTCCTCGAGGCAAAGGCACTAACTCCCACACTTCAAGCTTTCTGAACTGTGATAGTTCCTCTTGCATAGTTTCAACCCAAGAATTGTCTTTCAGAGCCATTTGCACATTCTTTGGCTCTACTTGTGAAATGAAACACGAGTATAAACACGTGTGAAATGCCTCGGAGTCGTTGATCATCGATAACAGCACTGTGTTATTATTCGCACTACTCCTAGTTCTCACACCGGCAAGTGGATTCCCTATGATGCCCCTCAATTGGATGATCCTTATTTATTCTCGATGTCTCAATTTCACCGACTTGAAAATTATCTCCCAGATTCGATCCTATTTCACCTACTGGGGGTATGACTTCAGACGGAATAACTTCTTCCTCATGATCACTATCTTTGGAGGTAGAATTACTTGTCTGATTCTCATTCGTAGGTAATTCAGGTTCATTATCTACTGGACACTCATCTACTGTCGTTGTAGTCTCAGATGTTGATGGAATGCTTGATTTTGGAAAACCTCTACCCTCGTCGTTGAGATTCAATGATGAGAAGTCATTTTCCACAGAACGTGTATTTCCACTAAGCAGTATGTTAAATGATTCAAACACAGAGTCATAATCAAATAACCATTCTGGACCAGTTTGGGGTTCATGTGAATTACTTGTTACGTCAATGTTAAACATAATTTCAACCGTACCATTTGTTTTGTTAAAAAACCTATTGTTTGGTGAATTAGGAAGATAACCTAGGAAGTATCCTTCGTCAGCCTTTTCACTAAACTTAGGTTGATGTTTTGTTTTTAATAAAGTACACGGTACCCCAAACGGTTCAAAGCCAGTCAAATTTGGTGGTGTTTTATTTAGAACTTCGTAACAGGTTTTGTTCAGTGATTTGACAGTAAGGATCCTGTTTAAAACATAAAAGGCATTATTCACTGCCTCTCCCCCAAAACATGGTAGGAAACTTTGAATCCGAGAGCATGGTCTTTGCTGCCTCAATCAAAGTCCTGTTCTTACGTTCTGCCACCCCATTTTGTTGTGGCTCATAAGGTGCACTAAATTGATGCACTAATGCCTTTAGTTAGGTAATATACACCAATTACGGCATTCTTAAACTATGTTTTGTTATCACTCCTGATACGTTTTACCCTTGTCCCGTATGAGTTCTCGACTTGGTCTAACAACCCAATCAGCATGCCTGCTGTTTCGTCCTTTGTACCTAAAAAGGAAACCCAAGAGAAACGTGAGTAATCATCAGTAATAACTAAACAAAACCAACTACCACCTATGCTCCTTTTGTTAATTGGACCGAAGAGATCCATATGCAGCAAATCGAAGGTGGAAGCGTTTGATTTTTGAGTCTTGGACTTGTGTGACTTCTTATGTTGTTTTCTCTTCTTGCACGGGACACACTTGTCTTCGAACTGAAAACTCTTCAGTGGAACACTTTGCTCAAGGCCATTTTTCATGATGTAGTTCATATTCCGTAGGTGCAAGTGTGCCATGCGTCTGTGCCACAACGGAGATTCGGATTCTATAGCCTTAGATAATAGACAAATAGTTCCCATCGATGAATTTTCTACACTCAGGTCCATCATGTACAGATGATTCACCCTTGGGGCTCTCATCATAATCCACTCTTCAGGTATCTTGAATCCCGGCTTTAGCACTAACGCTTCATCTTCAGTAAAGATAACTGAATTCTTCTTATCACAGATCTGAGAGACACTGATGAGATTGTGATCAAGTTTATCGACATGGTAAGCTTGATCAAGAGTGATCATCCCACTAGTGACTACACCTGTTCCAGTGACATGTCCTCCCTTGTTCCCAGCAAATGATACAAAGCCCTTGTTCCCTCCCTTGAAGTCTGTCAGTAGACTTCTTTCCCCAGTCATGTGACGAGAGCAACCACTGTCGATGAACCATTTGTTGTTAAGACATGTAGTTAGCTCCTGCACATGAAAGAAAACAAGTTAGTTATCACGGGGAATCCAAGCCATGACTGACTTGGTAATACCATTCTCATCCACATACTTGAACTCTTTCAAATACCCATCTTTCCTTTCAGGTGACTTGGGTTTTTGATTATGAACTTGTTATGGTGCTGAGTGATTAACATTCACTCTTGGCCTTTGGGCTGTCATTTGCGGTGGAGCCCTAGAATAATTTCTATTATAGTGCATTTCATTGTTATATCCCTGGGCTCTTCTTGATTTCTGTTGTCTGTTAGGGGTATGTGACCTAACTGGAGTGTAAGTCCTCTTAGGTGTTGTACTCCTATATACTGGTTGTGGTCCTGACCTTGATTGACTAGGGACTCAATTCGGTGAATTTGTCCTAATCACTTCATTCTGTTTGACTGACACCGGTATTTGTTTTGCAACTACCCTAGGTGTTGCCTTCAAGTTCTTCTCAATATGTTGAGAACTACTTGTACTTGCAATATTAGGTGCTGACTTTAAGGCTGGTTGGTCTGGCTTCCCTACTGTCGGTGTAGACTCTATTTTCTTATAAGGACAGCTAGACGCAATGTGACCTTTCTCATGACATCTGAAGCATGACATCTTATCAATTGGCTTTTTATAAGTGCCCTTTGGCTTAGGTGTCTCACTAGTGTCATGTTCTTTCGGTTCAACTACAGTGTTTACAACCTCTTGTTGATTATCACTTACAGTTTTTGCTTCTGCTAGTTTAGTGTCACTAGAAGACTGCACAAAATTGACTTTCTTAATCTTAGGGGCTGTGGTTGACACCTTAGTTGAATTTACCTTTTCAGGTTCATTTACAGTTTCTACAACTGATTCAACAGTCACAGTGGTCTTATCCTGAGGTTGAGACACATAGTTGTTGTTGAAAGGTGGAGGACTTTCTTGATAACCTAGGCCCACTTGTTTCTTAGACTGCCTCTGAGCTTCTAAGATTTTGCCTAGGTTTAGGGATGAGTTCCTAAACTTTTCAAGTTTGCTATTGGCCTCTGCAACCTTAACTCTTGATTCAGCTAGTTCTACATCCTTAAAGGTGAGTTCTTGGTCAAAGATTCGACATGCTCATACATTAGTTCTAACTTGACACATTGCTCACTCAACTTGTCTTTTAGAACTATCACATCCTGAGCATCTGCTTTCATTTTGGCCCTTAAATCCTCCTTAAAATCTAGAAGACTAGCATTATCAGATTTTAATGATTGGACCTGAGCTGTCATGGTGTTATGCGTCTCTAGTACTAGATTTAATCTATCATTTAATGTAGCACTTAAAACGCATAAATCATGAAATGTAGAAAAGTTTAGAGTTACCTTTTTGCGATCTGTTTCCACATTAGCCATTTGAGCTGCAAACTCCAAAATGGTTTGCTCCTCTGACTTTTCCACCAACAAAGGAATTGATTCTGACTGCTGGGTGTCCTCTGTTTCTTCTTCGACTTTTTCCCCCCGGTCTCAGTTACCTCAGCCATAAAAGCTCTGGCATTCGACTCCAGATGAGTGCTCCAATCATATGTTCCATCTAGCTGTCTGTTGGATGACACATTTGTTAACAGACCAGCTATTGCTGCTTGATTCCCGGAACCACTAGAGTGCTATCTTCCTTGGTTCTGATTCTGATAATTTTCAACCTTTGGCCGTTGACACTCTCTGGAAAAATGTCCTAATCCTTGACAATTGTAGCACTTTACCTTTGACTTGTCGAAACCAACGTTGTTGCGAACACTCAGATTCCTACCCGTCCTCTTCATAAATCTCTTGACCCCTTTGCGTCACCATGGCCAGTTGCCATTGTAGGTCCATCTGTTCCAAGTCATCCAGATCTACCTGATCGTAGTCCTCTTCCCACAGAGATGGATCGTTTATTTTGCCTTGAACACAGTTGTCGTAAGTTGTGACAAATGAAGCTAGAAGATTTAGATGATCTTCAGCTGATTTTGCCCTCATAGGCATCTTGGTATAGCCTTGAGAAGTACATGTTGAGCGTTGTGGTTTTTCTTCCGGTTTAGAAAACCCTAAGAACGCCCTATTACCAGATTCCTCTGTCTCAACTGGTATTAGCTCTTCTCCGGAAAAGAATGCTGTGGCCCCTGACTTCGGTTCACTAGAAGTGGAATACTTTGACTTTCCGAAGTACATTTTCGGATATTGTACTTGATCAAATTCTCTTTCCTTGTTCTGCAACTTAAAGTTGTAGGCCCTCAACGTTCCAATCACTTCTTCCAGAGTGAGAGTCTCGAATTTGTCTTGATCATGCTTTATTAGCACCGTGTACATCTCCCACTTAGCAGGTAAAGCATCTAGAAGCTTCTCTATTTTTTCAGTTTCTTGATATTCAACACTGTGATTATCAAGTTCAGTTAGCAGATGATAGAATCTAGTTATTGTTTCATCTAAGGACTCATTCTTCAGTGCCTTGAATATAGCAAACTGCTGCTTTAAGATCTCGGTCCTCCTCTTTCTTACTCTGGAATTCCCTCACACCTCTTCTCTAGAGCATCCCAAAGCTCTTTAGAAGTCCTGTGATTTCTCAGTGTGTGTAGGATCTCCTGAGGTAGTTCCATTCTAATAGACGAAAAAACTCGGTTTTCGGCCTCATAAATCTTCTTGTCGTCATCTTTCATGTTTTGATACGTCAAGACTTTTAATCGGCCTTCAAGCTCTTGCGTTGGGGGAATGTATCCTTCGTCGATGCATATCCACATACGCATGTCGTTAAATCTTGCGAAGTCTGCAAATCGGTCCTTCCACTAGTAGTAATCTTCCAATTTCATCAGCTTGGGTGGAGAATTAGCTTTGCCAACCTCATGGTCCATAATTAAAAATTTGTGCAAACTTGACATTCTTTTAAAACTTTTTGTTTTTGAACTTAAACTATTTAATTTAAAAATGAATTTAAGACAAATCTTTCGAACTTATGCAAGTTCGAATAGTTTTAAATCTAAATTCGTTTTGAAAATTAAATTCGAAATGTTTTAAGTTCGAACTCAACAAGTTCGAAAGATTGCAAGTTCGAGAAACCCTAAATGTTCTGACAAATTCGAACCAAATCAAGTTCGAGAAACCCTACGAACTTCTGACAAGTTCGAATCAAATCAAATTTGAAAACCAACTAAGTTTGAATCCCAGCAAGTTCGAATACTCTGACAACTTCGAATGCTCTGACAAGTTCGAAACCCAGTTAAATTCGAAAAACCCTAGAACCACTTCGTGTGGAGCGTATTCTAACAAGTTCGAAGAACCCTAATACAACCCTTAAGTTCGAGCGCCGCAAGTTCGAGAAACGGCCAAAAATTTGGTTTTTTTCAAGATTTCAGATTAAACCAATGTTTTTATGATTAAAAACACTGATTTCGACTGAAAATATGAACTAACATGAATTTTCCCCGTAACCTTGCTTGTAGAACTTTGAAAACTTTGAAAATGTGTGATTTATCCGGTAAAAATGTCAAGAAACCAAAGAATGTTCATCGAAACGCGAAGAACACGAAGAACACTCGTTATGGCTCTGATACCACTTGTAAGGTCACCTTAGTCACGGATCTAATCTTGACATGATGCCGTCCAACGAGTGCGGAATCCTCGTTAGTGGCTTAACGGATCGATTACGCACGGAAACCGGAGACGAACACAATGATAGCCGACACAACGAACGAGCTCACACGGTGTATTTCTCCAAAACAGACTCTCTGAAACGTTCTAGCTCGCACGTGCACTTCCAAAAGTTCTGAAACTCGTATTTCTCAAAAGTCTCTGAATAAAACGGATTAACATCTAGTTATACTTTCGAACTTAACTGATTACGTTCGTTTAGGCCCAAGCCCACGAACTTGTCCAGTACCCTACGAACTTAGCTTCACTAAGTTCATTTGGGGATTGATAAGTTCGAACCCTAGCCTTTGAACTTATTCTTAGAACTTATTCTTAGAACTTATCTTAGAACTTATTCAAGAACTTATTCTAGAACTTATTATGCAAAAGTAGACATCATATATAAATGTGAATTAACACACATAACTTGTATTAATAGAGCTTTATCTATTACAAATGACGACCTATTACATATCTAGACTGCTATCGTCACACAGGGTGTACCAACAGTTCTATAAGGGCAAGTTTGACAATTTTATGTAGTTAAAAGAATGTTATTTCATCAGCATAAAGATTACATGATGATTCATTGATGCAAATTTTTTTTGGTTTTATCTGAAATTTACATATGACAAATTTGGTTTTGATGATTGACAAAACAATCCATTTTGTACCAAGGAGCTTGCCGTTCAAGTGTTTGTGACTTGTGGATTATTTATTTGAGTGTTGTAACTTGTAAGTTCACACCGATGTGTTGAAGCTTGGAATTTATTATTGAATATTAAACTTGAGAATCTATTCCACAGAACTTCATTAAGTTCAAGGGATTTGACTTTGTGTAGGATGTTAATCGTCAAAACCGACTTTAAGAGACCAACAATTATCTCTAACAAAATACCACCTATTTATCACGGTATTAATGGACTTGTAATCAACTGATAAGTTCTAAACCTGAAAATCTTGCTCACGAATTCACAAACATTGCCAATGGAATGTTGAGAAAAGTAATACCCATTTACACATTATTTTGATAATCTTGGCTTAATTTCATGGGCATGCGGCTTCATATAATAAAAGTAACAAGCAATTGATATAGAAGAAATACTAACCTTATTGGGAATAGAATCCCATATCTAACTACAACTCCCAAACACCACAATGGGAACAAATACACATTTGAGTTCCATGGTTCAGGAGGAATTGACTTGAAACATTGTGTGAAAGAATCCTGGTCGTGTGCAAATAAATTTAAATACAAGGAAGGAATAACTTCTTTCTACTCTAATTGATGAAAAGATTATGTAAAAAAATTCAGGAGTTAAATTAAGGTAACATGAAAGTTATGATATTAGCAATAGATAACTATAATGCTTATTATTTTGCTATTCATGTAGAGAAATGCAAGTAATTTCATATAGAATCAATTTGATATAATCCAACTTTGCATACGTTGTGGTTGTAAGCATAAAATTTTGATCAGAAATAAGTGTACTCTTTGAATTGCAAGTGTTCGAGTTCAATATAAGCTCGAGATGCAGCTCCCAACAACCACACTATCAACACATACATAATTGTATTAAGGAAAACTGAGACAACCACAAGTCTGATTTAAGTCATGATGAACACCAGCATTAATTGTTATCACACACACGTATAGAGAGAGAGAGAGAGAGAGAGAGAGAGAGAGAGAGGCGTGAAATATTACAGACAAAGCTTTCCATGAGGTTCTTGGATTGAATCAGTATGGAGATAATCTTCGATGTTCGGGTGATCAGGGTCTAATTCCGCACAGGCTGAGTTAATCTTACTCATCTTCCTGCTGCTTCTTAGAGGAAGAAATTGATTAATTTACCTTATGTTCAGACCTGCAATTCAAGTATATATCATTTATCTTTTATTTAATTTTATTGCTAGGTTCATTTCAAGCCTACTCTAACTAGTTTCTGATAATTGTTTTTAAAAAAATCCCTGTGCTGAACTTTAAATCCATATTAACTATTAAGAGTTACAAGAAGCAATCAGAAAGGTAGCATACTAGCATACACTATGAAATCTTCTAGATAGAACTTAAAGTCTTAAATACATACTCCAAAGACATCTAGTGTGAAGTGTATTGTCGTCTTCATAAGCGACAGCTTAGTTCAAAGACATCGATATCTACTAAAGGCTAGAAGGCTAAGTGCATTTCATAAGGGAAGGTTCAAAGGTTTACACCTACCTATCCTATGCAAGATTTCAACCATTGGAAATTTATTGGAATTCGATGTGTCATCAATCAATCTCATACACGTGGGTGATGATTGGAATGTGTTTTCGATCCATCTCTCATTCATGTGGTGTATTGTTGGAAAAAAGTGTAACTTTTTCAAAGGAAAAGTGTATTTTCCATGTTTTTGGACCAAATATAATTATATATATTTGTGAGATTCATAATTAATATTTTATGGATTTGTATTCTCCTTGAAGAGAGGATTCCAATGATATGAAGAACATCCAAAATGGAGCTAAGATGATTGAGATATCGATGCTTAAAGAATGGTGTTTGATTTGGGAAAATGAAAGTTAGAAGGGTGAGAACTTGTCCCACATAGGAAGAAGGACCAAACCATGAGTCCTTCTTCCTATGTGGGACAAGTTCTCATCCTCTAAACTTGCATTTTCCCACATCAAACACCAATCATTGAGCATCGATATTCCATTCATCTTAGCTCCATTTTTTACGTTCTTTATATCGTTGGAATCCTCTCTTCAAAGAGAATACAAACCCACAAAATATTAATTATATATCTCACAAATATATAGAATTATATTTGGTCCAAAAACATGGAATATACACTTTTTCTTTGAAAAATTTACACTTTTTTCCAACAATCCTCCACATGAATGAGAGATCGATCGAAAACACATTCGAATCATCCCCCGCATGTATGAGATCGATCGAAGACACATAAAATTCCAATGAATTTTCAATGGTTTAAATCTTGCATAGGATAGGTAGGTGTAAACCTTTGAACCTTCCCTTATGAAATGCACTTAGCCTTCTAACCGTCAGTAGAACTCGATGTCTATGAACTGAGCTGCCATTCGTGAAGACGACAATACAGTTGACACAAGAATCTCCATAACAAGGTTAACTCCTCATAGTCGTGTCCGTTATGGTAATGGAACACTAGCCTGGTTCTGCGAGAGCTACTAAGAATTGTGCCCCTACAATTCCATTCGAAGCGACCCCACTTGTCTCTCATATAGGTGATTTCTCTCGAATCATTAAAAGCATAAATGATTTCGACCGAATCATTATAAAATGCCTAACCTCATTGTCACTAGAATGATTTTCTTCTAGAAATCATATAGGCATGGACTAGGAGTTTTTCACAACCCCCCACAGTGACCAAACTTTATACATACAAATAGGTTGTCCTTTTGAACCAAGATATTGGGATCTCCAGTCAACAAGCTAAGGTTTTCCTTCGTATGAATTTATTCGTTCATGGGCTTTAGTCTCATTCCTTTTGACGACTTCAAAACTAACTCTCTATTTAAGCCTTTCATAAGCGGATCTGCAATGTTATCATTTGACTTCACATAGTCAATAGTAATAACACCTGTTGAGAGTAGTTGTCGTATCGAATTATGCCGACATCTAATATGACTTGACTTACCATCATACATTATGCTATGCGCTCTACCAATTGCAGATTGGCCATCACAATGTATAGTGATGGCTGAAATGGGTTTCGGCCATTTTGGAATGTCTTCAATGAATTGACGTAACCATTCGGCTTATTCACCACATTTATCTAATGCGATGGATTCAGATTCCATCGTAAATCTAGCTATCACTGTTTGCTTGGAAGACTTCCTAGAAGCAGCAGCACTACCAAGTGTAAATACATATCCACTTATAGATCTAGAATCTTTTATATCGGATATCCAATTTGCATACCTGTATCCTTCTATCACACCTGGATATCTGTCATAATACAGTCCGTAGTCTCGAGTATATCTCAAATACCGAAGTACTTGTATCACACTTTTCTAATGAATCCAACTTGGATTACTCATGTACCTACTTAGCATGCTTACAGCATATGCTATGTCTGGTCTGGTAGACATTAGATACATTAGACTGCCTATAATTCTTAAGTATTCTAGTTGATGAAC
Organism: Centrapalus pauciflorus; assembly: GCA_020465985.1. NCBI lineage: Eukaryota > Viridiplantae > Streptophyta > Magnoliopsida > Asterales > Asteraceae > Centrapalus > Centrapalus pauciflorus. Next base: position 148,381 of record JAANYP010006513.1, read on the forward strand.
ACTTTCACCTCTATTTTTCGATATATGTTGACTAGTGTCAATTGGAGTTCTAGCGATGCTAGAATCACCATTACTAAATTTTTCAAGAATTTTGTCCACATAATGAGTTTGACGTAACACAAGACTATCTTGGATTCGTGTGATGTTAACACCAAGAATCACTTCCGCTAAACCCATGTCCTTCATGTCAAATTTGGATTTCAACATCTCTTTCGTTGAATTAATGATTCTTTCACTACTACCAACGATAAGCAAACATAGTAGAGAATTAAAATTGACATATCCAAGACAACCATGCCACACGTTAGAAGACTCTGTCAAATAAACCGATTTTGTAGTCCTTTTACTAAAATTGCTTTTCGAAATCATCAAATTTATTTTGAACAATCCATTCAAAGCAAAACCTTCGCCAACCAAATGACCATTCTTGGTCAAAACAAATTTATTAGATTAAAAAACCATTTTAAATCCAAACTTGTTTAACAGCCATCCAAAAACAACATTCTCTCAGATTTCCGGAACAAACAAAACATTTGTCAATGTAAGTTCTTTTCTAGATGTCATCTTCAAGATTACATTGCCTTCACATTTGACATCAACCGTATCAAAGTTTCCCATGAAGCTCTTTTCTCCCTTAACTACTTTCAAAGTAGTAAACAAACTTTTCTTCGGACACACATGTCGGGTAGAGCCAGTGTCAATCCACCATTCATTGGGTTCAGATCTTACCAATTCTACATCAAAAACCATTGCCGTGATATTCACATTCATCACACTTTCCATGCGAAGAATGGAACTCGCCGATAGGAAAGGAGAGAAAAACAAAGCAATGCCAAGAGCTATGCACGTCACACTTAGCAACTTCACCATTGCCTTCAAGAACCACACATGGTTCAAGATCCAAATCAGAAACAATTCTGATTTCTCAATATGATTGGCAAAATTATTCGCATTTTGAACTCCAATCAAAATAATCATCTCCTTAATCGATGGTTTAGCAATAGATGTCATAGTTGAAGTCATCGGCCGTGACACAACTCCATCTAACATTTTCATTTTTCTTTAATGTCCAAAGAAAATAAACTCTTTATAATGGCATAAGTAGTGTGAATCTACTTTTCATCAAATACCTTATAAATTTTCAATAAAGAAAATTTTCCCACTTATAATTAAATTACACTTTTATTATAAACAATGTCAAATACTTCAATTGACAAAACTTGAATCAAACGTTCAATTTAATCACTTTATAACAAAAATTAAATCTTTTATTATAACCAACTTTACCACTAAAATTAAAAATTGAATCTGCCGTTCAATTTAACACCAAAGTGATAACACAAAAGTGAAGAATGAATCAACCGTTCATTCAAACACTTATAACCCGAACGAGAATAATAACGAATTCTATATTAAAAGTGAAAATTGAAACATCCGTTCAATGCTTTAGAAACCAAAAGTGAATAAATGAATCTGTCATTCAAATTAAACACTTAATCAAGGATGGTGCAAAAATTAAATCCGTCTCGAAACCAAAACTCGTTTGTAATGAAACAGGAAAAATTAAATGAAATGGAAACACAATTGCTTCGAGACAAAACTTGTTTGAATCAAAACAATCGGTTGTTATGCCAATAGCAGCGCCAGGCAGCTAAGTTGGTATGGAAGAACTGTTGCGCCACGGGAAATCCTTTTCTTTAAAGCCCTACCATTAGATTTAATAAAATGAAATAATGTAATAGAAATTTTACTTCGAGAAAAAATTGTTTGAATCGAATAAATAATTTCTTTAATATTCTTAATTTTATCACCGGTATCGTGGTTGTAAAAATCTGTTTTAAGAGAAATATAAGAAACGTATTACGAAATTTTACTTCGAGACAAAACTAGTTTGAATCGACGAACCAATTTCTCAAATATTCCTAAACCGTTCAAATAGTTATAGATTTTGTTAAAAGAATCTTTATTTTAACAATGAAAGTATTCGTGAATCATCCGTTCAACAAACACTAACGAAGATGCTGTTGTAACTAATCAAATTTGCCTTGAAAACAAAACTTGTTTGAATCAAGACAAAAAGATTATATAATTCAGGAAAACACAACTTGTTCCGAAATAAAACTCGCTTAATTTGAAACAAAAGTGTAGATTAACTTTGAGACAAAACTTGTTTGAATCGAAGAAACAATTTCTCAAATATTCCTTGTCTTGGACGAAACTTGTGTGAAGACCACCCATTTCGGGGCAGTCCTGAGCGTCTAGGTCCCACAATTTGCAACACGATATCAATCATAATTAAGATAGAGTAATTAAGTTGCGGAACTAGAATTACAGTACAACTATTAGGATAAGTTTAATACAAAATTTAGTACAAAATTACAGTGTTCAAATTAAACTTATAAAGGGTACAAGACTAGTCTAATACATATCATCATACAATCAAAGCAAATCTACCCAAACCACCACAATTATCATCTTCAAATTTGTACCAAAAGGTCGTTTGAGTAGTGGTCTATGAAAACTTCAACTTGATCTTGAATGACCTAAGAACTAGGTCCAACAGGTGCTTTACCCTTGTCTTTTCCTGTAACGAGATTTAACAACAACTGTAAGCAGGGATTAGTGAGATTGTAGATTTATCAGATTACACGCAACACAACAAGGTGGAAATTGGGTATAGCGTGATATAACTTGACTGCCGCCTATAGCCACGCAAAGATGAGACATAGTAGTAAGAATAGGATGATGTCCAGGCCACACTCATGCTTTTAGTGGAAGATATCCACTCAATACTGGGCTAGCTACCAGTAGACTACGTGGGGGGAGCATCGGAGTAATCAACTACCAAGTTCAATAGAACTGGTGACATAGCAAGGTCTAGAAAAATAGACCGAAAATGCTAAATATGCAAAGCTGAAAAGAATACATCAAAGATACGAGCAATGATGAAAAACATTATAAGCAAAGTCATGATAGCAATATCAACTTGTAATAATATCTGAACTGTAACTATAATGTGTGCAGGATGATGTATCAAATAGCTATCATGATCCACAGGGCATCACCGAACCATGGTGTGCACAGGTCACAATCCAGCTGAGCATAAATGAATGTCAAATAAACTAACAACAACGATATGTCTCAACCAGAATCAAACATTTAAAACTGAATATCTATAACTCACAGTTTCTACTGAATTAAACTGAGTTGTTGAGCTTTATCAAGCGAATTATTCCGCCACCTTAGTTATCTCACGATTTAAATCTTTGACTTTCTGGACGTTGGCTTGGGTTTACAAACTCTGACCCACTTTTCATTACGTTTAACTTTATTACTTTCTTTAGAATTTATTTGAAACTGTCCAGAGTTTATCATTGCAAGAATATTAGCTTTAAACTTTAATTGACATGATTTTGATAACTCATAAGCTTTTATGTCCTTTTTCATGGACATGTGTGACTTTAAGTCATTTTTAGACTTTCGTTAACTCATTTTGAATCCACATTATGACATATATGAACATGTCATGAACTTATTTGATGGTTGTATCTTCATATAATTACATGTAATTTCACTTCAACGCGTATGCTTTAATATGGTACTAAACATCATGAAATGTGAATAAATGTGATTTCAATTGAATTGTTATAACTCAATTCACATGTACATATGTTAATTGTCATGTTTATATCATAATATCTCCTTTTAAGAATTAAACTAAAGGTTTATTGTTTTTAAACCTTATATCAATCATAAGTGTGTTTTGACATCAAATTATATAAATGATCACACTCACATATGTTCTTTTACTTTAATTAATACCATTTTGTTGAGTTTATAGGCCTTAATCTTTATTAATTGATCACCCATACACACATATATGTTTTAAATTCCTAGTTTAATCTATATGTGTATGTTGATTTTTTGATGAATTATGGGTGCACACAAAAATGCCAAAAGAAATAAAAAGGAAAAAGCTATCTTTTGCTTTTATGTTTTGTCATGCACACACACACACATTCAAAGAACCTATACATATATACACATAGAAGGGGGTTCAATGGAGAACCTCCATGCATCGAAGACTCTCGAAGAACCACCATGCACCACCACAAATGCATCACAATTCCCGCGTGATGCATTATTATTTCCACGTGATGCAACAAATTCCTTCGTGATGCATCGAATTCCATGTGATGCATTATGATTTTCTTGCGATGCATCGTGGTTCTCCAAGGTTCTTCGATGCATAAAGGTTCTCCAATGAACCCACCCCTATATACATATATGCTTTTATGCTTTTGCTTTATAGCATACACACACAGGAGACACGTGTGTGTGTGTGTGTGTGTGTGTGTATATATATATATATATATATATATATATATATATATATATATATCTTTTGCTTTTATGTTTCTGTCAATACATCAACACACACACACACACATTGTAGCTTACATATATATATATATATATACACACACACAAACCCAAAGATATATATATATATATATATATATATATATATATATATATATATATATATATATATATATATATATATATATATATATATATATATATATATATATATATATATATATATATATATATATATATATATATATAACAAAGAAAAAGAAGTCAGGTGATCCTGTTTCCAATTCACAACACACACATACTTTTGTTTAATTACTTTTACACATACCAACTTTATGCAAAGAAAAGGAATTGGCTTTGCCGTCTCTGTTTCTATCGTGTATACTGCATACACATACATCACTCACATGCATACTTCGATGCACACACACATGAGATATACATATCCGAGATTTACACATATGTAACCGAGATCACAGCAAACATCCGAGATTGTGGGTTCACTCATATCCGAGATTACAAAATCAAAAGGGCTGCTGTTAATTGTTCAAGACATCCGAGATTATAGCCCAACCGAAATTCACCGAGATTACAAAAAGAAATGGGTTGCTATTGTTTGCTCGGTTAGCACATCCAAGATTCATCAATCTCAGTTAAAGCATCCGAGATTGTGGCATATATGAGATTACCAAGGAAAAGGGTGCTGTTGCTTTTTGTTATTTAAAAACATCCGAGATTCACAAAGTATGTGAATCACGGTGCTCTCATCTTCATGTAAACACACATAACACACCGTAGCAGCAAAACAATTAAAATCATTTAAACACATAAGAGTGATATGCATGTAATTTAATTCAAGTTTGCAACCCTACACTTTATAATTTATGATGAATTGAAGTTGATTTTGGTTTCTTAGAAAATCACAGAACCGTGGGTTTGGTTTGAACCCAAAGAACACATTAAGATGAACATTTACCTTGAATATTTGTAGTTGGTTGATACTTGGAAACTTTCTTGTTAATTTCTCAGCTTTAAATCTTGATTTTGTTGCAATGTCTGTGATGATCTTTGATGAAGGGAAGAAGAAGGAACCGTATGTTGAAATAAAGCGAGCAGAAAGAATTGGGTAGGAGAGTTGGTAATAATATGAGCAGGTTTCTTCACTTTCAGTTATTTATATATTTAACTTTGTAAATTTTACAATTAAACCCTCAAACTTTATTTTATTCTATTTATTCAAACTTGATACTTTATAATTATTACATAACGTGTAATTACTTTAATTACATATTTTCTCATTACTTAAATTAATTACAAAACAAATAATGTAATTAAAATTACATTATTAAGTCAAATACAAAAATTAAAAGTTAGGTAGTTACAGAATGGGCTCCACCACACACAAACTTCGTCCTCGAAGTTAGCTATGTTCGAACACACTCGGATATATATCTTTCATGACATCTTTTGATTCCAAAGACTGATGCGAACCTTTGTGGTGTTTCCACTGAACGAGGACCATGTGCACCTCTTTATTACGATGCTTTTCGGTCTTCGAGTCAAGATACATTCTGGCTCTTCAACCACGCGAAGCTTCTCATTAATTTGCAGATCAACATGTGGTATTTGGACTTCTCTTTCATCAGCTAAGCTCTTTCGCAAATGACTAACATGGAATACAGGATGTATTCCAGCTAAGTCCGTTGGCAATTCAAGACGATAAAATTGATTCCCTATCTTTTCAACAATCTTGAATGGACCAATAAATCTTGGAGCTAGCTTGTTTTTCTGTATAAACTGCACCACATTCTTCATTGGGATACTTTCAACATCACCCAATCATTGACTGCAAAACTGATCTATCTGTGACGATTGTCATAATATGACTTATGCCTGCTCATAGCTTCAAGGATATTCCTTCTAACAAGTTGAATCTTTTCGTGGGTCAACTGTAGAAGGGCAGGACCCGCTAATGACGATCCACTTGTTTCGCGCCAAGAGGTGGGAGTTCTGCATTTTCTTCTGTATAGAGCTTCAAAAGGAGCCATCTTGATCGTGGAATGATAACTGTTGTTGTATGAAAATTCGACCAAAGGCAAATGGTCATCCCAGTTACCACCCAGATCAAGAATGCAGGCACGGAGCATATGGGTCGTGCCAGTCTCTCAAGAGTATACGTCTCTTTCATTGGTATGAAGTGAGCTTACTTTATTAAACGATCTACGACCACCCAGATGGGTCGTGCTGTCTCTTGGTTTTAGGAAATTTCGTAACGAAGTCTATGGTTATATGCTCCCACTTCCACTTAGGAACTGGTAGTGGTTGCATATTCCCGAAGGGTTTTTGGTGTTCTGCCTTAACCATTTGACAGACTCTGCAGCTTTCAACGAATTGACCGATGTCTTTCTTCATTCCTGGCCACCAATAATCAGCTTTAAGATCGAAGTACATCTTTGAGCTACCAGGATGAATAGATAACTTGGACTTATGGGCTTCAGATAGAAGAGTGTTGCGAATAGAACCATACTTAGGAATCCAGATTCGGTTTCCCTTGAGACATTAAAGGCCCAAATGATTCATAGACAGAAAATGCAATTGCCCTTTAAGATTTTCAGAACAGAGATTTTCTTCTTTCAGAGCTTCGGCTTGAGCAGATTTGATATCTTCAATGAGATCAGAAGAGAATACAACCGGAGTCAGGGCATGTCAACACTTTTCAGGATAGATTTTTCTACTCAAAGCATCCACGACCACGTTGGCTTTGTCGGGATGATATATGATCTTGCAATCATAGTCATTGATGATCTCTAAGGACCGTCGCTATTTCATGTTCAGATCCTTTTGATTAAATAGGTGTTCAAGGCTTTTATGGTCAGTATAAAGCTGACACCTAGTTCCATAGAGATAATGACGCCAAATCTTCAGTGCAAAGGTAACGTCAGCCAACTCAAGATCATGAGTTGGTGCACTTTTCTCGTAATCTTTCAATTGCCTTGAAGCATAGTTAATGACATTTCCCTTTTGCATGAGGACACAACCTAAACCTGTACCAAATGCATCGCTATAGACAATGAAGTCATCATTGCCCTCTGGTAAGGCTAGGATTGGCGCTGGAATAATATTTTGCTTCAGAGTTTCAAATGTCTTTTGATGTTTATCAGACCATACGAAAGGAGTATTCTTTTGTGTTAGCATCGTGAGTGTCACAACAATCTTTGAGAAGTCCTTTATGAATCGCCAGTAGTAACCAGCCAATCCAAGAAAACTTCTAATTTCTGAGGTATTTCGAGGGGTTTGCCACTTTTGAATAGCCTCAACTTTGGACGGATCAACGGAAATACCTTCGCCATATTTCACATGGCCAAGGAATTGAATCTATAAAAATAACAAAGTAGAATTTCAAGTTTTTATTGAGACAAAGAACACTTAGGAAATACCTCAAGACAATATAAGGGTTATTCCTGTCTGAGCCAGAATTCGCAGTTTGAGAATTTTGCGTAGAGCCTTTCTTTTCTCTATAGCTCTAGCAATTCACGCAGATGAACAACATGACCAGCCTCCGTTTTGGAGTAAATCAGAATATCATCTATGAACATGATAACTGACTTATCCAACTTATGTATGCACACGCGATTCATGAGATCCATGAACGCCGCTGGTGCATTTGTTAGACTAAAGGCATTACAAGAAACTCGTAATGGTCATATCTCGTTCGGAGAGCTGTCTTTGAGATATCCTCTTCTTTGACTTTTAACTGATGATACCCAGAACGAAGATCAATTTTGGAGAAATAACTTGCTCCTTGTAACTGATCAAACAGATCATTGATTCTAGGAAAAGGATACTTATTCTTTATAGTGACTTTGTTCAACTCACAATAATCGCTGCACATATGGAGAGTTCCGTCTTTCTTCTTAACGAATGGGACAGGTGCACCCCACGGAGATGAACTAGGTCTTATTAAACCTTTCTCCAATAGCTCGTGCAATTGTTTTGACATCTCCTGCATTTCTGCAGGCGCAAGCCTGTAAGGAGCTCTAGCGATTGGAGCTGCGCCAGGAACTAAGTCAATGCCGAATTCGACTTGATGTTCTAGTGGCACTCCAGAAATATCGTCGGGAAACACGTCTGTGAACTCACAGACGATCGAAATATCAGAAACTGATGTCTTGTTGACTTCAACAACAGATTCAGATAAGACATAACATAGATACGATTCGTGACCCTTAGAAAGATATTTACACGCTTTCTCAACATTAATGAAGCAATAAGCAATTGTTCGTTTGTCGCCTTTGATTTCCAAGATTCGGATGTCTGAAGATTTGATATGATGATTCGGCGGTTGTATACGATCATAGCTTCGTTATTCATAAACCAGTCCATGCCGACAATAACGTCAAATTCTTTTAATGGAATCGGAATGAGATCAAGGTTGAATACGATATTGTTGACAAGTAGAGTGCAATTTTGATACACGGAATCAACCATAACATAATCGTGACTGGCTGTCTCTATATTAAGTACAACAGAAAGCTTTGATGGGGATTTGGACAGTCTTCGAGCAAAAACAGTCGATATAAAAGAACGACTTGCACCGGGATCAAATAGTACTCGAGCAGGTACAGAATTTAGTAGGAACATACCAGTAACCACATCTGGGGTTTCCTTTCCTTCCTTCGCTGTTATTTGAAATGCTCGAGTCCTTGCAGTTGGCATATCCAAGATTACCAAGGAAAAGGGCGTTGTTGCTTTTGTTATTTAAAACATCCGAGATTCACAAAGTATGTGAATCTCGGTGCTCTCATCTTCATGCAAGCACACATAACACACACTGCATATTCATTTTTCTTCTTTTGGTTTTTACTTTGAGTTCCAGTAGCAGCAAAACAATTAAAATCAATTAAACACATAAGAGTGATATGCATTTAATTTAATTCAAGTTTGCAACCCAAAACTTTATAATTTATGATGAATTGAAGCTGATTTAGGGTTCTTAGAAAACCACTCATGCTTTGGTCTTTCTTTCTATGTGGGACAAGTTCTCACCTTTTTAACTTGCATTTTCCCACATCCAACACCAATCTTTGAGCATCGATATCTCATTCATCTTAGCTCCATTATGGATGTTCTTTATACCGTTGGAGTCCTCTCTTCAAGGAGAATACAAACCCACAAAATATTATTTATATATCTCACAAATATATATAATTATATTTGGTCTAAAAACATGGAAAATACATTTTTTCTTTGAAATATTTGCACTTTTTTCCAACAATCCCCCACATGAATGAGAGATCGATCGAAAACACATTCCAATCATCCCCACATGTATGAGATTGATCAAAGACACATAGAATTCCAATGAATTTCCAATGGTTGAAATCCTGCATAGGATAGGTAGGTGTAAATCTTTGAACCTTCCCTTATAAAATGCACTTAGCGTTCTAGCCGTTAGTAGAACATGATGTCTTTGAACTGAGCTGCCGTTCGTGAAGAAGACAATACACTCACACAAGAATCTCCCTAACAAGGTTAACTCCCCATAGTCGTGTCCGTTATGGTCATGGAACACTAGCCTGGTTCTGCAAGAGCTACTAAGAATTGTGCCCCTACAATTCCACTCGAAGCGACCTAACTTCTCTCTCACATAGGTGATTTCTCCCGAATCATTAAAAGCAAAAATGATTTCGACCGAATCATTATAAAATGCTTAACCTCATTGTCACTAAAATGATTTTTTATAGAAATCATATAGGAATGGACTAGCAGTTTTTCACAACCCCTCACAGTGACCATACTTTATTCATACAAATAGGTTGTCCTTTTGAACCAAGATCTTGGGATCTCCAGACAAGAAGGTAAGGTTTTCCTTCGTATGAATTTATTCATTCATGGGCTTTTGTTCCATTCCTTTTGACGACTTCACAACTAAATCAATAATTTAAGACTTTCGTAAGCGGATCCGCAATGTTATCCTTTGATTTCACATAGTAAATAGTACTAACACCTGTTGAGAATAGTTGTCGTATCGAATTATGCCGACGTCTAATATGCCTTGACTTACTATTATACATTATGCTATGTGATCTACCAATTTCAGATTGGCTATCACAATGTATAGTGACGGCTGAAACGGGTTTCGACCACTTTGGTATGTTTTCAGTAAATTGACGTAACCATTCGGCTTCTTCACCACATTTATCTAATGCGATGAATTCAGATTCCATTGTAGATCTAGCTATCACTGTTTACTTCGAAAACTTCCAAGAAATAGCAACTCCACCAAGTGTAAATACAGATCCACTTGTGGATCTAGAATCTTTTATATCGGATCGCATCGTTCTATCCTTCTATCACAACTGGATATCTCTCATAATGCAGTCCGTACTCTCGAGTATATCTCAAATACCGAAGTACTCGTATTACACCTTTCCAATGAATCTGAGTTGGATTATTCGTGTATCTACTTAGCCTGCTTACAGCATATGCTATGTCCAAACTGGTACAAGACATTAGATACATTAGACTGCATATAATTCTTGAGTATCTAGTTGATTAACACTTTCACCTCCATTTTTCGATAGATGTTGACTAGTGTCAATTGGAGTTCTAGCGATACTAGAATCACCATTACTAAATTTCTCAACAATTTTGTCCTCATAATGAATTTGACTTAACACAAGGCTATCTTGGGTTCGCGTGATTTTAATACAAAGAATTACTTCCGCTAAACCCATGTCTTTCATGTCAAATTTAGATTTCAATATATCTTTCGTTGAATTAATCATTCTTTCGTTACTACTAACGATAAGCATATCGTCTACATATAAACAAGAATGATATACCCATGTTTTGTATCTTTCATGTACACACACTTGTCGCACTCATTAATTTTAAATCCACATTCTAGCATGACGTGGTCAAATTTTTGATGCCATTGTTTGGGATCTTGCTTCAAGCCATATAATGACTTAACAACCCTACAAACTTTCTTTCCATGTCCGGGAGCACTAAAATCTTCAGGTTGCTCCATCTAGATCTCCTCTTCTAAATCACCATTTAGAAAAGCCATCTTCACATCCATTTGATGCACTTCTAGATTTCCTATTGCGGCAATGGCAAGCACCAATCTAATGGATGTTATTCGCGTCACCGGAGAATATGTATCAAAGTAATCAACACCCTCCTTAATTTGTAACCTTTGATTACTAAACGTGCTTTATATTTGTCAATGGAACCATCATGTTTCATTTTCCTCTTAAAAATCCATTGATAACCTGGTGGTTTACAATGTTCAGGAAGGTCCAGTAGTTCCCAAGTATGATTTTGTAAGATTGATTCAATTTCACTATTGATGGCTTCTTTCCATTGAGGTCCTTTAGAAGAAATTACTGCTTGTTGGTAAGTTATGTGTTCACTTTCAACCTTGTAAGTGATAAAATCATCTCCATATGTTCCTTTTACTTCTTCTAGGCTCACGTCTTCTCTTTCAGGTTGTTCTAATGTCTCATCTTGGACATTTTCGTCAATCGATTTAGATGAACTAACATGATCCTTTTGTAAACAAGGAAATATATTTTCAAAGAAGGGTACATTCCTTGATTCCATGATGGTATTATTGTGAATTTCTGGATTTTTAGACTCATGCACAAGAAACCGATAGGCACTACAATGATGTGCATAACCAATAAAGATGCAATCAACCATTTTAGGTCCTATCTTTTGAGCCTTAGGTGCCCGTACAACAACCTTTGCTAGGCATCCCACACTCGTAAGTACTTATAGGATGACTCTCTTCCCATCCAAACTTCATACGGTGTTTTGTCCATTTTCTTGTATTGTAATTCAATTTCAGAATTGTAATTAATACATTTCTTATATTTTGAGAAATTGTTTCTTCAATTCAAACAAGTTTTGCCTTGAAATTAAATTTCTACACTTTTGTATCGATTTAAACGAGTTTTATTTCGGAACAAGTTGTGTTTTCCAGAATTATATAATCTTTTTGTCTTGATTTAATAAAGTTTTGTTTCCAATCATCCCCCACATGTATGATATTGATCCAAGAGACATAGAATTCTAATGGTTGAAATCTTGCATAGGATAGGTAGGTGTAAACCTTTGAACCTTCCCTTATAAAATGCACTTAGCCTTCTAGCCGTCAGTAGAACACGATGTCTTTGAACTGAGTCGCCGTTTGTGAAGACGACAATACACTACACACAAGAATCTCGCTAACAAGGTTAACCCCTCATTGTCGTGTCCGTTATGGTCATGGAACACTAGCCTGGTTCTGCAAGAGCTACTAAGAATTGTGCCACTACAATTCCACTAGAAACGACCCCACTTCTCTCTCACATAGGTGAGTTCCCCCGAATCATTAAAATCATAAATGATTTCAACCGAATCATTATTAAATGCTTAACCTCATTGTCACTAAAATGATTTTCTTCTAGAAATCATATAGGAATGGACTAGGAGTTTTTCACAACCCCCCACAGTGACCACACTTTATTCATACAAATAGGTTGTCCTTTTGAACCAAGATCATGAGATCTCCAGTCAACAAGGTATGGTTTTCCTGCGTATGAATTTATTCATTCATGGGCTTTAGTCCCATTCCTTATCACGACTTCAAAACTAACTCTCTAATTAAGCCTTTCATAAGCGGATCCGCAATGTTATCCTTTGACTTCACATAGTCAATAGTAGTAACACCTGTTGAGAGTAGTTGTTGTATCGAATTATGCCGATGTCTAATATGCCTTGAGCTACCATTATACATTATGCTATGCGCTCCACTAATTGCAGATTGGCTATCACAATGTCTACTGACGGCTGAAACGGGTTTCGGCCACTTTGGTATGTCTTCAACAAATTGACGTTACCATTCGGCTTCTTCACGAAATTTATCTAATGCAATGAATTCAGATTCCATCATAGATCTAGCTATCACTATTTGCTTTGAAGACTTCCAAGAAATAGCAGCCCCACCTAGTGTAAATACATATCCACTTGTAGATATAGAATCTTTTATATCGGATATCCAATTTGCATCATTGTATCCTTCTATCACAGTTGGATATCTCTCACAACGCATTCCGTACTATCGAGTAAATCTCAAATACCGAAGTACTCATATCACACTTTTCCAATGAATCTGACTTGGATTACTCGTGTACCTACTTAGCCTGCTTACAGCATATGTATGGCCGGTCTGGTACAAGACATTAGATACCTTAGAATGCCTATAATTCTTGAGTATTCTAGTCGATTAACACTTTCACCTCTATTTTTCGATAGATGTTGAGTAGTGTCAATTGGAGTTCTAGCGATACTAGAATCACCATTACTAAATTTCTCAAGAATTTTGTCCACATAATAACACAAGACTATCTTGGGTTCGTGTGATTTTAACACCAAGAATCACTTCCGCTAAACCCATGTCTTTCATGTCAAATTTGGATTTCAACATCTCTTTCGTTGAATTAATCATTCTTTTCTTACTACCAACGATAAGCACGTCGTCTACGTATAAACAAAGAATGACATATCCATGTTTTGTATCTTTCATGAACACACACTTGTCACACTCATTAATTTTAAATCCACATTCTAGCATGACGTTGTCAAATTTTTGATGTCATTGTTTGGGAGCTTGCTTCAAGCCATATAATGACTTAACAAGCCTACAAACTTTCTTTCCATGTACAGGAGCACTAAAACCTTCTGGTTACTCCATGTAGATATCATCTTCTAAATCACCGTTTAGAAAAGCCGTCTTCACATCCATTTGGTGCACTTCTAGATTTCTTATTGCGGTAATGGCAAACACCAATCTAATGGATGTTATTCGTGTCACCGGCGAATATGTATCAAAGTAATCTACACCCTCCATTTGTTTGTAATATTTGATTACCAAACATGCTTTATATTTGTCAATGGAACCATCAGGTTTCATATTCCACTAAAAAATCCATCGGTTACCTAGTGGTTGACAACCTTCAAGAAGGTCCACTAGTTCCTAAGTATGATTTTGTAAGATTGACTCAATTTCACTCTTGATGGCTTCTTTTCATTGAGGTCCTTCAGAAGATCCGCCACTGTTGGTTGATATATAAAATGTGGGTTAAAAATATAAATTCGTTATAGTATGTTAAAGTATCTAATTTTATCATAAATTCTTAAAAATAATGAATTTTTCAAACATAAATTTTAATAAGACAAAATAAAATTCTATTTACAGTCTCATAAAACCCTTGGCCGAGCAGTCGTCCCAAAATCCCTCTTATTCTCTCACGAAATGCCTTCCATGGCTACCGTAGATCGGAAGAACTTCAATTGGAATAACAAGAATCATCCTCAATCCAAACTGAATCTCCTTGACGGCGAGCAGAAAACCGACATCGATGCTAGGTCCTATCAAAACTCAAATTCATCTATTTGTTAATTACCGCATTCGAAATACTGAACTAATATTCATTCTCTCAGGAGACTCAAGATTGAGCAACAGAGAAGATCCTTGCCTATTGCTTCATGTACACCTGTTACCTCCTGTTCGATTAATCATAGTTGATATGGATGTTGCTGCAATATAAACATGGATTGCACGATTGTAGTTTTTTATCTTATAGTTATCGTAGGGTTTAATGAAATTAGTGCATGCTAGAGCAGTTTGAATTTTCTATTTTTTATTAAAATTTCCAAAATCAAATCACACCGGACTACCAGAGTGAACTTTATTATTATTATTTTTTGAATCATCTGAGAAAATTAAGGTTTTTTTATTTTTGTTTGGGGTGATGGGATGGAGAGAATATAAGCTTATAAAAAGTTTTCCGTAGTTGTATAAATCTTTATCCCTTTGAAGTTGCATATATTACTCGCACATTCGGAACAGTTATAAAGTTGTCAATGACAATGTGAGCTTGTTAGTTGTTAGGGTTAATGCTTCTTCAAGTATTGTTGTTGAATCAAGACCTTATGCTGGTTGCTGAGAATAATTTATTATCATTAGGATACTTTTTATGTTTGTTTTTTATCTTACGATAGTTTCACATTTTACTTGCTAATCAAAATTTAATTTGTTTTGTTAAGAAGAGACTTGTATAGGAGGTCTGAAGAAACGTACTTTGATAATTGTTTTGTGAAACCGGAAGTGGGAAGACAACACGTGAGTTTTCACATCTTAATTTTTTTGGTTTTGTTTTGTATATATTCTAAGGTTCCACCATTATGATTTCACGATTGAAGGCTTAATATTGGACGGCTTACAATTCAACAGACTTGGATTTGGGTAGCAGATTTACAAGTATTCGTATAAATTTTAGTAATTGCCTCCATTTATGTATCTCGATCTAGTATACGAACGTTGTACTGATGGTTGGACGATAATATCAGTACCATTAAAATAAAATAGCTCATGAGAATGATCACACTGCAAAAATATGAAACTTTTACAGAGGTTAAGTATTAGTGATTTTAGTCATCAAGCATACACATAAGAATGAAAATGAACAAAAAAAGATCAATCAACATTGAATCAGTTAAATACAGAAGTTCCGACCTTCTTAGCAATTCGAAAACCATTTCATACTAAAATGTTGTATATTCTGACAGAGTTACCCCTATATTTATTTGACGGAGGGTTTTGCCGTCATGGAGGGACAATTGGAATTACCAACCAAGACGTGTTGCTGCAGTAACCGTTGCAAAACGTGTAGCTGAAGAATGTGGTGTTGAATTGGGCCAAAAAGTTGGGTACTCAATTAGGTTTGAGGATGTGACCTTCATGTCAACAAGGATTAAATACATGACAGATGGGCTGGTTTTGAGGTCAGCATATAAATTTGCAAGTCTTGCTGCATTTATTTTAGTAGGTTAGGAAGGTATAAATCTAAAATAAATTATGCTACAATTGTGAACTAGATCCACTAGAAAGAACGAGGATGAATAGAAGATCACAAGATACTTCAACCTATGAATCTTGGCTGAACATAATAGTTGTTTAGAGCCACACATGGTGTTTCTATGTAAAGGTAGACATTTCAATGCATTTATATGAGAATGGGTAAATTCGGGCTGCATTGTACTCTGTTAAAATGAAAAGATGTAGCTAAAAAGGAAACATGTCAAATGAGTTAATGTTTGCAAACTTCACAAATTGTTTTATATAAACTTAAATTAGTATTATAGTAATATAGTTTTTATATCATATTCAATACATCAAGACGACAAAGTTGCAAAACTCGCTAGGCAGTAGTCGGCGGGCCGACCGACTGAGGAGTAGCGACTAATCGGCCTAGGCATTGTCAATTCTGTTGTTAACGTTAATGACTGCATATGCTCTCAAGGAAACACGTTTGGACCCCTACCTGTCAAGGTATTCAGTTATAGTCATTGATGAAGCTCATGAAAGGACCGTCCACACTGATGTGTTGCTAGGTTTGCTAAAAGGTGTAGCAGCATATGGCAAATGCATTCAGGGTAAAATTAATGATCTAGCCTTATGGGAAGAGGATTATGATCAGGTAGACCCAGATTAGTTAGAACAAATGGATCTGCAATGGCAACTGGCCATGGTCACGTAGAGGGTTAAACGGTTTATGAAGAGAACCAGGAGAAATCTCAGTGTGAGCAATAATGTTGGGTTTGATAAGTCAAAGGTGAAGTGTTACAACTGTCATAGGTTGAGACATTTCGCTAGAGAATGTCAGAGGCCGAAGGTGGATAACTATCAGAATCCGGGAAGGCAGAACTCAACCAATTCAGGGAATCAAGCTGCAATAGCTTGGTTGTCAACGAATGTATCTTCTAACAAACAGTTAGAGGGTACCTATGATTGGAGTTCTCATCCGGAGTCTAATGCTAGAGCGTTTATGGATGAAGTAACAGAAACTGATAGTGGAGCTGGAGAGGAGAAGCAGAAGGACACCCAACAGTCCGAGACAGACCCTTTTGTTCTGGAAAAATCTGAGGAGCTGACTACGCTGGAGTTTGCAGCTCAGATTTCCAATGTGGAATCTGATCGGAAAAAGGTATCACAATGAAATGCACTATAACCGAAATTACTCTAGGGCTCCACAACAAATGACAACCTGAAGGCCAAGAGTGAATATAAATCACTTAGTTCCATAACAGGTTCTTGCTCAAAAACCCAAGTCACCGGAAAGGAGAGATGGGTATTTGAAAGAGTTCAAGTATGTGGATGAGAATGGTATTACCAAGTCAGTTATGGCTTGGGTTCCCCGTGATAACTAATCTATTTTCTTTCATGTGCAGGAGTTAACTACAGGTCTTAACAACAAATGGTTCGTAGATAGTGGTTGCTCTCGTCACATGACTGGGGAAAGAAGTCTACTGACTGACTTCAAGAGTGGGAACAAGGGGTTTGTCTCAGTTGGTGGGAATAAAGGAGGCAATATCACTAGAACAGGAGTAGTCACTAATGGGACGATCACTCTTGATCAAGTCTACTATGTAGATAAACTTGATCACCATCTCATTAGTGTCTCTTAGATCTGTGATAAACAACATTCAGTCCTCTTTACTGATAAAGAAGCGTTAGTGCTAAAGCCGGGATTCAAGATACCTGAAGAGTGGATTATGATGAGAGCCCAAAGGGTGAATGATCTATACATTATGGACATGAACGTAGCAGATTCATCGATGGGATCTATATGTCTACTTTCCAAGGCTTCAGAATCCGAATCTTTGTTGTGGCACAGACGTATAGCACACTTGCACTTAAGAAAGATAAATTTCATCAGGGAGAATGGCCTTGTGCAAGGTGTTCCATTGAAGAGTTTTCAGCTTGAAGATAAGTGTGTACCGTGCAAAAAGGGAAAAAAACATAAGAAGTCACACAAATCGATGACTCAGAACTCAATCGCTTCCACCTTCGATTTGCTACAAATGAATCTCTTCGGTCCAATCAACAAAAGGAGTATAGGTGGTAGTTGGTACCGTTTAGTTATTACTGATGATTACTCACGATTTTCATTGGTTTTCTTTCTAGGTACAAAGGACGAGACAGCATGCACGGGTAAATTCGGGCTGCATTGTACTCTGCTTAAATGAAAAGATGTAGCTAAAAAGGAAACATGTCAAATGAGTTAATGTTTGCAAACTTCACAAATTTTTTTATATAAACTTAAATTAGTATTATAATAATATAGTTTTTGTATCATATTCAATACATCAAGACGACAAAGTTGCAAAACTCGCTAGGCAGTAGTCGGCGGGCCGACCGACTGAGGAGTAGCGACTAATCGGCCTAGGCATTGTCAATTCTCTTGTTAACATTAATGACTGCATCTGCTCTCAAGGAAGCACTTTTAGACCCCTACCTGTCAAGGTATTCAGTTATATTCATTGATGAAGCTCATGAAAGGATCGTCCACACTGATGTGTTGCTAGGTTTGCTAAAAGGTGTTCAAAAAAAGAGATTTCAAAGCTCGACCGAATCTATTAGCGGCGTTCTCAAGCCAAATAGAGGCAGAAGATTAAGTCCGTTGAAGTTAATCATAATGTCTGCTAGTTTAGATGCACGAGGATTTTTTGAGTATTTTGGTGGTGCAAAAGTTGTTCATGTTCAAGGGCGGCAATTTCCTGTGGATATTCTGTACACTGCCCAACCTGAAACGGATTGTTTGGATGCAGCTTTAGTAACCATATTTCAGGTATTCCTCCACTTTTCTATGAGTAAAAAAACTGATCCGGATCTTGATGTTTATCTTATGTAACTTTGCATTTTTATTGTTGGATTAAGATCATAGGAGAAATATGTACTTTACAAATTTAACAATAATTCACTGAGTTTTTTATTTTGCATGCCCACCTAGCCACCAAACTTACAAAAGTGTATTTCTTTTTGGTCACTTTTGGAGCATTGTACTCCTAAAATATATTTAGAATCGACCATAATACCTGTTTATATTTTTCAAACACTCAACATTCTATCTAACTTATTCGCATGATCAATCTAGGATTCCTGGTTGGTAAGTTGGTTCTTCTTGTACTTTACAAGGGTATTATGGTCGTTGAAAATAATAATTTCTTATTTCAATATCCCTGTGAAGATGATTAGGATGTGCCACTTTTTTTATTTTTCTAAGATGCTATTTTTTATCTATTGACAACTTATCTGTGTTGTTAGATACATTACTCGTATTCCTCTCTGGTCAAGAAGAGAATGAATCTGTTGAAGGTCTTGTGCATGAAAATCTTAATAAATTAGCTGAAGCCAGTCAAAAGCTCTTAACCTTTCCATTGTTCTCTTCTTTTCCATCAGAGAAGCAAATGAAATTTTTCACTTCGGATCCTATTAGATTTAGAAAGGTAGCCATTTGAGTAAGCACTTTGTTGGGTAACATTAGGGATGTGGAGTCAAGTTGAAATAGTGTGAAGCTCAAGCTCAACCCGTTTATAAAACTCAAGATCGAAACACAACTTGAGCTTGATCACCTTTAATTTCTAGCTCAATCTCAATGAAGTAATCAGCTATTTGACACTTTCAAGCTTGGCTTGATTCAATATTTAAAAAGAGCATTTGACGTAAGCTTGACTCAATTAAATCTGTATTAATCAACAAAGAAGGATAAATTATAAAATGTATAAATACACACACACAAAGGTAAAATTGTGATTCAACATAACCTCAATTAGGTTTGCAAGTTGCACACGTTGAGTATTTTAATACTCAATCGTGACACGATTTTGAGTGGGTCTTGACATGGATTGACTCGATTACACTTGAAGGTGACGTTTTGTAATTTACAGGCATATGTAATTTACATGCAATTTGTATGATCAAATCAATTTATATTCTATTATAAAGGCTGTTGGGTATACTATTTTGTAAAGGTGAAATTAATTTTACTTGTAATAATTTCTTTCATCTCTAAGGGGAGATTGTTAGGAATAAGTATTGTATAGAGATGAAAACAATTTTAGTGTAAATGTTAAGGGGCTTTATTGTAAATACACAATAGTTGTAAATTGTGTATATATATAGAATATAGGTAGACAGTAGAGGAGACGGATGAATGTTGATGAGAAGAGTACTATTCAAGAAACCTTGCACCTCAATGTAATATTCTTCTCTCATCTTAATCAAGCATTCGATATATTGTGTTGAGATAATTGTTCATATGATTGTGTATTGTTGAATGAATTTCTGTTGGTATATCCTGTGTGACGATAGCAGTCTAGATATGTAATAGATAGTCATATGTCATAGATGGGGCTTTATTAATACAAGTCATGTATGTTTGATCATGATTGTGTATGATGTTTATATTTGCATGTTAAGTTCATGAGTGTGTAGATAAGTTCTTAATGGAATGAACTTGTGAGCATAAGTTCTTAAGGCATAAGGCCACGAACATAAGTCACACAAGTTCGTATGAACTTAGCTAGCCTAAGTTCGTATGTGCTTGGGCTTGAACTTGTAAGTTCGTGGGCTTGGGCCTTACACGAACTTATGTGTTATATTATGAACTTATTCAGTTATTTTCATGGACTTTTGGTGAAATACGTTTTTGGTGTTCGTGAAAGCTAGCAGACGAACTTCAGAGCGATTTCAGAGAGTCTTGGAGCAATACATCGTGTGGGGTCGGTATCATATCGGCTAGCATTGTGTTCGGCTCCGTGTTCCGCGCGTGATCGATCTGTTAAGCGTCTAACGAGGATTCCGCACTCGTTGGACGACGTCGCGCCTTGATCCGATCCGTGGACGTGGTGACCTTACAAGTGGTATTAGAGCCAATCTTGAATGTTCTTCGTGTTCGTCACTTTTTGTTGAACATTCATAGGGTTTCTTGGCGTTCATACAAATAAATCACGTGTTCGTCACTTTCAGTGTTTTTCGAGCAACTTTTTTGGCAAATATTCATCTTAGTTCAATTTTTTAGTAGAAATCATTGTTTTTAACCTTAAAACATTGATTTAATCTGAAATTTCGAAAAAATCAAATTTTTGGCCGTTTCACGACTTGCGGCGCTCGAACTTAGGAGGTGTTTTAGGGTTCCTCGAAGTTGTCAGACACGCTCCTCCACGAACTTGTCAGGAATTCGAAGTTGTTTGTTCCGGGAACTTGTCAGGGATTCGAAGTTGTCTGATTCTCGAACTTGTCAGAGATTCGAAGTTAACTGATTAGGGTTTCATGAATTTGTCTAGGTTCGAACTTGTCAGATGCTCGAACTTAACCATCCTCGAACTTGACAGTTTGGATTTAGGGTTTCTCGAACTTGAAGTCTCTCGAACTTAGGTGCTCTCGAACTTAAATTAAAACGAATTTAATTTAGAAAACAATTTTGAACTTAAAATTTATACGAACTTAATTAAGTCCGTAAGATTTGTTTCAAATTTATTTTAAAAATTAAGTAATTGAAGTTCGTGAACAAAAAAGTTTTACGAGAATGTCAAGTTTGTATAAGTTCTTGGAAATGGATCATGAGGTGGGCAAGTCTAATCCACCACCTAAGCTAATGAAGATAGAAGACTATTACTGGTGGAAAGATAGATTTGCTTTTTTTTTTTGCCCGCTTCAACGATATGCGTATGTGGATATACATAGATGATGTAACATCCGGCATTAAACCAGGTTAGAAACTATGACCTAATCAGTAATTAATAGCCAATTATAACCTAATCAGTGGTCATTGGCAATTAATCTAAGAGATTAACAATGTTCATGAAGAAATTCAACTCAATTAGAATCAAATTCATCGGTGCGATGAATCGGGAAATCAATTAATCCAATCGATTTACGATATGATGGATTAATGCAACTAAGTACATAATTAAATTATGATTAGTGACACTAATCATATACTATTACACTTACTTAACATTAATTATGCAAGACTAAAACAATTCAATAAAACAATGCATTCAAAACTTTTTATGAAATTACAAGAAAATGGAAATACAAGAATACATTTCTAAATACTTTATAAAAAAATAAAAATACATTTAAATACACCCTCAAATAGGCCAGCCATGGGGAGTACACAAGGACCATGAAATGTATTTTTTTTACTCAACATATCAAATCAAATCCTCTTTTTTCAACTCACCAAAGATCTCACAATATTCTTCATCATTTCACCACCTTTTTCTCCTCTATAAATAAGACTCCATTTCACTCTTCATTTCCACACTTCACAAGACAAAAACTCTCCCTTTCTCTCTTTCAAAATCCGGCCAAGAAGGCCATTCACAAAGCCAACATTTCAATTTTTGTGTTCTTCAAAGTTTCAAGTGTTTTTGGGTGCAACTTTTGCAAGAGTTTCAACTTTTCCTAATTTTCATACTTTTAATACCCCAAAGTAAGTAAATACTAACTTATAACATCTTATATTTATGTTTATATAAGTCTTGCAAAATATATATAATAACCAACAACATCAAGTTTCATAAAAACTCAAGTTTATAAATCTCTAGTTTTTGTTTTTTTTTTAAGTTGTTTCTTCAAATGTGTTTATAAATATATAAACACATCATGTAAGTGTAAATATTATGAAAACAATTTATATAAATGTGTTTTATAACTTTTTATACAAGTAGTCTTTGAATAAACAACAAGAATCACAAGTTATTTCAAGTTTATGAAATACGGAATTTTGGCAGAAATGTTGCATCAACTTTGAAAAATCATAACTAATTCATAACTTAACAAAATGAGTTGATTCTTATCTAAAAAGTTAGATCTATGTCTTAACTAAAAATCTGGAATTTTTCATAATTTATTATGGAGTTTAGAACCCCCAGATATTATTTGGGAACGCGAAAGTTTGACAGCTCAAAAATGGCCAAAATAGGGTTTTTAACGAGCTTTTTCTCTAACCTAAACACCTTGAAAAATGGCCGTTCTTGACTTTAAAAATTCTTTGTATATAGTAGTTTAATGTCTTAGAAAACCAAAGCCTAAATCGTTTTGGTGCTTGGTCAAAAACAGCCTCAAAGTAGGCCGAAAAACCTACAAAAAGCTAGAAAATTATATATATATATATATATATATATATATATATATATATATATATATATATATATATATATATATATATATATATATATATACACATAAACTTGACGTTTTAAGTGGGTTTTATTTATAAACTTGTAATGTTGGGTGATTTAAAACATAACAATATTTATACATACATATTATCATATATAGGAGATTATTAAATCCCTAATGTCTTTTAGGACTCGGTTAAACGCGTCCGGTGTCATCACTCATCAACAACGTAAATCGTCGTTTTTACGCTCATTTTTGCCATCAACATGTGGTGAGTCTTCATAGCCCTATTTTCACTATCTATTGGGGTGGAAATACATGCACTATTTTCATATGGACACCAAAACTGTTTATTTCTTATATGTATTACACATGTGGATCCATCAGCCCTCAAATCATGAACCGTTAATTACATTTATTTGTAAGCGCGAATATATTGTAGATAGATCTATCAGGAGTCATGTCTTCCATTAGGGTTAGTCTTAATCGGCTAATGGCGGAATGCATATATATTTAACACACGGTATTACGTATGGGAATACTGCACAGGGCAAACTCATTTAATTAAGATTCGGTTGCATGATGGTTTATGTAATACATACATGGAATTTATGCTTTATAAATTCAACTCATCTGATAATGTCCATACAATTGGTCTTTTCGTGTAAACCTATTAGCTCACCAACAATTTGTTGACGTATTTTAGCATGTATTTTCAGGTGATTAAGACATGCGCATTCATCGGAAGCATTCCAAGGCTTCCGTTCACTTTGGAGTCGCATCATTTTCAAACTCGGAGATTTAATTGTATAATTTTTGATAATCTAAATTTTGTATTTAAATCTCTGTATTTTGCGAGCTATTTACATTGCATGTTGTTTTGTAAAACCCCTTATTTTAACGTTAAAACGATGTATTTTTCTGAAAACGTCCATATAGTGGTCGTTTGTTATGATTATGGTTACGCTTCCGCGACGTCACGCTTCGTTTCCAACCGGAGTAACGGGGTGTGACAGACGAAGGCTATGTTCCTCCCACAACTGAGCTCGAAGGCAGACATAAGGTTTTATCATATCAGCAAATGAAGGATGATGATAAGAAAATCTACGAAGTTGAGAATCGAGCTATGTCTTCAATAAAGATGGTCTTACCATTGGAAATTCTTCATACTTTTAAGCATCACAGAACCTCTAAAGAGCTCTAGGAAGCTCTAGAGAGGAAGTATGAGGGAAATCCGAGGGTAAGAATGGGAAGGACTGATGTTGAAACAACAGTTTGCTATCTTCAAATGTCTGAAGAACGAGAGCTTGGATGGCATAGTCACAAGGTTCTACCATCTGTTGACCGAGCTTGACAATCACAGCGTTGAGTATCAAGAAATAAAAAAGATAGAGAAACTTCTAGATTACCAGCAAAGTGGGAGATGTACACTACACTCATATAGTATGATGAAAAAAAGTTAGAAACGCTCACTCTGGAAGAAGTCATCGGGACTTTGAGAGCATATAACTTTAACTTACAAAAGAAAATGGAATTTGATCAAGTACATGATCCTGAAATGTACTTCAAAAATTCCAAATCATCAACTTCTAGTGAACTGAAGTCAGGGGCTACAACATTCTTTTCTGGAGAAGAGGAAGGTATACCAGTTGAAGCTGAAGAATCTAGTGGTAGGGCATTCTTAGGGTTCTCAAAACCGGAAGATAAACCACATCATTCAAGATCATCCTCTCAAGGTTATACCAAAATGCATATGAGTGCTAAATCAGCTGAGGAGCATCTAAACCTTCTAGCTTCATTTGTAGCAGCATATGGCAACTACATTCAGGGTAAGATCAATGATCTAGCCTTATGGGAAGAGGATTATGATCAGGTAGACCCAGATTGAAAGGTCTACCAAACACAGATCTATCTAGACGCGGAGCCATCAACGAGTGCGGAATCCTCGTTAATGGGTAGACGGTAACAACTCTCACCAGAAACACAGAGACTATCAGAAGCTGCACGAACGACACACGAACACACCTACGAACTGATTCTCTCCGAAATGGCACTAACACTGATGATAAACTCGAAATCGCTTAATGCTTAATCACTCTCGAATTCTGCAAAAAGTCTAATAATTAATCGAGTCTATCCCTAATTATAGAGGCTAATTCGAGTCTGTTATGGGCCAAACTCGAATCCGGCCCAAGGCCCATTCGAGTTTGTCCCATCTGACACTCTCGAATCTACCTAAGTGGTCACATTCGAATTTGTCCAAGTGACATATTCGAATCTAACCAGATTCGAATCCTAGTCCTTAAACATTTCGAATCTACTATTTCACATACTCAACTTAGTATTGAAACTTATGTTTTTACCTTATGATTGATTTTATCTTTGATCTTTATGTTTGAACTTCTTGTAATACGTTACATCAAGTTCAAACACACAAACAATAATAATTATCAACCATATATAAACATATATAACAAACACTTGCTAAAACCACAATGAAGATCACTTAGACTGCTATCGTCACACAGGGTGTACCAACAGACTCCCCCTTGACGATAGCTTCTAATAATTCACACATTTGATTAAGAACTTTGTTCATTATTTATTCAAACTGCTTCCAGCATACAAACCTTTTTCAATACACACTCGAACTACATTCTCATACTTTCTAGCCTCACCATCCATATGAGTGTCACTAGAAATCTTATGAGCATGCAAAACTTGAAGGTCATCTCGAGAAAGGTTTACCAGGTGAAGAGGATCATAGATTCTAAGAATCACCTTTTCTTCAAAATCTTCCATCACCGCTTCTCCAGTTTCACTCTCAACATACCACCAATTCAGATTTTTCATGACATTCTGTGGCATAGGCTTGAGAGGCACCTTTCTTAGACATCTTACGGGTTTGTATTGAATCTTCATCCAAGGACGCCCAGTTAGAGGATCAATTCGAGAAGGATCCTCTACTCTTTTTCCTATCCTTGGATTTAGGCGTTCAAACTTCCTTGATCTTCCCTCTTTCCTTATGATTCTGACAATTATATCTGCGTAGGGATCATTGCCTATATTGATCAGGTCTTTACATGCTAACGCCTTGATCTCAATCTTTGGCAGTGAATTGAATACTTTTAGAGTTCGCCTCAGGTACTGGAGCCCATCTTTTCTCTTGATTATGAATAGCTGCAGTTCTCGATCAAAGAACCAGCTTAATATGCTTCCTGATAGTTTTCCAGTCCCCGGCACTCTCATCTTCTCTTTCAGCTCTAATTCTTTATGCTCAGCCCTGAACCACAACTTTCTTTTCTCTTCATTCGTTAATTCTCTGACAGGTTCTTCTACTGATGACTCAACATTTAAAGCAGCATTCACCACTTCTATGTTGACAACATCGTTTCCTTCTATCACATATGTATCAGTGATAGGATTTTGCTGAACGATGATTTCATCAGCTTCATCGTCTTCGTCTGCACATACCTCATCATCTGATTTCCAATCAACAATGTCTTCAGGGACAAATTCTTCCTCTTCTAGTTCATCCATGTCATCTTCAAAGTCAAAGCCAAAATCCAAAGGATCGTCATCGAGATCCATGAGAGCATCAATCATCTCACTTATCTCAAAATCCGTAGGCATAGACGAACTAGCCTATCCTACTTCACCTCCCAACTGACTTGGCTCCCCCTGAGATTGAGCAGCCTGAGCAGTAGAAAAATCTACTGGCTCATTATGTCTTTGAGAGCTGGGATCATTGCCTTGGTTATCTTCATTATCATCATCCTTCCTGCCCACTTCTTGATCTCGGCACGATGTCTCCCCCTGAGCCTGTAAATTTTTCATTAGTTGCTCAACTAGGGAGCGCATCGACCTTAACTCAGCTGCTTGATCAGCTACAAATGTCTTTAACTCTACATTCTCTTCCTGAACAGTTTCCACAATCTTCTTCAAATCGGCATTCTCCTTATCAAGATTTGCATTATGAGTCTGAATTTCACCGATTGCCTTTGTTAGGCCTAAGATTTGGACATTTTGGAAGTCAACTCGAGCTTTGAGCTGCAGGAACCTTTGGTTGTCGGCGTATGTGGATGAGGTTGATGGGATGGATTGAATAGGAGATGGAATGATCGGCGATGGGATGTATGGTTCATCATGAGGTGGTGATGGTGGAATGGTGGTTTGAGGTTCCTGAGGTTGAGGAGTTTGAGTTTGAGGATTTTCTGGTTGTTCTGATGAAGTTGAAGACGATCCTTGCATAAATCTGTGACGCTTGGCCCGTTGCCTTGTCACTAACGGTGCA
The DNA here is from genome assembly GCA_020465985.1 of Centrapalus pauciflorus. Lineage (NCBI taxonomy): Eukaryota > Viridiplantae > Streptophyta > Magnoliopsida > Asterales > Asteraceae > Centrapalus > Centrapalus pauciflorus. The sequence continues at coordinate 176,082 of JAANYP010006513.1, forward strand.
ACCTCTTCTTCTTCAAAATCGGATTCATCAGACTCTCTTGATACTCTCCTCCTTGAAGCTTCTTCATTTACTACCAACCTTGATCCATAAGTTCCAATTTGAACATGAGGTTCTGTAGACACTGACTCTGGAGCTTCAACTTCTATCTCCTCCATCTCTTCTGATTCAGTGGCAGATGATGACTCATCATTACCAGTCTGCTCTGGTACATATTCTTCAACATCTCTAAGAACAACTTCTTCTCCCTCTGGAGGCTCAAGCAATTCTCCCACCAATGCTGCAGATATATCTTCATTGGCATGAGGACCTGCTTCCCAAATTTCATGAAGTGTCTGGCACAACTGATCAGATTCACTTGGAATATTCGAAGGGCCGGCCTCTTGTATCTCTGGTTGTTGACTTGTGGAAGGCCTTGATGCCTGAGTCTGACTCGCAGTAGGTCTTTGTCTTCGCCTTTGTTGTTGTGCTCGCGGTGGCTGTGGTTGTTGTTGTTGTCGTTGCGGTGGCTGTCTAGCTTGAACTTCCACTTCTCCTGCCCAGTTGGCAGTATCTGGTGCTTCAAAATTCATATCCAAAACAGCTCCAAACAACGATCGCTCGACCGGAACCACCAACCTTCCTCTGTGCGAGGAGCAATCAGCAAATCCATCACCGCGACACTTTGGATTTCATTGTGTGGCGGCAAATTCGGCAAGAAATGCCTTATGAGCATCATTATGAATCGAGGATACAGCAAAAATTGTTGCTGCTCTGGAGCTGAGATTTGATGGACGAATTCTGAGAAGAACATTTGAGAAAAGCTGAATGGCCGATTATACACTAAGGCGATCATCCCAGATTGGATCTTCGAGACGATATAATCAAAACTAGGTTTCTTTGCCGCGAAACAAACCATGAATACATGAGCCAAAAATCTCCATTGGCCAATAAGCCCGCTCTTCATGTAAGAAGTCTTCGTAACATCCAGGCTGTAACCCATTCTCAGAAAGGCCGCTTGCCTAATACTTAGAGGAAAATCCATAGGCCCAGACTCCTCTTCCTGAGATCCTAGCTGCAAAACTTGACGCAGCATATCGGCAGAGAACACCAACGGTTGCCCTGCGATCCTTGTTCTCAGCACTGTCGGGGTGACAGAGCAGTCCACCTGAAGATGATCATAGAATTGGCGAACATAGGGAATAACAATCTGAATATTGTGAGATAATGCAAAAGCAATCCTAGATTCTACAAGGAAATCCATCATTTGACGAAAACCCTGCGCCTCAGGGATATGATGGTCGGGAGGAATGACCATATTGTGCTTTGGCACAAATACTCGAACAGCCATATCTGCACAATAGATAAACTATTAGAATTAATAAAAATCAATAAACTTGCCTAAATTCAAATTTGTTTTATTTTGAACTTGATTAAGTACAAAATCCAACATAAAAGAATTTCTACAAGTTTAATAAAATTTAAATTAAATAATTCAAATAAAATAACAGATTCGAATTGACAGATTCGAATAAACCCTATTTCGAGTTTGATGACAGACTCAAATGTAATGGTCCTCGAGTTTGTCAGTAAACTCGAGAAAGTTCATTATCAGATTCGAACAGTCGTCGTCCAACTCTTCAACAAATCCCATGATTTTAACCATTTTGAACTTAGAAAATCACATACATTAGTCCAACTAGGTTCTAACCACTGATTTTTGCCTTTAATTTGACTATTTACTGGTCCAAACTTTGTAATTTTGAAAAACACGATTTAGACCCATAAACCTTCAAAAATTGATGATTTTGGCTTAAATAGTGTATAAAACTACATGAATCTTGTACAACCCAGTTGTTTGTACCTAGAAGTATCAGTAGAATCGAACACTAAGGCAAGAAACTCGACAAATTTTCGTTTTTCCGGAAATCGGTAGACTCGAGCTGATAGATTCGAAATCGCCTAAATAGATTCGAGGATATAGATTCGAAAACAGTAATGAGTTAATGACTTTACTGTTAACCTATATATACCACCTACCTTCGAATCTAAGGCCAATGTCGAATCTATTGACAGATTCGAAACCACCCAATTTCGAGTTTGTCCTAAACTCGAATTACACCAAACACTTAGAAAAATTTCGAAAATTTTGAAATAACTTCAACTTTTTCAACCTTTTCAACGGTATTGTGTAATGAGATAAACTATGCCAAATCTTTTACCCTAAGCACAAGATTTTTCACGCAGTGTTTATTTTATCCAACTATGAATGCAACCTCAGTAATTTTTGACCTTTTACCTAAGTAAAAAATAAAATAAAATAAACTAAGGTAAAATAAAATAAAATAAAAACTAAGTAAAAATAAAATTTTAAAATTTTGACCAAACAAATTTAACTTAGACTTAAGCTATACTTATTAAAATTTACAATCTAAGCCAAAACGCTAAACAAAATATTTTTGATGAGTATAGTCAAAGAAAGGTTCAATCAGATAGCGATGTCTGATACTCACTTTCGGTACTTAAACTTTCACACTTAGGAATTTTTGATTCCTTTGATTGTTTGTCGTGACATACCCATTTAGCCGATTGTTGGTATTTACCCCTTTAAACATTCTACATTTCGGAATATCCCTTGGCATTTTTATTTATCATGAAATTATCTTACGTGACCCAGACACAGACATACTTTTATGATCAAGGCCTACAGACAAAGATTCTAACTTGTTGGTACTTGCAAACTTTCTTTAAAAGACAAACATCGGACACAGGTTTGTATTTTCATACAACAAAGTGTCTTAGTTTGACTTAAGGTTTATTTTTAAAGTTAGCAAGACAGCGGTGACAGGTCTGTACCGACGTACAACAAAGCGACGTATCTTGCTAACCCGAATCTAAACAGAGGCAACAGGTCTGTACTTACGTACAACAAAGTTACATGTTTTCGACTCTCAATTTTATATGATTCTTCTATTCTTTCCATTTTAAGATGTATTTGATGTTGCCATACATCCCCAGAAAGTTTGCATACCTCATTTAGACTCAAAGTTTGTATGTCTTGTACATAAAAACTAAGACCGATTGGTCGTACATCTAAGTTAGTGACACGTTTGACTTTTTCATGAATATTTTATTTGCCTTGAGACTCCCTATATGTATTATGCCTACCAACACATCAAACTAAAATAAAGTTTATCACTTAGAATTTTAGTTGCATTAAGTGTGAAAGCCTAAACACTTAGAGTTTGTAACGACTATGCTAATTTTCGTCACTTTGAACCTATGCTCCTAAGACTTAACTCCTTTTTCTAATATTCTCTTTTTTTGTATTTTTATGATTTTCTCCTTTTTTTTTGTTTTTCATAAGAAATAGCAATAAAATAAGATAACCTACTAACTTACTAAAAATAGAAACTATCCTAAATTAGCAGACTTACTATAAAAAGAAAGAAATACTACAGCTATAAAAGGAAATAAACTACTACTAAGGCCAAATTACTCTGGGTTGCGCATTCCATTTAGTTGAATTAAATATTCAAACCGTGACTTATCAAATGCTTTGGTAAATAAATCAGCATTATTATCTTCTGTTGCCACTTTTACCAATTTGATTAAGTTCTTTTCAGCACAATCACGAATAAAATGATGCCTAATGTCTATGTGCTTTGTTTTGTTGTGTTTAACTGGATTATTCGTTATAGCGATAGTAGACTGATTATCTATCCTAATAGGAGTTTGAGTGTAAGCCAAACCGTAATCCCGCAATTGTTGTTGTATCCACAGAACCTGTGAGCAGCAACTACCAGCAGCAACATACTCGGCCTCGCACGTTGACACGGCTACCGATGTTTGTTTCTTGCATTGCCAGGATACCAATCTCCCTCCTAGTAACTGACAACCTCCAGTTGTTGATTTGCGCGTCAAGCTGCATCCTCCGTAGTCAGAATCCGTGAACGCCTCCAACTCTAGATCTCCCTCCGCGTGATACCAAAGTCCCAGCTTCGGTTTCGACTTGAGGTATCGTAGAATCCGCTTCACATCTTTCATGTGCATCTCCTTCGGATTAGCTTGAAACCTAGCACAAATACACACAGCAAACATGATGTCAGGTCTTGAAGCAGTTAAATACATAAGTGTTCCAATCATGGCCCGATATAACGTCGGATCCACATCGGTATCACTTTCAGTACCCGGTCCGAGATTGTGATTCACTTGAATCGGCGTGCTGAAATGGGCAGTCAATTTTGTTCCTTCCATCCCGAAACGCTCCAATATGTCATAGACATATTTCGTCTGATGGATAAACATCCCTTCCTTCTTCTGGTCAACTTGTAACCCCAAAAAGAAAGTTAACTCTCCCATAGCACTCATCTCGAATTTCGACTTCATCAGCTTCTCGAAATCTTTGCACATTTGTTCGTCTGATGAACCAAAAATGATATCATCTACGTACACTTGTACCAAGATGTAATGTTCTCCATTCCTCTTAACAAACAGAGTACTATCTATCCTACCCCTTTCAAATCCGTTTTCTAATAAATGGTTGGATAGAGTCTCATACCACGCCCTTGGTGCCTGATGCAATCCATATAGAGCCTTATCTAAACGATATACTCTATCAGGATATTTTGGATCTGTAAATCCGGGCGGTTGTTCTACATACACCAACTCCTTCACTTTCCCATATAGGAAAGCACTCTTAACATCTAATTGATATACCTTAAAGCCCTTGAATGAGGCAAAAGCTAGAAACAACCTAATGGCTTCCAGCCTTGCTACTGGTGCAAACACCTCACTGTAATCGATTCCCTCCTCTTGGTTGAAACCCTTTACAACTAGCCTAGCCTTGTTGCGAGTGACTATACCCCGATCGTCTCTTTTGCACTTAAAAACCCATTTTGTTCCTATGGCAACTTCCCCTCGAGGTAACAGAACTAACTCCCACACTTCTAGTTTCCAAAACTGCGAGAGTTCTTCCTGCATCGCTTCAACCCAGGAGTTATCCTTAAGTGCCATTTGCACATTTTTAGGCTCTACTTGCGATATGAAACAAGAATAGAGACATGTGTGATATGCCTCGGAGTCATTTATCATCGACAACAACACAGTGTTGTTATTTAAACTACTCCTAGTCCTCACACCCTCGTTAGGATTTCCTATGATGCTTTCTATCGGATGGTTCTTGTTGATCCTAGAGGTCTCTATCTCATCAACCCTTAGATTATCTCCTAAGTTAGATCCTATTTCACTTAATGGGGGAACTTCCTCAGATTCTACATTTTCCTCCTCGTGGACACTTTCCTCAGAGTTAGAATTTGTTTCCTGAGTCTGGTTCTCAGTTGAAGGTGCTTCAGGAACATTGACTTCTGGAGATCCATCTACAGTCGAAGTAGGCTCGGATGTGGATTCAAACGTAGTCCTCGGAAAGGTATGACCATCGTCATTCAGATGCAACGTCGCCATGTCCTTTTCGATTGTACCTGCATTATCATCCAAAGGAATGTTAAATGACTCAAATAATTTATCATAGTCAAATATCCATTCCGGACCTGTTTGGGGTTCATCTGTATAACTTGTGACTTCAATGTTATACACAATTTCCACTGTACCATTTGTTTTGTTAAAAACCCGTTTGTTTGGTGAGTTCGGCACAAAACCTAGGAAGTATCCTTCGTCAGCCTTTTCACCAATCTTCGGTTGATGTTTTGTACGCAATAAAGTACATGGTACCCCAAACGGTTCGAAGCCAGTTAAATTAGGTGGCCGTTTATTCAAAATTTCATAACAGGTTTTGTTCAAAGCTTTGACAGTTAGGACTCTGTTTAAAATGTGACATGCGGTATTCACTGCCTCCCCCCAAAACATGGTCGGAAGCTTTGAATCCGACAACATAGTCCTAGCTGCCTCAATCAGTGTCTTGTTTTTACGTTCGGCCACCCCATTTTGTTGAGGCTCATACGGTGCACTAAATTGATGCACTATGCCATTGGATAGGCAATATACACCAATTACAGTGTTTTTGAACTCAGTTCCATTATCACTACGTTTCCTTTTAACACGTGTTCCGTAGGAATTCTCCACTTGGTCTAAGAACCCGATAAGCTTGGAAGTCGTCTCGTCCTTTGTACCTAGTTAGAAAACCCAAGAAAATCGTGAGTAATCGTCAGTGATAACCAAACAGTACCAACTAACTCCTATACTCCTTTTGTTGATTGGTCCGAAAAGATCCATGTGCAACAAATCGAATGTTGAGGTTATGGAGTTCTGCGTCTTGGACTTGTGTGTCTTCTTATGTTGTTTGCCCTTCTTGCATGGTAGACACTTGTCCTCTAACTGAAAGCTCTTCATAGGCACACCTTGCACCAATCCATGTTTCGTTATGTAGTTCATTTTTCTTAGGTGCAAGTGAGCCATGCGCCTGTGCCACAATACCGAGTCCGTCTCCGAAGCTTTGGATAATAAACAGATTGGCCCCATCGAAGTCTCCGACTTGTTCATATCTAGCATGTACAAGTCATTCTTCCTTGGTGCCCGCATCAATACCCATTCTTCAGGAATCTTGAATCCCGGTTTTAGCACTAACGCTTCAGTGTCAGTGAACAACACTGAATTCTTCTTGTCACAGATTTGAGATACACTAATGAGACTGTGAACCAGTTTATCAACGTGATAAACTTGGTCCAACTTGATCGTCCCATTAGTGACCACTCCGGTACCCGTGATGTTTCCTCATTTGTTTCCCGCGAATGATACAAATCCCCGATTCCCACCCTTGAAGTCTGTAAGGAGACTTCTTTCCCCTGTCATGTGCCTGGAGCATCCACTGTCGATGAACCATTTGTTGTTTGGACCTGTGGTAATCTCCTGCACATGAAAGAAAATAGGTTAGTTATCATGGGGAACCCAAGCCATAACTGACTTGGTTATACCATTCTCGTCCACATACTTAAACTCTTTTAAATACCCATCTCGCCTTTCAGGTGACTTGGGTCGTTGAACAGGATTTTGTTGTGGTGCCCAGTGATGTAAATTCACTCTCTGCCTTTGAGTAGGCATTTGTTGTGGAGCTCTTGAATAATTCCTATTATGTTGCATTTCAGACTGTGATCCCTGAGCTCTTATCGGTGCGTATTGTCTAACAGGAGTATGAGACCTAACTGGAGTGTGTGCCCTGCTAGGTGTTGTGCTCCTATAGACTTGTTGAGGTGCTGACCTAGATTGATTAATGACACGATTCGGTGAATTTGTCCTAACCACTTCCTTTGGTCCAACCTTTACCGGTGTTTGTTTCACAACTTGTTTTGTTGCGGCCTGCACAGTTTTCTCGGTACTCTGAGAACTATTAGTGCTCGCCACATTTGTTGAGGGCTTAACAGGTGTTGGGTGCACTGTCTTAGGTGTAACTTCGGCTTTCCTAAGCGGACAGTGAGAAGCAACATGCCCCTTTTCATGACATCTAAAGCAAGACATCTTATCTATGGACTTCTTGTGTGTTCCCTTAGACTTAGGTGTCTCACTAGTGTCTTGGTCCTGTTGAACATCTATCGCGACTGGTTCCTCGTCCTGATCATTAAAATCAATTTTATGTTTTCCTGCAGGTGTTTCACTGGAGGAAGACACAAATTTGACTTTCTTAACCTTGACGGTTGTACCAGTCACCTTAGGTGTATTTTCATTTACAGGCGCAGGAGTCGGTGTAGGTATGTCCTCTAAGTCTACTGATGTATCAGTTTTCTCCTGAGGTTGAGGCACGTAGTTTGCATTAAAAGGTGGAGGAATTTCATGAAATCCTAGACCTACAGGCTTTTTAGACTGGCGTTGAGCGTCTAAAACTTTCCCTAGGTTCAGGCTTGAATTCCTAAACTTTTCTAACTTACTATTTGCCTCGGCTACCTTTACCTTTGTTTCCGCTAGCTCTATGTCTTTGTCTTTAAGATTTTTGGTCAAGGCCTCTACATGCTCATACATAAGCTCTAACCTAACACACTGCTCACTCAGTTTGTCTTTCAGAACTATTACATCTTGAGCATCAGCCTTAAGTTTTTCCTTAAGATCTTGCTTAATGTCGTTTAGGCTAGCGTTATCAGCTTTTAGCGACTCATTTTGAGCAGTTATGGTTTTATGTGATTCTAAGACTAGATTTAACCTATCATTAGAAGTAACACACAACACACATAATTCATGAAAAAGAGAGTAGGTCAGACTAACCTTTGTGTTATCAGATTCCACGTCGGCCATGTGAGCGGCAAACTCCAGAAGCGTCTGATCATTCGTCTTCTCCACCCACATCGGACTGCTGTCCCTTGTGGTCTGCTCTTCCCCTTCACACCCAGTCTCCGTGACTTCAGCCATAAAAGCCCGAGCATTTGATTATGGATGTGAGCTCCAGTCGTAACTACCATCTAGCTGTCTGTCTGAAGTGACATTAGATATTAGACCAGCTAGATTGGCTTGACCGGCAGAAGAACTTGGAAGATATCACTGTTGGGACTGATTCTGAAACTGTCCATTATGCTGATTCTGCCCTTGGTACGTATCTACCTTTGGTCTCTGACATTCTCTGGCGAAGTGCCCCAGACCTTGACAATTATAGCACTTGACTTTGGATTTATCAAATCCAATCCCCTTATTGTTCATCATCAGATTCCTCCCAGTTCTTTTAATGAATCTTTTAACCCGTTGGGTTACCATGGCCAGTTGCCATTTTAGATCCATTTCCTCAAGATCGTCAGGGTCGACCTGATCGTAGTCTTCATCCCAGAGAGCTGGATCGTTTATCTTTCCCTGAACGCAGTTCCCGTAAGCGGCCACAAATGAAGCAAGCAAGTTCAAATGTTCTTCCGCTGATTTAGCGCTCATGGGCATCTTAGAATAGCTTCGAGATGTCGTCGCCTGTGCTGCTTGAGGTTGCTGTTCTTCTGATCTTCCCAACCCTAAGAACGCTCTGTTCAGTGTGTCATCAGACTCTGCTGGTGACGACGTTTCTCCGGTGAAAAACGCTGTAGCAGTCTTCAGATCGGCGGTCGGTGAAGGTTTTGTTGATATTCCAAAATACATTGCTGGATTCTGGACTTGTTCGTAATCCGTTTCGGCCTTCAGTAGCTTGAAATGAAATGCCCGCAACGTTCCCACGATATCCTCCAGAGATTGGGTATAATACTTATCCTCATTAAGCTTTATCATTGCCACATACATAGCCCATTTGGCTGGTAAGGCATCACGAAGCTTATTGTTCTTGTCGGTGTCAGAATACTCAATCCGTGACTTTCAAGGTCCGTCAATAGATGATAAAATCGGGTGATTGTATCATCCAACTGTTCATCCTTCAATGCCTTGAAAATCGCAAACTGTTGTTTCAACAGCTCCGTACGCTTTCTTCGAACCCTAGGATTACCCTCACACCTCTTTTCTAGTGACTCCCAAAGTTCCTTAGATGTCTTTTGAGTCCTAAATGTGTGTAGTATATCCTGAGGCAACGCCATTCGAATTATCGAGAAAGCTTTGTTCTCGGCTTCATACAGTTTCTTATCATCTTCCTTCATCATTTGGTATGACAAGACTCTCTGACGGCCTTCAACTTCAGAAATTGGTGGAATGTATCCTTCGTCAATACATACCCACATGCGCATATCATTGAAACACACGAAATCGGTAAACCGATCTTTCCACCAATAATAATCTTCGAGTTTCATCAGCTTAGGCGGAGTGTTTGCCTTCCCGACCTTGTGGTCCATTTCCAGAAACTTTTGAAGGTTTGACATCGTTTCAAAAGGAATTGAATTGGTACTTAATTAATTTAATTCGAAACTGACTTAAGCTAACTCTTTCGAATTTAGGTAGATTCGAATATAATTTAGATTAAACCTTTTGGGATTAAATTCGATTAAGTGTTGAAATTCAATTAAATTCGAAATTATGACAGATTCGAAAAGCACCTAAAATCGAAGGCAATCAAACTCGAATACTCAGCAGATTCGAAGCCCTATTCGATACTAGACCAAACTCGAATTAAACTCGAAAGTCAGCAGACTCGAGACCCTATTCGAAACTAGCACAAAGTCGAATTAGATTCCAAAACACTCTGTATCAAACTCGAAAGGAGCGGACTTGGTTAGACTCGAGACTAAGAGAAACCCTAATCACTCCTAGTAGATTCGAGCGCCGCAAACACGAAAAACGGCTAACACTTCGATTTCTTTTCGTTTTGCAGATTAAATCAATATTTTTACAACGAAAAATATTGATTTCGATCAAAAACGTGAAAAATCAAAGTATCTCCCGAATAAGAATTTGCTAAGCTCGAAAACACACGAAAAACACGATTTTGAGAGAAAAACCGACCAATAGCGTCAAGAAACCTAAAGTGTATCTAGATGAACACGAAGAACACCAAGAACACCCCGTAGGCTTTGATACCACTTGAAAGGTCTACCAAACACAGATCTATCTAGACGCGGAGCCGTCAACGAGTGCGGAATCCTCGTTAACGGGTAGACGGTAACAACTCTCACCAGAAACACGGAGACTATCAGAAGCTGCACGAACGCCACACGAACGCACCTACGAACTGATTCTCTCCGAAATGGCACTAACACTGATGATAAACTCGAAATCGCTTAATGCTTAATCACTCTCGAATTCTGCAAAAAGTCTAATAATTAATCGAGTCTATCCCTAATTATAGAGGCTAATTCGAGTCTGTTATGGGCCAAACTCGAATCCGGCCCAAGGCCCATTCGAGTTTGTCCCATCTGACACTCTCGAATCTACCTAAGTGGTCACATTCGAATTTGTCCAAGTGACATATTCGAATCTAACCAGATTCGAATCCTAGTCCTTAGACATTTCGAATCTACTATTTCACATACTTAACTTAGTATTGAAACTTATGTTTTTACCTTATGATTGATTTTATCTTTGATCTTTATGTTTGAACTTCTTGTAATACGTTACATCAAGTTCAAACACACAAACAATAATAATTATCAACCATATATAAACATATATAACAAACACTTGCTAAAACCACAATGTAGGATCACTTAGACTGCTATCGTCACACAGGGTGTACCAACAGACTCCCCCTTGACGATAGCTTCTAATAATTCACACATTTGATTAAGAACTTTGTTCATTATTTATTCAAACTGCTTCCAGCATACAAACCTTTTTCAATACACACTCGAACTACATTCTCATACTTTCTAGCCTCACCATCCATATGAGTGTCACTAGAAATCTTATGAGCATGCAAAACTTGAAGGTCATCTCGAGAAAGGTTTACCAGGTGAAGAGGATCATAGATTCTAAGAATCACCTTTTCTTCAAAATCTTCCATCACCGCTTCTCCAGTTTCACTCTCAACATACCACCAATTCAGATTTTTCATGACATTCTGTGGCATAGGCTTGAGAGGCACCTTTCTTAGACATCTTACGGGTTTGTATTGAATCTTCATCCAAGGACGCCCAGTTAGAGGATCAATTCGAGAAGCATCCTCTACTCTTTTTCCTATCCTTGGATTTAGGCGTTCAATCTTCCTTGATCTTCCCTCTTTCCTTATGATTCTGGCAATTATATCTGCGTAGGGAAATCAAGATGCTATAGCTGGGTTGTTAACGAATGTATCTTCAAACAAACAGTTAGACGGTACCTATGATTGGAGTTCTCATCCGGAGTCTAATGCTAGAGCAAATATGCCTGAAGTAACAGAAACTGATAGTGGAGCTGGAGAGGAGAAGCAGGAGGACACCCAATAGTCCGAGACAGACCCTTTGGTTCTGGAAAAATATGAGGAGCTGACTACGCTGGAGTTTGCAGCTCATATGGCGAATGTGGAATCTGATCAGAAAAAGATATCTCTTAACTTTTCTACGTTTCATGATTTATGTGTTTTATGTACTACGTTAAATGATAAATTAAACCTAGTGCTGGAATCACATGCATCAATGACAGCTCAAATCCAATCATTAAGATCTGACAATGCTAGTCTCCTAGATATTAAGGAAGATCTTAGGGCCAAGATGTAAGCTGATGCTCCGGATGTGATAGTTCTAAAAGATGAATTGAGTGAACAATGTATCATAATAGAACTAATGTATGAGCATGTACAATTATTGACCAAAGAAATCACCCTTAAGAATGTAAAACTAGCTGAAGCAAGGGTTAAAGTTGCTGAGGCAAACAGTAAGATTGAAAAGTTTAGGAACTATTCCTTGAACTTAGGCAAGATCTTAGACTCGCAGAGACCGTCTAAGAAACCGGTTGGCTTAGGATATCAGGACGTACCTCCACCTTTCAATAGTAACTATGTGCCTCTCCCTCAGGATAAGACCATAGAAGAGGTTGAATCAGAGGAAGTAAAAGTAACCGAGACAGATAAGGCATCAACAACTAAGGTGTCAACAACAACCCCTAAGGTTAAGAAAACTGTTAAGTTTGTGCAGTCAACAGGTGAGTAAAGCTAGAAGAGGCAAAAATTGTGAGTGATATTAACCAAGAGGTGTTGAACACAGTAGTTGGAACAAAAGAACAGGACATTAGCGAGACTCCTAAGTCAAAGGGTAATAAGAAGCTTATTGACAAAATGTCTTCTTTTAGATGTCATGAAAAGGTCACATTGCTTCTAGTTGTCCCTATATGAAACCTAAGTCTACACCTACTGTAGGGAAGGAAGAACAATAAGCCTTAACATCAGTGCCTATTATTGCAAGCTCAAGTAGTTCTCAAACTTCTGAGAAGAACTCGAATGCAACAACACGAGTAGGTGCTAAGCAAATACCAGTGTCAATCAGAAAGAATGAAGGACTTAGGACAAATTCACCGAATAGAGTCCCTAGTCAATCAAGGCCTGGACCACAACCCGTCATTAGGAATATTAGTCCTAAGAGGAGTTATACTCCAGTTAGGTCCCATACTCCTAACAGACATTAGACACCAGGTAGAGCCCAAGGTTATCCAAATGAAATGAACTATAACCGAAATTACTCTAGGGCTCCACAGCAAATGACAACCGGAAGGCCAAGAGTGAATATAAATCACTCAGCTCCACAACAGGTTCTTCCTTAAAAACCCAAGTCACCGGAAAGGAGAGATGGGTATTTGAAAGAGTTCAAGTATGTGGATGAGAATGGTATTACCAAGTCAGTTATGGCTTGGGTTCCCCGTGATAACTAATCTATTTTCTTTCATGTGCAGGAGTTAACTACAGGTCTTAACAACAAATGGTTCGTAGATAGTGGTTGCTCTCGTCACATGACTGGGGCTGACGGACTTCAAGAGTGGGAAAAAGGGGTTTGTCTCATTTGCTGGGAATAAAGGAGGCAATATCACTGGAACAGGAGTAGTCACTAATGGGACGATCACTCTTGATCAAGTTTACTATGTAGATAAACTTGATCACAATCTCATTAGTGTCTCTCAGATTTGTGATAAACAACATTCAGTCCTCTTTACTGATAAAGAAGCGTTAGTGCTAAAGTCGGGATTCAAGATACCTGAAGAGTGGATTATGATGAGAGCCCCAAGGGTGAATGATCTATACATGATGGACATGAACGTAGCAGATTCATCGATGGGATCTATATGTCTACTTTCCAAGGCTTCAGAATCCGAATCTTTGTTGTGGCACAGACGTATGGCATACTTGCACTTAAGAAAGATGAATTTCATCACGGAAAATGGCCTTGGTGTTCCATTGAAGAGTTTTCAGTTTGAAGATAAGTGTGTACCGTCAAAAAGGGAAAACAACATAAGAAGTCACACAAATCGAAGACTCGGAATTCAATCGCTTCCACCTTCGATTTGCTGCATATGGATCTCTTCGGTCCAATCAACAAAAGGAGTATATGTGGTAATTGGTACTGTTTAGTTAATACTGATGATTACTCACGATTTTCTTGGGTTTTCTTTCTAGGTACAAAGGACGAGACAGCAGGCACGCTGATTGGGTTCTTAGACCAAGTTGAGAACTCATACGGGAAAAGGGTAAAACGTATCAGAAGTGATAACGGAAGTAATTGGTGTATATTGCCTAACTAAAGGCATATTGCATCAATTTAGTGCACCTTATGAGCCACAACAAAATGGGGTGGCAGAACGTAAAAACAGGACATTGATTGAAGCAGTAAGGACTATGCTCTCGGATTCCAAGGATCCCAACATGAATAGGGGGGAGGCAGTGAATACCGCTTGTCATGTTTTAAACAGAGTCCTTACTGTCAAATCATTGAACAAAACTTGTTATGAAATTTTGAATAAAATACCACCGAATTTAACTGGCTTTGAACCATTTGGGGTGTCATGTACTTTAATAAAAACGAAGCATCAACCTAAGTTTGTTGAAAAGGCTGACGAAGGATACTTCCTAGGTTATGTCCCAAATTCACCAAACAAGAGGGTTTTTAATAAACTACTGGTACAGTTGAAATTGTGTTTAACATTGATGTAACAAGTTATTCACATGAACCCCAACTTGGTCCAGAATAGCTATTTGATTATGACTCTGTGTTTGAATCATTTTAACATTCCGTTTAGTGGTAATGTAGGAACTGTGGAAAATGAATTCTCTTCCTTAAATCTTAACGACGACGGCAGAGTCTTTCCAAATTTTAGCATTCCCAAGACATCTGAAGCTGTATCGACAGAAGATGGGTCCCCAACAAACGATGAGCCTTCGTTGCCTACGAATGAGAATCAGACAAACAATTCAACCTCAGAAGACAGTGATCACGAGGAGGATGTTGTTCCGTCTGAAGTCACACCCCCATTAGGCGAAATAGGATCAAATTTGGGAGATAATCTTCAGGTCGATGAAATTGAAACATCGATAGTAAATAAGAATCTTCTGATTGAAGACATCATAGGGAATCCAAATGCCGGTGTGAGACCTAGGAGTAGTGTGAATAGTAACACAGTGCTGTTATCGATGATTAACGGCTCCAAGGCATTTCACACTTGCTTACACTCGTGTTTCATTTCACAAGATGAGCCAAATAATGTGCAAATGGCTCTGAAGGATAATTCTTGGGTTGAAGCTATGCAAGAGGAACTTTCACAGTTCAGAAAGCTAAAAATCTGGGAGTTAGTGGCTTTGCGTCGTGGAGAAGTTGTTATAGGGACCAAATGGGTCTTTTAGTGCAAAAGGGACGATCGAGGCATAGTTACTCGTAACAAGGCAAGACACGTAGTCAAAGGGTTCAACAAAGAAGAAGGGATTGATTATAATGAAGTGTTTGCACCAGTAGCGAGGCTTGAGGCTATTCGATTGTTTCTAGCATTCACGTCCTTCAAAGGCTTCAAAGTATATCAGCTAGATGTCAAAAGTGCCTTCTTGTATGGAAAAGTGAAGGAGTTGGTGTATGTCGAGCAACCGCCAGGTTTTACTGATCCCAAGTATCGAGACAGAGTATATAGATTGGATAAGGCTCTGTATGGGTTACATCATGCACCTAGGGCATGGTACGAGACACTGTCTACTCACCTCTTAGACAATGCGTTTGAGAGAGGGAGAATAGATACTACATTGTTCGTTAAGAGGAAAGGTGACGATTTCATACTGGTACAAGTGTATATGGAGGACATCATTTTTGGGTCGTCAAACGAACAAATGTGCAAAGATTTCAAGAAGGTTATGATGTCTTGAGATGAGTGCGATGGGAGAGCTGAACTTCTTTCTCGGTTTACAAGTTGAACAATGAAAGGAGGGAATGTTCATTCATCAGAGGAAGTATGTCTATGATATTATAGAGCACTTCGGGATGGAAGGAACAAAGCTTACGGCTCATTTCAGTATTCCTATACAAGTCAATCATAATCTCAGATCGGGTACAGATAGTGATACTGATGTGGATCCGACTTTGTATCGGGCGATGATCGGTTCACTAATGTATTTAACTGCCCAAGACTTGATATAATGTTTGCTGTTTTTATTTGTGCTAGGTTTCAAGCTAACCCAAAGGAGATGCACATGAAAGCTGTAAAGCGTGTTCTGAGATACCTAAAGTCGAAACCGAAGCTGGGACTTCGATATCATGCTGATGGAGATCTGGAATTGGAAGCTTACACGGATTCAGACTATGGAGGGTGTAGCTTGAACAGAAAACCAACAACGGGTGGTTGTCAGTTCCTTGGAGGGAGACTGATGTCCTGGCAATGCAAGAAACAAATTTTGGTAGCCGTATCAACAAGAGAGGCTGAGTATGTAGCTGCTGGTAGTTACTGTTCACAGGTTCTGTGGATTCAACAACAATTGCGGGATTACGGTTTGACTTATACTCATACTTCTATTAGGATAGAAAATCAGTCCACATTTTCATAACAAATAATCCGGTAAAGCACAATAAGACTAAGCACATAGATATCAGACATCATTTTATTCGTGACTGTGCCAAGAAAAACCTGATTAAATTGGTAAAAGTTCCAACAGAAGACAACAATGCGGATCTCTTCACAAAAGCATTTGATAGATCAAGAGTTGTTAGTCCAACTAAATGGAATGCGTAATCCGGAGTAACCTGTCCTCAGTAGATTCTCTTTCTTTTTAAGTATTTTTAAGTTATTAATTTATCTTATTAGTGACTGTACTTAAAAAGGAAAAAAAAAAAAAAAAAAGAGAGAAAACCAAAAAAAAAAAAAAAATCTCAAAAAAAGATAATATTGAAAACTGAGAGAAGTCTTAGAGTCTAAGGTTCAAAGTGACGAAATTTAGCACAGTCTAGCAAACTCTAAGTGTTAAACTTTCACACGTAGTTGACTAAAAATTCTAAGTGATATACATGTTCTTTTCTAATATGTTGGTAGACATAAAACATGAAGAATTTCCTAAAAGCTAATAAAACAATCAAGGAAATGTCATATGTGTAACTAACTTAGATGTATGACCAAAATGTCTTAATTTCTATGTTAGAGGCCCACAGACAATTATTATGAATGAGGTATGCCAATTAATCTGGGGGATGTATGGCTTCATCAAAATACATCTTAAATAAAGAGCATGTTTTGAAACACAAAGGAAGTCAAAACATGTCGCTTTGTTGTACGTAAGTACAACCCTGTCACCGTTGTTTGACTTAAACTAGCAAGATATGTCGCTTTGTTGTACGTGAGTACAGACCTGTCACTGCTGTCTTGCTAAAATAAGAGGAACTCTAAGACACTCTGTTGTATGTAAATACAGAACTGTGTCCGATGTTTTCCTTTTAAATATGATTTGCAAATACCAAATAAAGTCATAATCATTGTATGTCTGCCTTGATCGTAGAAGTATGTCTAAGTATGGGACACGTAAGGTAGTTTCTTGATAAATAAAAAGGCCAAAGGAAAATCCTAACTGTTGAGTGTTTAAGTGGACAAACACACCGACAATCGACTTGGTGTGTACGTTACGACAAACAACCAAAGGAACAAGAAATTCCAAAGTGTGAAAGTGCAACACTGAAAGTGCTTTGACAAAGCTATCTGATTGAATCTTCTATGACACTCTCGCAAAAAGATTTAGTTAGTGTGTTTTTATCTTTAAATTTCTGCAATTTAATTTTACTTTATTTTACTTTATTTTATCTTATTTTATTTTAATTTGGATCATTTTATTTTTAAATAAATAGGATCGAGGTCATTTACTAGGATGCATTATAGTTGGAGAAACAAAATTGTGTGATAATCTGTTATGCTTAGTGTGAGGGGGTTGTAAAGTTGAAAAAGTTGAAATTTTTTTCAAAGTTTTTCAAAATTTTCACTTAAGTTCGGACTAGACCTAAGTTCGAAGGTTCAAACGAACTTAGGATAAGTTCAAACTTATTCAGCTAAGTTCGAGACATAGTGAGGGTATAAATAGGGCATTCACATTCAATATAATGACCTACTCTCGAACTTACATACACACGTACTTAACCAGGCGATCTCGAACTTGCTAAGGCGATTACGAACTTGTCGTATTCTCGATTTTGCTAACTGTTCCACAAAGATCCACACATTCCCTCGAACATACACTTGCCTTTTGTTGTTTTGTGTCACAAATCACTAAGTAAGTGATGTTTTGGACTGTTTTAATGGTTTAAAGTCGAATATTGAGTTTAATATAACCGAAAGCAAAGTATTCAACAATACAAAGTTTAGGGTTATAAAACTTAAAATAAAACATAAATAATCTCGATTAGAAGCTATTAGGACTAGATTCATTAGTAATTTAAGTAATAAAAGGTTTAAATCATGAGATTGAACTTAAAAATGCCGACTTCGAACTTGTTCTGCAGTTCACGAACTTGACGGATTTACGAACTTAGATCAAAATATCTACGAGTTCGTAGACTGACAAGTTCGAAGGTCTTTCTCGAATTTGCTACTAGGTTCGAAGGTCATCAGTGTGACACCCTTGCCACAATAACCACCATTTACATAACACCCAGGATTTGCCAACAAACAGTTACATAATGATCTGATAGCTTAAATTTCAGTGCGGAAGCATAAAATACAAAGTAAAATAATACAAATTTGTCATACACCCTACGGTGCTACATAGCTTACACGTCTAAGTCTACAAACTCAAAAGTAATACGTCATCCCCAAATTTATTACAACTGTAATTCCATAAACCAAATACCAAGTTAAACAGTAGAAATCTTCAAATACTTTAATAAACGTCCTAACTAGACGGTCCCGCAGCGGATTTCCCTTTTCCTGTAAAATACAACAACTGAAGGGGTAAGCTAAAGCTTAGTGAATACCATATGATTTTACACATTCTACAAATCATTATGATGCCACCCAGAGTAACCGCGGTAACACATACCGTATACTCCACACGTACTCAAAGTACGCAAACCCGAGCCGCAGCTCCTTCGAGTTGACACTCGGCATAAGAAAACCAACCATCTGAGGCAGACATTACATCGGGGATGACTTACTGTCTATCCTGACCACAGAGGTGTCAAACTCTTGGTCATATAGCACAGTAACATCAGAGTACAGATGCGACCACACAGGTCCATCGAAAAGGATGCACAACAAATGAACGGACATGCAACAAGTATGAATGTGCATCAACATATACGCATGTTAGTAGAGTGCCAAACGAATATGAAACAACATGCCTCAGCAGGCAATGCAAACATAATGCAGATGCAGCAATGTTAAAATCAAAGGTACTCACAGTGGGTGCGTTATTATACTTTAAGCAATATTATTTCTCCTCGGAATTTCAACCGGATCCACAAAGTACCCCACTGTGGGTTAAACAACACCACAAGGGACCTGTTAAGTCAGTTGTAACAACACATTGTGTTAATAACTGTTTAATTTCATAAAACTTAATTTTTTATAAGTTTTTGCAATAATTGATCCCCATTTCGGATCCATGTCCGAATTCGGACCCCACCCGAATTCGGACCCCCAGTTCGGATTCCCCATAAATCCCAATTCGGTCCATATATATATAAGCCCCAATTCGGACTCCTTTAATTTCGGACCATATCCGAATTCGGTCCCCAACCGAATTCGGACGTCATCCGAATTCCAACACTTAGAAGTATTTTTGAAAGTTTGAATATCCTGAAATCCGGGCCTCATCCGAATTCGGACCAGATCCGAGTTCATCTCGGATCCGAATTCGGATCCCACTGTGTTCATACTTGTGTAGTTTTTGAATATTATTTTCCAGATTTAATCCAAGTTATTTTTATACTTAATTCCATACATGAAATAATTTATACCAACTAAATACACTTAATTTCAAGCATTTTAACACTAACATTAACATGCTTTCATACCAAATTCAATCCTTTTTGGACCCTTTTCATCATCCATCGAACACACACACTAAAACACACACTAAATCCTCAAATCCATACTTTTAATTCGAATCAGGAGCTGAAATTCAATATATAACATCTTATATACTAGATTTAGACAAATCCATAAAAATATATTACATGCATCAACATCTTCAACTCCAAATCTAATTTTCGGTTTTTATCAAAACCGAACCCAAAAACCATCAAAATCGTAGTGTTGATGAAATGTTTACCTTAATTCGATGATTGCAGATGTTTTAGTTCCTTGAATGCAATCTTATTCTAGATTTTCAGCTTCAAAATCCAAGCTTGATGATCTTCAAATTTTTAGAGAGAGAGAGAGAGCCGAGAGTGTATAGTTGTAGAGAGAGAAAGTGATAACTAAAAAAAATGAGACTTTCATCCCTTTTATGTCCACATTTTCGGCTTTTGGCATATTTAACCCCTCTACTTATCCGGTTCCATAAAATACTGATTTTATAAATAAAAGAATTCTATCTTTTATTTATTATCCTTAATAATTTAATAATTATTCTCACTTAATAATTTAATATTCTAAATTTCCATAATATGCAACCAACTTTATAATCAATCAAATTTTCGTACCAACTTTCATAATTCAACTTAAATTACAAATTTAAACTTAATAAACTTCAAATATAATAACTTAAATACGAGGATGTTACAGCATGGGCTCCACCACGCTCAAACTTCGTCCTCGAAGTTACTCGGATCCAAAAAGTTGCGGATATTTCTTTAACATCTCAGACTTAGTCTCCCAGGTATGATTCGCTCCTTTGTGATGCTTCCAACGTACAAGAACCATTTCAATTTCCTTGCTTCTTAATTTCTTTACTTTCGTATCTAACACACACTCCGGCTCTTCAACATACCGGAGCCTTTCATCAATCTGCAATTCAGTGTGATCTGCCCAATCCTCGTTTTCGGTTGTGAACGACTTTCTAAGGTTCCCCACATGGAACACTGGGTGTATGCCCGACATTTCTTTCGGCAACTCCAACCGATACGACTGATTTCCTACTTTCTCTGTAATTTTGAATGGTCCGACGAATCTCGGAGCCAACTTTCCTCTTTTTACAAAACGTGTAACACCTCTCATAGGTGACACCTTCAAATAAACCCAATCATTCACATCAAAACTGATTGGTTTGTGCCTCCTGTCGTAATAACTCTTCTGACGATCCTGGGCCGCTTTCATATTCTGTCTCACCAACTGAATCTTCTCATTCGTTTCCTGCAATAATGTCGGCCCAGCAATCGGCGTTTCACCGGTTTCCCTCCAACATGTAGGAGTCCTACATCTTCTCCCATATAGAGCTTCAAACGGTGCTTTCTTTATAGTTGTATGATAACTGTTATTATATGAAAATTCTATCAGCGGCAAATGATCATCCCAATTGCCACCAAGATCCAATACACACGACCGCATCATATCTTCAAGCGTTAGGATGGTCCGCTCACTCTGACCATCAGTTTGCGGATGGTAAGTTGTACTCATTGCTATCCTCGTACCCAACCCTTCTTGTAAAGCCGACCAAAAGTTGGAAGTAAATCGGCTGTCCCGGTCCGATACAATGGACTTCGGTACTCCATGTCTAGCAACGATCTCGTCCATGTAAATGTGAGCTAACTTCTCTAATGAATAGCTTTCCCGAATCGGTATAAAGTGTGCGGACTTAGTTAACCGATCAACTATCACCCAAATTGCATCGTGTTGACGCCTAGTTTTTGGCAACTTTGTGACAAAGTCCATAGTGATATGCTCCCACTTCCATTCCGGAATGGGAAGCGGTTGCAAACTACCGTATGGTTGCTGATGTTCGGCTTTCACAAGTCGACAAGTTCTGCATCTCTCCACGTACTGACCTATGTCTTTCTTTAATCCCGGCCACCAAAAGTCTGCTTTCAGCTCGTTGTACATCTTTGTGCTCCCGGGATGTACAGAAAATTTCGATTGGTGAGCTTCTTCTATTATCACATTTCTCATGCCTCCATACTTTGGCACCCAGATTCTTCCATACATTCCTTTCAAACCCGTTTCACTTGTTTCCATATTCTTCATTTGCACCCTTATATCTTCATTACCAACGTTTTCATCTTTCAAGGCTTCCTCTTGAGCGGCCTTGACATCTTCAATAATAGTGGATGTTAACATAGTAGAAGTCAACATGTAGCAGCAATCCTTAGCATATGCTTTGCGACTCAAAGCATCGGCTACCACGTTAGCCTTTCCGGGATGATAAAGGATCTCACAATCATAATCCTTTATTAGTTCCATCGAACGTCTCTGCCTCATGTTAAGTTCTTTCTGGCTGAAAATGTACTTCAGGCTCTTATGATCCGTGTATAATTGACACTTAGTACCGTACAGATAGTGTCTCCATAACTTCAGAGCAAAAGTGACAGCTGTCAACTCAAGATCATGAGTTGAGTAGTTCTTTTCATGCTGCTTAAGTTGTCTCGAAGCATACGCGATTACCTTTCCACGTTGCATCAATACCGCACCAAGTCCCATCCTCGAAGCATCCGTGTATACAACAAAGTCCTCATTACCCTCTGGTAGGGCAAGTATCAGTGCTTCACTTAGCGTTTTCCTCAAGATTTCAAATGCTTCTTGCTGCACGGTTTCCCAAATAAACTGTGCATTCTTCTTCGTTAATGCAGTCAAAGGAACTGCAATCTTTGAAAAATCCTTGATAAACCTTCTATAATAACCCGCCA
Organism: Centrapalus pauciflorus; assembly: GCA_020465985.1. Taxonomy (NCBI): domain Eukaryota; kingdom Viridiplantae; phylum Streptophyta; class Magnoliopsida; order Asterales; family Asteraceae; genus Centrapalus; species Centrapalus pauciflorus. The sequence goes on from JAANYP010006513.1 coordinate 198,587, forward strand.
ACCCCAGAAAACTTCTGACTTCAGTAGCTGAACGAGGCGGCTCCCAGTTTCTTACCGCTTCTACCTTAGCCGGATCTACAGAAATTCCGGCCCCCGAAATCACATGTCCCAAAAATTGAATCTGTTGCAGCCAAAACTCACATTTTGAGAACATGGCATACAACTTCTCTTTTCTAAGCAGTTCCAGCAATTCCTTTAAATGATCAGCATGTTCGGCTTCAGACTTAGAGTCTACCAAAATACCATCTATAAACACAATCACCGACTTTTCTTGCATCGGTCTGCAAACTCGGTTCATTAAATCCATAAAAGCAGCCGGGGCATTGGTTAACCCAAAAGGCATAACCAAGAACTCGTAATGCCCGTAACGTGTCCTAAAAGCTGTCTTAGGCACATCTTCCTCTCGAACTTTCAGCTGATGATATCCCGACCTCAAGTCGATCTTAGAAAAGACACAAGCCCCGTGCAACTGATCAAATAAGTCATTTATTCGCGGCAGCGGATACTTGTTCTTGATTGTCAATTTATTCAGCTCCCGGTAATCGATGCACATCCTCATCGAGCTATCTTTCTTCTAAACAAATAATACCGGAGCTCCCCACGACGATAAACTCGGTCGAATGAAGCCCTTGTCCAACAACTCCTGGAGTTGTGTCATCATCTCTTTCATCTCAGTAGGAGCAAGGTGATACGGAGAACGAGCTATTGGTGCAGCTCCAGGGATCAAATCAATTTTAAATTCCACTTGTCTCTCAGGCGGCACGCCAGACAAGTCTTCCGGAAACACATCCGGGAATTGTGATACAACAGGCACATCAGCCAACGTCTTCTTCTCAGCCTTAGCATCAATAGCATATGCTAAGTAGGCGTCACATCCCTTTGCAACAAGCTTCCGGGCTTTTGAATGGTCCGACGAATCTCGGAGCCAACTTTCCTCTTTTTACAAAACGTGTAACACCTCTCATAGGTGACACCTTCAAATAAACCCAATCATTCACATCAACACTGATTGGTTTGTGCCTCCTGTTGTAATAACTCTTCTGACGATCCTGGGCCGCTTTCATATTCTGTCTCACCAACTGAATCTTCTCATTCGTTTCCTGCAATAATGTCGGCCCAGCAATCGGCGTTTCACCGGTTTCCCTCCAACATGTAGGAGTCCTACATCTTCTCCCATATAGAGCTTCAAACGGTGCTTTCTTTATAGTTGTATGGTAACTGTTATTATATGAGAATTCTATCAGCGGCAAATGATCATCCCAATTGCCACCGAGATCCAATACACACGACCGCATTATATCTTCAAGCGTTAGGATGGTCCGCTCACTCTGACCATCAGTTTGCGGACGGTAAGCTGTACTCATTGCTATCCTCGTACCCAACCCTTATTGTAAAGCCGACCAAAAGTTGGAAGTAAATCGGCTGTCCCGGTCCGATACAATGGACTTCGGTACTCCATGTCTAGCAACGATCTCGTCCATGTAAATGTGAGCTAACTTCTCTAATGAATAGCTTTCCCGAATTGGTATAAAGTGTGCGGACTTAGTTAACCGATCAACTATCACCCAAATTGCATCGTGTTGACGCCTAGTTTTTGGCAACTTTGTGACAAAGTCCATAGTGATATGCTCCCACTTCCATTCCGGAATGGGAAGCGGTTGCAAACTACCGTATAGTTGCTGATGTTCGGCTTTCACAAGTCGACAAGTTCTGCATCTCTCCACGTACTGACCTATGTCTTTCTTTAATCCCGGCCACCAAAAGTCTACTTTCAGCTCGTTGTACATCTTTGTGCTCCCGGGATGTACAGAAAATTTCGATTGGTGAGCTTCTTCTATTATCACATTTCTCATGCCTCCATACTTTGGCACCCAGATTCTTCCGTAAATTCCTTTTAAACCCATTTCACTTGTTTCCATATTCTTCATTTGCACCCTTATATCTTCATTACCAACGTTTTCATCTTTCAAGGCTTCCTCTTGAGCGGCCTTGACATCTTCAATAATAGTGGATGTTAACATAGTAGAAGTCAACATGTAGCAGCAATCCTTATCATATGCTTTCCGACTCAAAGCATCGGCTACCACGTTAGCCTTTCCGGGATGATAAAGGATCTCACAATCATAATCCTTTATTAGTTCCATCGAACGTCTCTGCCTCATGTTAAGTTCTTTCTGGCTGAAAATGTACTTCAGGCTCTTATGATTCGTGTATAATTGACACTTAGTACCGTACAGATAGTGTCTCCATAACTTCAGAGCAAAAGTGACAGCTGTCAACTCAAGATCATGAGTTGAGTAGTCCTTTTCATGCTGCTTAAGTTGTCTCGAGGCATACGCGATTACCTTTCCACGTTGCATCAATACCGCACCAAGTCCCATCCTCGAAGCATCCGTGTATACAACAAAGTCCTCATTACCCTCTGGTAGGGCAAGTATCGGTGCTTCACTTAGCGTTTTCTTCAAGATCTCAAATGCTTCTTGCTGCACGGTTTCCCAAATAAACTGTGCATTCTTCTTCGTTAATGCAGTCAAAGGAACGGCAATCTTTGAAAAATCCTTGATAAACCTTCTATAATAACCCGCTAACCCCAGAAAACTTCTGACTTCAGTAGCTGAACGAGGCGGCTCCTAGTTTCTTACCGCTTCTACCTTAGCCGGATCTACAGAAATTCCGGCCCCCGAAATCACATGTCCCAAAAATTGAATCTGTTGCAGCCAAAACTCACATTTTGAGAACTTGGCATACAACTTCTCTTTTCTAAGCAGTTCCAGCAATTCCTTTAAATGATCAGCATGTTCGGCTTCAGACATAGAGTCTACCAAAATATCATCTATAAACACAATCACCGACTTATCTAGCATCGGTCTGCAAACTCGGTTCATTAAATCCATAAAAGCAGTCGGGGCATTGGTTAACCCAAAAGGCATAACCAAGAACTCGTAATGCCCGTAACGTGTCCTAAAAGCTGTCTTAGGCACATCTTCCTCTCGAACTTTCAGCTGATGATATCCCGACCTCAAGTCGATCTTAGAAAAGACACAAGCCCCGTGCAACTGATCAAATAAGTCATCTATTCGCGGCAGCGGATACTTGTTCTTGATTGTCAATTTATTCAGCTCCCGGTAATCGATGCACATCCTCATCGACCCATCTTTCTTCTTAACAAATAATACCGGAGCTCCCCACGGCGATAAACTCGGTCGAATGAAGCCCTTGTCCAACAACTCCTGGAGTTGTGTCATCATCTCTTTCATCTCAGTAGGAGCAAGGCGATACGGAGAACGAGCTATTGGTGCAGCTCCAGGGATCAAATCAATTTTAAATTCCACTTGTCTCTCAGGCGGCACGCCAGAAAAGTCTTCCGGAAACACATCCAGGAATTGTGATACAACAGGCACATCGGCCAACGTCTTCTTCTCAGCCTTAGCATCAATAGCATATGCTAAGTAGGCGTCACATCCCTTTGCCACAAGCTTCCGGGCTTTTGCAATAGTCAATAAGCACAGATCCCCGCTTCTCCTATCCCCGTATATATAGATCTCACGCCCCTCTGGAGTAGTTATCTATCATCCGTTTCTTACATACTATGTGGGCTTCGTTCTCTATCAACCAATCCATCCCGATAATTACATCAAATTCACTAAACTCGATCGGAATCAAATCCAAATTGAAGACTACATCTTCAATCACTAAGGTGCAGTTACGGTATACATGATCTACTTTGACTAGAGTATTACTAGCAGTTTCAATATCTAGTACAGCAGATAGCTTAGACAAAGGCATGGCAAGTTGTTGTGCAAACATAGTAGATACAAACGAGCGGTTGGCACCCGAATCGAAAAGAACTCGTGCAGGCATGGAATTAACAATAAACATACCAGTAACCACCTCGGGGTTTTCCCTAGCCTCCTCCGCAGTAATCTGAAATGCACGAGCCGGTGCCCTTTGTGGCTGATTCCGGCGGTTGACTGAACCACCACTTGATCCCCCAGATGATCGAGTTGAAGACGGAGCAGCAGCTGCTGGAGCATTCTTTCGACAATTCCGACTATAGTGCCCCCATACCCCACACTTATGGCAAGCATCAGATTTCCGTGGGCATTCATTCTGAAAGTGGCCCAACTCTCCGCAGCAAAAACACGCACGCCCATTTGTGCACTTGCCGAAATGTTCCAGATGGAACTTATTACAATACTGTGGCTCGGTGTTGATAGAGTAAGCACGTGCACGACCAGAAGAACTAGACTGTCGGCGATAAGACTGTTGCGGCGAGTACTCCGATGATCGTGAAGAACCAGAATAACCTCCTTCGCGTTGGCGTTTCGGTGGTGAAGGCTGAGTTGGGTTACCTGAAGCAGCAGCAGACCCCATCACGTATCCAGACATCCTTAGAATCTGTTCCACATTTCTGGCGGCTTCCAGTAGACCAACAAATGTGGGATAGCGTACATTGCTCATCACCCTTCGAATTTCCAGATCAAGACCAGCCTCAAACCTGGTCACTTTCCTTTCCTCGGTATCCACTTGATGAGGCGCGAACAAACTTAGCCTCGTGAACTCTACATCATACTGGGACACAGACTTAGTCCCCTGTATCAACGTCATGAACTTAGCCTCCAATCTTCGGCGCTCATCGGCCGGACAATATTGCTGAGTAAAAACTTCTGTGAACTCAGCCCATGTCATAACAGATACTTTCTCCATAGTTAACGCATTCACCATCGAGTTCCACCACATTACTGCATCCTTGGTGAACATTGCAGTAGCGAACCGGACCATATCCTTCTCAGCACAATCGCTGATTCGGAATGTCCGTTCTGTGGCCGTTATCCATTCCAGAGCGGCAACAGCATCACCCAGTCCATTGAACTCGACTGCTCCATTTCCCTTGAAGTCCTTGAAACGACAACCACTGGGCTTATTAGACGACCCAGTGTTGTCATCTTGCTCGTCATTGTTTCCTCCCTCCTTTTCCTTATTCTTCCTTTTATCTTCTCTTCGCTTAGCTTCGGCCTCATCTCGAGCCCGAAACTGATCTTGTATCATCCGATTTTGCTCAGCCATCATGGCTAGCATCATTTCTCTCGTCTCTTCAGGTGTCATTCCTCCTCCAGACATGTTCTGGAATATGAAACATATGACTTATTTAGTAACATGTCATTAATTTATAGACACCACCCAATTGTCCCGTATGATAGTCAATTTCCTATGATTACTAGATCGTAACCTATCTTAGTTCAGATCATTACTTAAACCACTACATATCATTACTTAATGTTTGAGACCAAGACCTCACGGACACTTGAATCTCAAACTACTGCTCTGATACCATACGTTGTGACACCCTTGCCACAATAACCACCATTTACATAACACCCAGGATTTGCCAACAAACAGTTACATAATGATCTGATAGCTTAAATTTCAGTGCGGAAGCATAAAATACAAAATAAAATAATACAAATTTGTCATACACCCTACGGTGCTACATAGGTTACACGTCTAAGTCTACAAACTCAAAAGTAATACATCATCCCCAAATTTATTACAACTGTAATTCCATAAACCAAATACCAAGTTAAACAGTAGAAATCTTCAAATACTTTAATAAACGTCTGAACTAGACGGTCCCGCAGCGGATTTCCCTTTTCCTGTAAAATACAACAACTGAAGGGGTAAGCTAAAGCTTAGTGAATACCATATGATTTTACACATTCTACAAATCATTATGATGCCACCCAGAGTAACCGCGGTAACACATACCGTATACTCCACACGTACTCAAAGTACGCAAACCCGAGCCGCAGCTCCTTCGAGTTGACACTCGGCATAAGAAAACCAACCATCTGAGGCAGACATTACATCGGGGATGACTTACTGTCTATCCTGACCACAGAGGTGTCAAACTCTTGGTCATATAGCACAGTAACATCAGAGTACAGATGCGACCACCCAGGTCCATCGAAAGGATGCACAACAAATGAACGGACATGCAACAAGTATGAATGTGCATCAACATATACGCATGTTAGTAGAGTGCCAAACGAATATGAAACAACATGCCTCAGCAGGCAATGCAAACATAATGCAGATGCAGCAATGTTAAAATCAAAGGTACTCACAGTGGGTGCGTTATTATACTTTAAGCAATATTATTTCTCCTCGGAATTTCAACCGGATCCACAAAGTACCCCACTGTGGGTTAAACAACACCACAAGGGACCTGTTAAGTCAGTTGTAACAACACATTGTGTTAATAACTGTTTAATTTCATAAAACTTAATTTTTTATAAGTTTTTGCAATAATTGATCCCCATTTCGGATCCATGTCCGAATTCGGACCCCACCCGAATTCGGACCCCCAGTTCGGATTCCCCATAAATCCCAATTCGGTCCATATATATATAAGCCCCAATTCGGACTCCTTTAATTTCGGACCATATCCGAATTCGGTCCCCAACCGAATTCGGACCTCATCCGAATTCCAACACTTAGAAGTATTTTTGAAAGTTTGAATATCCTGAAATCCGGGCCTCATCCGAATTCGGACCAGATCCGAGTTCATCTCGGATCCGAATTCGGATCCCACTGTGTTCATACTTGTGTAGTTTTTGAATATTATTTTCCAGATTTAATCCAAGTTATTTTTATACTTAATTCCATACATGAAATAATTTATACCAACTAAATACACTTAATTTCAAGCATTTTAACACTAACATTAACATGCTTTCATACCAAATTCAATCCTTTTTGGACCCTTTTCATCATCCATCGAACACACACACTAAAACACACACTAAATCCTCAAATCCATACTTTTAATTCGAATCAGGAGCTGAAATTCAATATATAACATCTTATATACTAGATTTAGACAAATCCATAACAATATATTACATGCATCAACATCTTCAACTCCAAATCTAATTTTCGGTTTTTATCAAAACCGAACCCAAAAACCATCAAAATCGTAGTGTTGATGAAATGTTTACCTTAATTCCATGATTGCAGATGTTTTAGTTCCTTGAATGCAATCTTATTCCAGATTTTCAGCTTCAAAATCCAAGCTTTGATGATCTTCAAATTTTTAGAGAGAGAGAGAGAGAGAGAGCCGAGAGAGTATATTTGTAGAGAGAGAAAGTGATAACTAAAAAAAATGAGACTTTCATCCCTTTTATGTCCACATTTTCGGCTTTTGGCATATTTAACCCCTCTACTTATCCGGTTCCATAAAATACTGATTTTATAAATAAAAGAATTCTATCTTTTATTTATTATCCTTAATAATTTAATAATTATTCTCACTTAATAATTTAAAAACTAAATTTCCATAATATGCAACCAACTTTATAATCAATCAAATTTTCGTACCAACTTTCATATTTCAACTTAAATTACAAATTTAAACTTAATAAACTTCAAATATTATAATTTAAATACGAGGATGTTACAATCAGACTGTTCAAACTTAAGTAAGTTCGAAGGACTCTTTCATATTCTCGAACTTACACCTAAGTTCGAAGGTGATTAAGTTCGTTTGAACTTAATCAAGTTTGAATGACATCAAAAATTTTCCAAAATTTAATTTTTAAGAATTTAATTATGTGTGTGCAGGAATGACAGATTGTGCTTTCTTCAATAAGCATAATATGATCATTAGCATAGGCCTCCAAGCGGCTGAGGCGCAACAACATAGAGAAATTTTGAAGCTTTTGACCCGCTCAAGGATTGCATATGCGTTGACTCACATCCCAACGCTTATAATTCAATACATCCGACAGTTTTGGAGAACTCTGCATGTCGATAGTTCCATAGTGCCTCTGTTTTTTAGGGCTACCGTCAATGGACAAGGGATTTTTTTTTCAGCAGAAAATCTGAGGGAGATTCTTAAGTTGGGGTCAGCAGACCAAGAAGATGGTCCGATAGATTTTCCAGCGGCAATAAGGCAATCGGCCTTTCAGCGAATGGGATATGCTCAAGACCTGGCAAAAGCCTCTTACGTGAAGAGTGGTTTGGTAGGACAATGGCGATATCTGATGCATGTTATGCCTGTTTGTTTTGCGCCGAAGAAGGCAGGTTTCGACACAATGACATCAAAGTTACAACCAGGGATGATATCATTGGTGTATAACAAGCTGTTTAGTTTCTCGGGCTTCTTTTTTGGAGAGTTCGTTCATCAGATAGCTGCGCCGACCAGGGAATAATTTTTGTTATATCTTAGGTTCGTGATGATGATCATTAGACATTTTTTGCCGAATTGCCACCTTTGCCAGAAGTCGTTGTTGTGGCAGTAATCGATAAGCGCGTTTTTGCTAACTGCCAGACACATAATTCAAGAAGGGCAGAGCAACTAAGGCCCCAGATGACTTCTTTGTTCGGAGCAATAATAGATCCAGAGTTCGTGGCTCCAAATGCCGAAGATTGGAATGTCAACGAGCCCCAACAGCAAGCACCGGCACAAGCACCGGTTGCTCAAGTTCAGCCTACACCTCAAACGGCAACGGCAGCTGAGGCTACCACATCGGTAGCAGAGGCTGACCCGATTCAGCAAACGCTAGAATAGATTTTTGCTCAGGGGGCAGCTGCACAAGAATCAATAACTGAGGAGTTGATCCAAGACATCCTCTAACCCCCAGAAAACATTTTTGATGATATAGAGAATTAGCAGCCAGAATCGACAGAAGTGGTTGTTGAGTCTGCGTCTAATACAAACTCAGAAATTTAGCGAGATTTAAGGGAAGCTGCAAATCTCTCCACTGCATTTGATACGCATGGTATTCGGCTCATAGTACGGCGTCAAAAGTTTGTCGACCAGCGTTCAGACTTCAAGATGAAGACGAAGATTTTGTAGCAGAAGAAGAGGCGTTGGTTGCAAGGCAACAACGGGCTAAGCGCCAACGCCTAGCTCAAGAAGGCCCGTCAACATCAACCGCCATTCCATCATCAACCACCGCCACCACTCTATCAACATCAACATCAACAGCGACAGACGCCCAGACCTTCAAACAACTAAAAGCGAAAGTAGATTTCCAAACAGTCAAAATTGTCCAGCTATCCAAAGCAGTCAGTGAGCTACAGCAACATAATGCGCAGTTAGATCAACACAATACTAAGTTAGATAAGACTGTGGCAGCTCAACAACAACAAATAGCTACACATAGGCCCTCCTAGAGCAGATTTTGAAAGATTGTGCTGCTCAGGGGGAGAGTAGTTGTAAAGGTGATGAGCTGAGGGGAAAGAGACGAGAAGACGAAGAAGATGACCCAAGTGCAGAAAAAGCAAGTGAGCTAGCAGATCTTTCAAAACAGACTGCTCAGCAAACTACATTTCTAGAGGAGTCTGGTTCGTCGTCTGGTGCTGAGAAGGATAAAGGAAAGGCTCCCGAGGTTACTGATGTAAATGAAGTAGAGTTAATTGGTGTTGGACTTATAGGAAGATGAGATTTGTTTTGAGTTTGAAGATTACATGGATCGGGAAGACCTTGAAGAAGGAGAATTTATTCCTGAATATGTAGTTGACTGGAAGTTTGATGATGAGGTGATAATAGATGAAGATGATGAAGTGGATGAAGTGGTCATTGAAAAGCAACCTGTCACTGAGATATACGAGAATGAAAATCAGAAGGTGATAGACGTTGATATGCTGAGATCAGCATATTATGATGAATCAGAATCTGATACCATTGACAGGGAAAGTTATCTGGTGAAGCTGCCTAGTCCAAAAAAGAAGAGAAAATGAAGAAGGAAGAGAAAAAGGCTGAATTGGCAGTAAAGGAGAAAATGAAGCTGCCTAGTCCAAGAAAGTTATCTGGTGGGATTTTGAGCTGGTTCTTTGACAGGGAACTACAGCTATTTGTTTTGAAAAAAAGAGACGGGCTTCAGTATTTGCAAAGAAGGCTTAAAGTTTTTAATTCATTACCTAAATGTGAGGTTAAGGAGTTGGCATGGAAAGATTTGATCATTCTGGGAGACGACCAGTATGCTGAAGTCATAGCAAAGATTATATGAAAAGAGGGTCGGTCTGGAAGATTTGAGAGAATTAAGCCAAGAACAGGGAAGCGAGTCATGGATGAAACAAGGATAGATCCATTGACAGGCAGGCTATGGATGAAGATGTATTATAAACCTATTAAGTGCTTAAAGAAAGTTTCGTTGAAGACCATGCCACAAGACGTTCTGAGGAACATGAAATGGTGGTACGTTGACAACGAAACAGTTGAAGCAATAATGGAAGATGGAGACGAGAAAGTTATTTTAAAGGTATATGATCCACGGCATCTTGTAAACCTTTCTCAGGGTGACTTACTGAAGCTTCATGAGCAGCCAACCTATTTTCATGAAGGTTGGAGCTCAGAAGGCAAGAAGTACCAGAAAGTAGTTAAGGTTTGCATTGAACAGGGTCTGCATGCAAGTAGCAGCTTAAATAAGCCTAGCTCTATAGAGTAACGAATATCTACTAGAGACTATCGTCAAGGGGAGTCTGTTGGTACATCCTGTGTGACGATAGCAGTCGAGATATGTAATAAATAGTCATATGTAATAGATGGGGCTTTATTAATACAAGTCATGTATGTTTGATCATGATTGTGTATGATGTTTACATTTGCATGTTAAGTTCATGAGTGTGTAGATAAGTTCTTAATGGAATGAACTTGTGAGCATAAGTTCTTAAGGCATAAGGCCACGAACTTAAGTCACACAAGTTCGTACGAACTTAGCTAGCCTAAGTTCGTATGTGCTTGGGCTTGAACTTCTAAGTTCATGGGCTTGGGCCTTACACGAACTTGTGTGTTATATTATCAACTTATTCAGTTATTTTCATGGACTTTTTGTAAAATACATTTTTGGTGTTCGTGAAAGCTAGCAGACGAACTTGAGAGCGATTTCAGAGACTCTTGGAGCAATACATCGTGTGGGGTCGGTTGTCACACCCCGTTACCCCGGTTGGCAATGAAGCATGACGTCGTGGAAGCGTAACCATAATCATAATGAACGACCACTATATGGACGTTTTCAAAAATACATCGATATGACTTCAATAATAGAAATGTTTTACATAGCACGAAAATGATAAATAGTAGTTCGCAAGATACAGAGATTTAAATACATAATTAAACTAACCAAATAATGCAAATAAATCTCCGATGGTTTGAAAATGAATGCGACTCCAAAAGTACGGAAGCTTGAAAATACTTCCGATGCGGTGCACTTGCCTTAATTTCCTGAAAATACATGCTAAAAACGTCAACAAAATTGTTGGTGAGCTCATAGGTTTACGCGAAAAGACCAATTGTATGGGCATTATCAGATGAGTTGAATTTATAAAGCATAAATTCCATATATGTATTACACAAAACCATCATGCAACCGAAGCTTAATTAAATGAGTTTGCCCTGTGCAGTATTCCCATACGTAATACCGTGTGTTGAACATATATATGCATCCCGCCGTTAGCCGATTAAGACTAACCCGAATGGGGGACATGAATCCCGATAGATCTATCCACAATATATTCGCGCTTACAAATAAATGCAATTAACGGTTCATGATTTGAGGGCTGATGGATCCACACATGTAATACATATAAGAAATAAACAGTTTTGATGTCCATATGAAAATAGTGCATGTATTTCCACCCCAATAGATAATGAAAATAGGGGCTATGAAGACTCACCGTAAGTTGATGGTAAAATCGACCGTAAAAATGATGGTTTGCGTTGTTGATGAGTGATGACACCGGACGCGTTTAACCGAGTCCTAAATGATATGAGGGACTTAATAACTCCCATATATATATGATAATATGTATGTATAAAGGTTTTTATATTTTAAATCACCCAACTTTACGAGTTTATAAATAAAACCCACTTAAAACGTCAAGTTTATATATATATATATAATTTTCCAGGTTTTCGAAGGTCTTTCGGCCTACTTTGAGGCTGTCTTTGACCAAGCTCCAAAACGATTTAGGCTTTGGTTTTCTTGGACATTAAACTACTATATACAAAGAATTTTTAAAGTCAAGAACGGCCATTTTTCAAGATGTTTAGGTTAAGGAAAAAGCTTGTTGAAAACCCTATGTGTCAAACTTTCGGGCTCCCAAATAATATCTGTGGGTTCTAAACCCCATAATAAATTATGAAAACTTCCAGATTTTTAGTTAAGACATAGATCTGACTTTTGAGATAAGAATCAACTCATTTTGTTAAGTTATGATTTAGTTATGATTTTTCAAATTGGTGCAACTTTTCTGCCGAAATTCCGTAGTTCATAAACTTGAAATAACTAGTGATTCTTGTTGTTTATTCAAAGACTACTTATATAAAAGTTATAAAACATATATATATCACTTGTTTTTCATAATATTTACACTTTCATGATGTGTTTATATATTTATAAACACATCTGAAGAAAACAACTTAAAAACAAAAACTAGTGACTTATAAACTTGAGTTTTTGTGAAACTTGTTGTTGTTGGTGATTATATATATTATGCAAGACATATATGAACATAAATATAAGATGTAATAAGTTAGTATTTACTTACTTTGATGTATTAGAAGTATGAAAATGTGTAGAAGAGTTGTTCTTGAACTAGTTGCACCAAAGAAACTCTTGAAAAGCTTGAATTCTTGAAGAATAAAGGAAGAAAACAACTTTGGTTGTGTGTGTGTGGCTATGGACGATTTCGAGAGAGTAAAGTCAGAGGTTTTGCTCTTGGAAATGTGTGAGGATGAATGAGAAATGATCTCTCTATTTATAGAGAAAAATGGTCATCAAAGTGGAGGTTGAGTGGAGTGTTGGATGAGATGAAAGAAGATGATGAAATGGATTTGATTTTGATGGGTTATGGAAGAGTGTATTATAAAAATGAAGTCAAAACCTACTTGTACCTCCCTATGGCTAGATTTTTAGAAGATATTTTAATGTATTTTCAATTTTTTTTGTATAAATGTATTAAGAATGTATTCTTGTATTTCCCTTTTTTTTGTAAATTCATAAATTCTTTTGAATGCATTTGTTTAATGAATTGTTTTCCTCTTCCATAATTAATGTTAAGTAAGTGTATTAGTATATGATTAGTGTCATTAATCATAATTTAATTATATAGTTAGTTGAATTAATCCATCATATCGCAAATCGATCGGATTAATTAATTTGCCGATTCATCGCACCAATGAAATTGATTCTTATTGAATTGAATTTCCTTGTGAACCTTATTAATCACTTTGATTAATTGCTAATCACCACTGATTAGGTTATAATTGGCTAGTAAATACTGATTAGGTCATTGTTGCTAACCTGGTTTAGTGCCAGATGTTACAGTCTCCCCTTGTTAAGGGAATTTCGTCTCGAAATTTTATCTTGTTTCCTCAGGGGTCTTGTTACTTAAGAATAGGTGAGAGTATCTTTGCTTAAAATGATCTTTGCATGCCTAAGTGAATTCTGGTCCATGTCTAGAATTCCATCTGACCTTCAGGATTGGTATACGACTGTGCTTCAATCCTTTGACCTTACGGTCCATGATTTCTACCGGCTCTTTGATGAAGCAAAGTTTGTCAGTCTTATCTAACAAACACTTCTTCAAATTTGATACGTGGAAGATATTGCGCACGCTGCTAAGCTTTGGTGGTAGCTCTAAACAATAAGCTACTAGTCCAATACTCTTTAAGACTTTGAATTGTCCAATATAACGAGGAATCTGTTTCCCTTGTTTCCCAAATCGTACCACGCCCTTCCATGGCGAGACTTTCATCAGTACCCTTTCTCCTAATTGGAACTCAAGGGATTTTCTCCTTACGTCTACATAGCTTTCCTGACGATCGTGGGCAACTTTTAGTCGGTTCCGTATATGTACTATCTCTTTGGTGGTCTCAAGTATGATTTCTGGGCCAATGACTTGACTATCCCTGACTTTGGCCCAGCGAAAGGGGCGATTTAAATTTTTGTCCATACAGTGCCTTAAAAGGAGCAGCTTTAATGCTCAAGTGATAGCTATTGTTGTACGATAATTCCACTAAGGCAATTGAGTATCCCAACACTTCCCAAAATCCATTACACAGGCTCTTAACACACGTTCTAGGGTTTGAATCGTTCTTTCATTCTGACCATCGGTCTAAGGGTGATATGTGGTACTCATGTCCAAGTTTGTACCCAAAGATTGCTGTAATCAATTGCCAAAAATCTAGATGTAAATCTGCTATCCGTATCCGAAATGATTGAAATAGGCACTTCGTGTCTGGAGACGACTTCCTTGAGGTACGTTTGTACTAGCTTATTCATCCTGTTGTTCTCCTTGATTGGTAGGAATGCGCGGATTTTGTTAGGCGGTCGGCTATTACCCAAATTGATTCTGATGTTTATATATATATATAACTTTGGAGCATGTTAGGAATTTGTTGACATATGTGGCAATGTCAGCGTTCATGTTAGGCCACCAGTATAGCTCCTTGAGGTCATGATACAGTTTATTGGATCTGGGGTGGACGGCATATCTTGATTTGTGTCCGTCATCTGTAATCGGCTTTCTTACTCCACCAAAACAGGGTAATCAGACTTTATTCATGAAGTATCGATTTCCATTAGTCCTTATCCCCAAACTATTTATCTATTCCGTGCAGGGCTTCATTTTTTTTTTCATATTTCCTTCTTAACAGCTTCTACTTGTGCATCATGAACAAATGAAGGAAGGTTTGGTTGAATTGTCATAACTAGGGCTCATACTCTTAAGGGCTTAGCTTGTTCCCTTCGGCTCTGAGCGTCTGCAACCACATTTGCTTTCCCCGGGTGGTTACGAATTTCATAGTTGTAATCACTTAATTTCTCCATCCAACGACGCTAACTCATATTCAACATCTTCTGATTCAAGATGTGTTGGAGGCTCTTATGGTCTGTAAATACAATATACTTCGTACCGTACAACTAATGTCTCCAAGTCTTAAGGATAAAGACTACTGCTACCAGATCTAAATAATGCATTTTGTAATTTACCTCGTGAATCTAAATTTTTCATGAAGTATAAGCTATGACCTTATCAGCCCATTGTGTGAAGCGTTATAGTAATCTATAAATTTCTCGCTTCTCTCGGGTAAGGACAAAATAGGCACGCTGCACATTTTGTGTTTTAATAAATGAAATGATGTCTCCTGATCCTCGTCCCAATCATACTTAATGTCTTTTAGAGATCCGGTGATCTTTGGGAAACTTTTGATAATTGCCTATAATAAGCGGCAAGTCTTAAGGACTAACGTATCTCTATGAGGGTTCTAGGAGTTGACCAAAACCTGATAGCCTCGATCTTTGTGGGATCGACTTGGATTCCTTTACAATTGATCACGTGACCGAGGGATTTCACCTCTCTTAACCAAAAGTCAAACTTAGAAAGCTTGGCATATAGTTGTTCTTTCTCCAACAACTCCAGAATTAGTCTTTAATGTTGCTCTTGCTCCTCCTTGTTTCGTGAGTAGATTAAGATGTCATTTATGAAGACAATCACGAATTTGTCTAGATAAGGTTTGCACACCCGATTCATGTGGTCCATGAATACTGTTGGGGCATTGGTTAATCTAAACGGCATTACTAGGAATTAATGATGACCGTAACGGGATCTGAAGGCTGTCTTCGGAATATCTTCCTTGCGGACTCTAACTTGATGATAATCAGACCACAGGTCGATCTTGAAATAAAAGCTTGATCCTCGGAGTTGGTCAAACAAGTTTTGATGTCCATATGAAAACAGTGCATGTATTTCCACCCCAATAGATAACGAAAATAGGGGCTATGAAGACTCACCGTAAGTTGATGGTAAAATCGACCGTAAAAATGATGGTTTGCGTTGTTGATGAGTGATGACACCGGACGCGTTTAACCGAGTCCTAAATGATATGATAATATGTATGTATAAAGGTTTTTATATTTTAAATCACCCAACTTTACGAGTTTACAAATAAAACCCACTTAAAACGCCAAGTTTATATATATATATTTATATATATAATATTCCAGCTTTTCGAAGGTTTTTCGGCCTACTTTGAGGCTGTTTTTGACCAAGCTCCAAAACGATTTAGGCTTTGGTTTTCTTGGACATTAAACTACTATATACAAAGAATTTTTAAAGTCAAGAACGGCCATTTTTCGAGATGTTTAGGTTCGGGAAAAAGCTTGTTGAATACCCTATGTTGGTCATTTTTGAGCTGTCAAACTTTCGGGTTCCCAAATATTATCTGTGGGTTCTAAACCTCATAATAAATTATGAAAACTTCCAGATTTGTAGTAAAGACATAGATCTAACTTTTGAGACAAGAATTAGCTCATTTTGTTAAGTTATGATATAGTTATGATTTTTCAATGTCGATGCAACTTTTCTGCCGAAATTCCGTAGTTCATAAACTTGAAATAACTAGTGATTCTTGTTGTTTATTCAAAGACTACTTATATAAAAGTTATAAAGCGTATATATATCACTTGTTTTTCATAATATTTACACTTTCATGATGTGTTTATATATATATAAACACATCTGAAGAAAACAACTTAAAAAAGAAAAACTAGTGACTTATAAACTTGAGTTTTTCTGAAACTTGTTGTTGTTGGTGATTATATATATTATGCAAGACTTATATGAACATAAATATAAGATGTAATAAGTTAGTATTTACTTACTTTGATATATTAGAAGTATGAAAATGTGTAGAAGAGTTGTTCTTGAACTAGTTGCACCAAAGAAACTCTTGAAAAGCTTGAATTCTTGAAAAATAAAGGAAGAAAACAACTTTGGTTGTGTGTGTGTGGCTATGGACGATTTCGAGAGAGTAAAATCAGAGGTTTTGCTCTTGGAAATGTGTGAGGATGAATGAGAAATGATCTCTCTATTTATAGAGAAAAATGGTCATCAAAGTGGAGGTTGAGTGGAGTGTTGGATGAGATGAAAGAAGATGATGAAATGGATTTGATTTTGATGGGTTATGGAATAGTGTATCATAAAAATGAAGTCAAAACCTACTTGTACCTCCCTATGGCCAGATTTTTAGAAGATATTTTAATGTATTTTCAATTTTTTTTGTATAAATGTATTTAGAATGTATTCTTGTATTTCCCTTTTTTTGTAAATTCATAAATACTTTTGAATGCATTTGTTTAATGAATTGTTTTAGTCTTGCATAATTAATGTTAAGTAAGTGTATTAGTGTATGATTAGTGTCATTAATCATAATTTAATTATGTACTTAGTTGAATTAATCCATCATATCGCAAATCGATCGGATTAATTAATTTGCCGATTAATCGCACCAATGAAATTGATTCTTATTGAATTGAATTTCCTTGTGAACATTATTAATCACTTTGATTAATTGCTAATCAACACTGATTAGGTTATAATTGGCTGGTAAATACTGATTAGGTCGTAGTTGCTAACCTGGTTTAGTGCCAGATGTTACATCGGTATCATATCGGCTAGCATTGTGTTCGGCTCCGTGTTCCGCACGTGATCTATCCGTTAAGTGTCTAACAAGGATTCCACACTCATTGGATGACGTTGCGCCTTGATCTGATCCATAGACGTGGTGACCTTACAATTGCTGAAATAGTGAATTATCAATTGGTATCGAGACTAATATGGCTGAATGAGTGTGAATTTTCGAATCTGAAATTTTTTTTTTTGTGAAGAACATTGTTTCATTGGAATTTCGAAAAAAATCAGAAAATTTATTTTGAATTTTAGAATTGTGGATGAAATGAAGTGGAATTTGGATCGAAGGTGACGTTTTTGATTTCGAATCTGATGGTATAAGTTTCAAATCATAACTCCAAACACACAAGATTTAATTTGGATTTTTCTGAATTTTTTAAAAAAGTCGAGTTCATCAAGTTTTTGCCAAAATTCAAGAGTTTGATCTGATTTTAGGCAAAAGTTTCTTTCAAAAAGTGTTTGTAATTGAAAACCGAACCTTCGATATTAATTAGGGATCAACTCGTGGATTTTTTGTTGAAAATTTTGATTTTGAACTTGATTTTGATCAGTATCTATTCAAACTCGGGCAACACTGAATTTTTAGTGTCAATCGAGTTTTGTAAAGTGTTGATTAAGTTTTCTTAGTGCTTTGACCGAGTTTTATATAGCTTTGACCGAGTTTAATTAAACATTGACCGAGTTTCATTATTTGTCTTTCGAGTTTGATCAAGTTGCCTTCGAGTTTGTATGTGTTTCATTCGAGTTTGATAAACCTATCACCCGAGAATACATAAGTATCAATCGAGTTTAGACTTTATTCATTCGAGTTTCATCAAAGTCTATTCATGTTCATTCGATTTGAACCAAGCTTTATTTGAGTTTGATACTTAACTGATCGAGTTTCATTCTTTAATGATCGAGCTTAATTCTTGATTATTCGAGTTTTATACTTCTTCATTCGAGTTTGGTGATTCTTTATTCGAGTTTGAGCCTTATGTTCGAGGTTGATTCTTATTCATTTGAGTTTCATCATATCATTCAAGATTTAGGGGGTGTTTGATAGCCACTTATCAGGCTCTTATCAGAGGTAACCTCTTATTCAGTAAGAGGAAATACTAATAAGTGCGTTTGATATGCAGAAGACATAAGAGTCAAAATTCTCTTATCATGTCTTATCAGGATAAGACTTTGATATGCTTCTTATCGCCACTTATCACACCAAAAAAAATACACGTCTCTCCCACCCCACCCTTACCTATACCCCGTACCTTACCTCACCCACCCTACCCTACCCTAAACCCCCTACCCCCTACCCCTACCCTACCCCACCCCACCCCACCCCACCCTCAACATACCCTACCCTCAACCACCTAATCTCACCCTACCCTAACTACCCATAACGTACTTATACCACCCCATCCCCATCTCCACCCTTAACCCTACCCACCCCACTCCCATACTTACCCTACCCCACTCTACCCCACCCCTACACTAACCCATAAAACCTACCCCACCCCACCCCACCCTCAACATACCCTATCCTCAACCACCTAATCTCACCCTACCCTAACTACCCATAACTTACTTATACCACCCCATCCCCATCTCCACCCTTAACCCTACCCACCTCACTCTCATACTTACCCTATCCCACTCTACCCCACCCCTATACTAACCCATCAAACCTACCCACCCCACCTCACCCCTCCTTATCCCACCCCACCCTACCCCAATCTCTTCCCACCCCTACCCCTCAAACCTACCCTCCTCACCCCTACCCTACCCCTCAAATCTACCCATCCCCACCCACCTTACCCCTCAACCTACCCACCCTACCCCTACACCATTACCCTACCCTATTTACCCCACCCCACCCCTACCCTACCCCTTACCATATTTATTATAACGAGAAATATTCCAGAACTTTTTGATAAAATTTATTATTTTTCAATAACATATCTATTTAAGTTATTTGGAAGTTAATAAACGTAACCTTATAAACTTGATTATAACTTATAAACTTTAATTGTTATTTGATTCCTGAAAGCATGTTGGTTATATGTTTATTGAATGCATTTATGTTACTTGATTATAACTTATAAACTTGAATTGGTTTATTACTTAAATCTTGTTAATGTTATTTGACTGATATTAAATGTTAACATAGATCACTTTGATTCAATGATATTATTCTTACTTGATATTTGACTTTAATCAATGATATCTGTTTGGTTTTGGGAATTAATATGTAAAATTAATAAAAATAGCAGAATCAGATAATTATTGAATTCTCTTATCAGATCTTAGTATCTTATCAGGACCACCTCTCATTAATCAGAAGTGGAATCAGACATCAGACAATTAACCTCTTATGCAATCAAACAACACCTTACTATGTTTGACGTTTGCTGCTTAAATTGGCCATGACTTTTGATTGGAACATCGTCAGAAGGCCTACGCCAAAAAGAACCTTAAACCGAGATCTACGATTTCTAGAACCGACATAGCCGATTAGGTATATTTTCAAGGCCCAATTTGGCTACAGAACAAAGTTACGGGCATTTTTCTACAGAAAAGCTAAAATTTCAACGTCAAAAAGTCAATTCAGAGCTGATTTTCAACGAGTTATCATTCACAGATTCATTTTTCAAAACTTTGATCAGAAATCACTCATTTTTCCATAAAATATCTTGGAAATTCATTTTTCTATAATTCATTATGGCATATCCTTATGAACAATTGTTAAAGTCTCAGCTAATTGAAAAACTTATTGAATCTGAAAAGATTCGTAAGAACAATTACGACATTATTGTTCAGTTAAATACTGATAAAGCTCTTACTTTACGTGATGTATCAATACTGAAAGAAGAAATTCAAAACTTAAAAGTCAAACAAAATTCTGAGAGTACTTCTCTCAGACTGCAACTCAACTGAAATATCTTTTGCCTGAAATATCTGACCTTTACAAGAAAGTTAAAGATCTTGAAGAAACTCTTTCAAAGACAAATCATTCTGATCAAAATGATGTTTCAAACAAGACTGAAGAATTTTTTGCTCTTGAAAAGGAATTTTCATTAACTAAAGATTTACTTGAGAAGGAAAGAAATGAGTTCTTACTTAAAGAACAAGATTTCAAAGAGAAATCTAAGTTGTTTAAAGATGAGAGAAAGGTGTTCTTACTTAAAGAACAATCTTCAAAACTGAATTCCAATCAGTTGATGATGACAGAATGTCATATTTTCCTAAAGTTTCTGAAAATACTGGTCATTCTAATCAGAAAACATTTTCATAGAAAAACACCAAGTATTATCAGAAACAGGAAAGAACCGGACAGTTTTTCAAAAAGAAGAGTTCACAAAAGTCTTATCATTCAAATTCAAGATTCTTTGGAAATTCAGATATTCAATTTTCCAATGCTCAAATAAATTTGTTTTCTACTTTTGAGAGAGAAGTTGATAGTTAGAATCTGCATTGGGTACCTATACCCAAGTACAAGTGGGTACCAAAACCCGTTTTGAAATGGGTACCCAAAAGTGCTAACAAGTCTGCATCCAAATCGGTTTGGATACCAAAGACATCTTGATTTTTGCAGATTACAGGTTTCTAGTTACAACCGACTAGAACCCGGGCTTCATCTGAAATGGTTTTTCGTCAATTCAGACTAGAACCCGGTATTCAAATCTAAACGTTTTCAGTTACATCAGACTGAAACTCGAGTTTTCGCAACAAAGGCTTCTAATCACTTCAGATTTAGAACCCGATTCTGAAAGACGAATCATTTTGGAATTCTTGACCTGAATTCAACTCCGATGCTGCATTGAGTAAGAGGGAGTTTTATTTTTGTAATTTTTTGCTCTTGATTAATTCGCTTTGAGTTGACTGACTTAATGTGCTTATTTCCAGGTGGAGTTTCAGACACACTCTGACGATGACATATTTTTCACAAAATTGTATGTATTTTTCACGAAAATATTTGATACACACATAAAAAGATTTTTTGAGCTGAAAAGAAAATTTTTCATCTGATTCTCTGAATCTATCATTAAGATTAATTGATCTAATCTCTTTGATTTTCATAATCTCATTTCTTCTGAGAATCTCTTCTTTAGTGTCCAATGTAGTCTGAATTCTCCCAATAATTTTCATATTCTCCCAAGTGCTAATCTTTCATGAAAATCTGATTCATTTCATATCATATATCAGATTTTCCATTTCATTCTGATATCTTCCAACTTATCATTTCCCATATTCAATTTGAATATCATCTCCAAACTCATCTGAGCTGAAAATCCAAATCCTTCATCATGATTATATCCCATGAGCTGAAACGCTAAAGACTATTTCTGTTGACTCTGATTTTGCACATAATTTGTGTGATACGCATAAATATCGCTTCTATGGTCTAACCAGAACCGGAAGACCTACCCAAGGAGCAAACCATCTATATTTTGTGTGGGTAAGGGTTCTTTAGGTCTATTAGTTGAGAAGTGTCAGTTATCACAGGATACAGACAGGGTCGAGCAGAGGTAAAATGTAAATGAGAGGGACAGGAGATGGCGGTGCATCAGATCATGCTTTCTCATAAAGCTGACTGAATTTCTCAAAAGTGAGCCGGAGGGAGCTTATTTGAAAAATGCTGAGAGCTGAGTGTTGAGGAAGGATTTGAAGAAAACAAAATCCTACCTACACTGTGTCTGCTGGGTAAACCTCATAATCTATCAAGCCCTAGGCGACTTGATATTGAAAAAGACGTCATGGACCCAGTGACGCATGCACTTAACCCCACCAACTACTCAGTTATCTCTCAAAAGATTTTTGTTTCAATAATCACGGAGATATATCATATTCCTATCGATATATCATTTGGATATTATTGATATTGAAACAAGGAAGACATTTGATCCGACCTCTGACTTCATTTGATGCACATTGTGTCTAGAGCTACTAATATACATTTTTTAGGACACATCGAGTCTGAGAGTCTGCGTGACTATAAACTGCTAGTCCAAAGTGACTAAGCCGGAACAAATAAGAGTGATTCTTTAATGATAAAGGATTTCACAATGACTATTTGGAAATCCTACCTGTGTTAATATCACGCAAGCATTGAACGTAGGTCACATAGATTATGTCTATTGTGCAAACAAAAATCCTATGTGGACCTGGACTCGTTATTTCACAAATGAATGTGTTTCATTTTCCCAATAGTTAAAAAAGCTTTGTTGTGTTCTGTAAATCAAAAGTATTATTTTGTGGAGGAGTGAAATTTTTATTCATTTGAGGGGGAGTGGGATAAAGTTGTTTAGAATAGGGGGAGAGATATCAGTTTGAGGGGGAGAGAGAATTTTAGTATTCTTTCTCAAATTGTCATTATTGTTACATTTCTGCTACTGTATTTTTCACTGCTCTGAAAGTTTTGCATGATGTTCATATTTTCTATGATCATCATGAGGGGGAGTAAAGATGAATTTCAGAGAAAGACAATTACTGATTAGCCTGAAGATAACTGGAAAAACAATTCAAGACAGTTGATCAAAGGAGAGAAAGTTGTTCAAGATTCAAGGGGGAGTGTGCTTTCATGCAAAGAGAAGATCAAAAATAAAAAGGTTTGAAGATCAGAGAGAGACAAAGATTTGAAGATTCAGAGATCGATGAAAAGAAGAAGAAAGAAACGAATCATGAAAAAGTCCCTGAAATGAACTTTAATTAAAAAAATTTGATTTCATCTCTAAGGGGGAGATTGTTGGGTACAATATTTTGTAGAGGTGAAATTAATTTTACTTGTCATAATTGCTTTCATCTCTAAGGGGAGATTGTTTGGAATAAATATTAAATAGAGATGAAAACAATTATAGTGTAAATGTTCAGGGGCTATATTGTAAATACACAATAGTTGTAAATTGTGTATATATATATAGAATATAGGTAGACAGTAGAGGAGACGGATGAATGTTGATGAGAATAGTACTGTTCAAGAAACCTTGCACCTCAATGTAATAATCTTCTCCCATCTTAATTAAGCATTCGATATTTTGGGTTGAGATAATTGTTCATATGATTGTGTTTTGTTGAATGAATTGCTGAAATAGCAATTTATCAAAGGGTGACTAATAATGATTTCTTTCCTCATGTTGATATTCGATGTGTTGTTACTTATATAGGTAATATTGGCAACTAACATTGCGGAAACATCCGTAACAATACCTGGACTCAAATATGTTATTGACCCTGGATTGGTGAAAGTTCGTAGTTACTCTCCTGACAGTGGGAGATTCTTTGATTGTTGTAAAAACTTCAGAAGCTCAAGCTCTTCAGAGGAGGTAAACATATGAAATTTTCTTGTAGGAACGTCCTCTAGAGAAAATGAAGGTAAATGTAAATTTGTGTGTTAAGATTGTAACAGTCTTGACACCTCAACCAGTTTATATTCTAAGCCACCACTTTCTACTAATATTGATATTTCTTTCTCTTTCACTATCAATTGCTAAAGTATGTCTTACTCCTTCCGTCCCATAAAGATGGAAATAACTTGTAAAATTCCCTTTTTGTGCAAGTTCAGTCCAAATTTAATTTTTGCCAATTAGTGATAATGGTAATATTGATAAGGGTCCATGATTTTTCTTTTTGTTTGTATCAAGGAGGATTTTGGATATTTGACCAGTAGTCATACTATCTAATTAAACTAGGCATTTATTTTTGTACTTAGGGAATATAATTTAGAGGAAAGTTGGACATGATTAAATTGTTATTTCTCTAATCTTGTAGTGGACGTGCAGGTCGTGAAGGACCAGGAAAATGCTTTCGTCTTTATCCAGAGAGCAGATTTTTGGGGCTTGATGATTCCACAGTGCCAAAATCAAAAGATCCAATCGTTCAAATGTTATTTTGCAGCTTAGCGCTCTTGGTGTTGATGATATAATTGGGTTTGATTTCATGGAGAAACCCGATAGGTAACTATAGCAACATATCTATTTATTTGTTCTCCCTCTCTGTCCCTCTCTCTCCACAGTCCGTAATATAGGTTAATGTTATTCCTTACAAAACATTTGCATTTGTGCCATTAGAATATATATATATATATATATATATATATGTGTGTGTGTGTGTGTGTGTGTGTGTGTGTGTGTGTGTGTGTATGTGTGTGTGTGTGTGTGTGTGTGTAGAGTTGGCGGTTTCAACACACTATATGAGACAAGTTTATTTGGAAAATGTTATTGATAACAGGCAAAATAGAAAGACGTAGATAACAAGAAATGGTTCCAATGGCTTATAGGCCAAAAGTCAACAAAAGTTTATTCAAATGTTAAAAAACCTCCTCCCCTGTTTTATTCAAGACAAATTATTTACTATTTCGGTTAAAAAAATTAATAGATATCTATACTTTGTAATCATATTTAATACATCAACCATCTAAAAATGACTCAATAGAAGGAACACGTGTTTCTGGGTAAACCAAAACTGACCCATTTGACCTAGGATAAAAAGTATGTGTTTGACCTGAACCCGTTTTGACATGTTACCCAACCCTTTTGTCAATAGTGAGTGCGGACACCAACTACTTATTCTTAATATGTGCAGGATGGTTGTCATCAAGTCAATGGAATTATTGTACTTGCTAGGGGATTTGACAGACGAAAAGAAATTGTCAGATCCAATTGGATACCAAATGGACCGACTTCCTTTGAAACCAAATGATTCAAAGGCACTTATCTTAGCCAGTCAGTTTGATTGTTTGGAAGAAATGTTGATAGTTGTCGCAATGCTTTCAGTGGAATCCATCTTTTATGTTCCGTGTGAAAAGTCAGAAGAGGTTTGCACCACTTCTAGACTCTATAATTCTATTCTGTGATGGTAATTGCACATTTGAAAACTGTAGGCACCTAGATTTGTAGAGGATTATCTCTATTTTATAGCAACCAACTGTCGCAATGCTTTCAGGGAAAGGAACCTTGTGCACGATCCTGCCAGCCAATTAGAGTCTCCCAAGCTAGCGTCTCGCTTCTTGGGGAAGACGTATAAATAGGAGGGCATTCCACCTTGGAGAGGGTAATGCTCATTTCTACTCTTCATACATTCCCAATTGATACCTTCACCATACATGCTAACTTAAGCATCGGAGTGTCAATGCAGGGAACCACTCATGCATTGTCACTAACCGTAGCTTCTTCTCTTTTCCTTTGTTCTAGGCGCTGGAATCTTCTCAAGAACCACCTGGTAGCACCCCAAGCCCATTCACTGTCTTGACCGAACATTATTGATTGTCATACGCATAAACAATTGGCGCCATCTGTGGGACCCGACTGGTTACGACAGTGTTAGCTTCGCTTTCAGGAATTCATAATGGAGAATACAGATGTAGTGGAGACAGGTTCCCAAGATTCTCCAGGCGTTGAACAGCCCCTTCTCAAACGGGTCTTCAGATGTCCTCAGGGGTAGCCCAGCCCTCTCAGGCCGTTGAAGCGCCTCTTGTTCCTCCTGTCCTTGATTCGATGTCACAGGTAATAAACCGCCAGTTTGTGGCGGTGAACTTTGAGCAGCTTCAAGCCCTCATGAGAGAACACTCGCGCTCTGTTGAGGCGCTTTCTTTAGACAGGAGCAATGAGGTAATGATGGAATATGAGGATGAAGACTCGGAGGAAATGGATGGACATATTAACACCCAGGAAATAGAGATGGGTGAGAGGCCGACTCGAAGACTTCATGAGATCTAAGCAGCTAAAGCCAAAATGTCAGTAGGAAGTGAGGTGGACTCCCTTCCGCAAAGCTCGACCAGGCGAGTAACACAAGGTGCTAGAACTCACCCGATTACACCACTTACCTTGGTGTCACGAAGGGAAAGCACCTTGCAGGGCAAGACCCCTAAGGTTATAAAAAGCGCAAGGAGAAGGGAGCGTGTGGAGTCATTGCCCAAGGTCAGGTTCACAGACCAAGCGCGTCAGAGTACCAGGGAAGAGGTTGTCCCCACTAAAAGCAGGACCTCACAAGGTCATACCCGTAGAGAGTTCCGAAAGAGAACTAGCCCCATTAACCTGGAGTCTCATTTCCAGGAGGCTGGCATGGAAGATCCTTCCCCATTCGCGGGGTGGATTGAAGACTACTCGCTCCCAGGAGGTCTCAAATTACCTTCGAATGTAGGAGTTTATGACGGCACGGGGGACCCGTATGATCATTGGCGTCTGTTTGCAGGCGCAATGAAGATATCTAAGTGGGTGCCTCCGGTAGCATGTCACATGTTTTCGATGACGCTAAAGGGTACCACACGCCTGTGATTGGAGTCGTTACCTCCAGGCGGTATTAACAGTCTAGATGAGTTAAGGGCGAAGTTCCGCTCTAACTTCATGCAGCAACAACGGTATACCAAAACCCACTTAGAGTTGCATAATATCAAACAAACAGAAATAGAGGGTCTACAAGCCTTCATAAAAAGGTATAACCTAGAAAGCCAACAAATAAGGGGTCTGGGAGATGACGCGAAGGTGTCTGGGTTCATCCACAGGCTCAGACATAGACAGCTTGTAGAATTTTTATCTCAAGACCTCCCAGCATCCTACCAGGAGTGTCTGGAAAATACTTATGCGTACATCCAGTCTAAAGAGTTGTCCACCCAGAACCAACCTCCTAGGAAGACATACCAAGAAAGGAGTCACAAGTCTTTCTAAGGAAAGGAGCATGACACCTCGTTCAGGGGTCGTTGAGATAGAGAGGACAAGTATACCCCGTATGGGCGCAGGAAAGACAGGTACAAGAGCAGTGACACCCTCCTCTTGCTTACCAAAACCCCGAGGGAAATCCTGGAAACGGAAACGCTGGCCTCTTCGTACAAACCCCCAACTCGTATGCAAGGTGACCCTAAGAAGAGAAACCAGGCGAAGTATTGCGAATTCCATGAAGATAATGGTCATCATACCAATGACTGCAATGAGTTGCGTAAGCGTATAGAGGGGGCGGTTAAAGCTGGAAAGTTCTCACACCTGGTAAGGGACATAAGGGGAAAGTCTCAATCCAAGGAGCACAACCAGAAGAGGTGTTACGCCTGGCAAGGAGATAAGACGGCGGATGGACCGAAACTGAAGGAGCCCGTTACTGAGATCCTCATGGTAGGAACTTCTGGTGAAGAAAGTCCTTCCAAGCGAAGCAAGCAGTTGTTAACGGGAGGCTCTGAGATTAGTTTCCCCCTGGAGGAATGACATAATGTGGCCCGGTAGTAATCAAAGCCATCATAGAGGATGTTCGTGTTTGGAGGGTGTACTTGGATGGAGGAAGCGCATGTGACATCCTATACGAAGATTGTTTCTTACGGATGCTCGGCTTTATACGAAAGAAATTACAACCAACATCAACACCCCTAATAGGGTTCTCGGGTGAAATATCCTGGTCGTTAGGACAACTCCGTCTGCGAGTATCCTTGCGGCAGGATCAGGTGGAAAGAGAAGAGCAGGTGACCTTCCTAGTGGTGCGTTCCAAATCATCTTACAATGCGATCTTAGGACGTCCCTCGTTGGGGAAGCTGCAAGCTATGGTGTCCACGGGACATCGGAGGGTGAAATTTCCTACTCTAGGTGGTATTGCCACCATCTTGACAGAGCGGTTGGAACAGCTAGGGGAATATTCACAAGTGCAGAAGGCGATGGATGTAAAGGTGAAAGATAAGGAAAGGTCACCAGCTACGGTGGGTGTGATTGTCAACCAAGATAATCCTAATCAGACGGTTTTCTGTGAGAGTCAATCTCTCCAAAGCCACAAGAAAGGAAGTAGAGGGCTTGTTGAAGAAAAACCAATATGTTTTTGCTTGGACCACAGGCAACATGATGGGGATTCTGTGAAAACTGAAAATGGAAGAAGGAAGGGTAATTAAAAAAACCCACTCTTTAAATGTAGAACCCCAGGCGACCCCGGTTTACCAAAAGAAAAGGCCCATAGCGCGTGAACGAGACCAGGCAGTATGTGAGGAAGTCACCAAGCTCGTAGCGTCAGGAATCCTAAGGAGGTCAAGTATCACACTTGGGTTGCCAATCCAGTCATTGTACGAAAAGTGGATGAAAACTGGAGGATGTGCATTGATTTTAAAGACCTTAATAAAGCATGTCCAAAGGATTGTTACCCGTTGCCGGAAATCGACTGGAAGGTAGAATCCCTAGCGGGTTTCCTCTTAAATGTTTCTTGAACACGTACAAAGGGTACCATCAGATCCAGATGGATGAAAAGATGAGGACAAGACATCGTTTCTCACCAGCCAAGGTATTTTCTGCTACACCAAAATGCCTTTTGGCTTGAAAAATGCAGGGGCGACGTACCAACGCCTAGTAGACAGGTATTTTAAGGACCAAATTGGGAGAAACCTAGAGGTGTATGTGGATGATATGGTCATCAAGAGCAAGGCGGAGGAATCTCTCCTTGCGGATATCAAGTACTAAAGAGAGTTAACATGAAGCTCAACCCCATGAAATGTACATTTGGAGTGGAAGAGGGCAACTTCCTAGGCCACCTCATCACTAGGGACGCCATCAAGGCTAACCCGAAGAAGACCATTGCTATCGCAGATTTAAATCCCCCATCCATAGTCAAGGAGGTAAAGAGTCTTAATGGCAAGCTAGCAGCATTGAGTCATTTCTTATCCAAAGCGGCTGAAAGATCACTACCTTTTTTCAAGACAATCAAAGGCACATTGGAGAAAAATCGTTTCAAATGGACAGAGGATGCAGATAGAGCCTTTAGGGAAATGAAAAAGGCGATTACAGAGCTCCTATCAATTACTGCTTCGATCCCAGCCGAGAAGCTAACCATGTACTTAGCTACATCTGATGAAACTATAAGTGCAGTTTAGCTAGCCGAGAGAGACAAGAGACAAGCACCAATTTATTTTGTAAGCAAAACATTGCAGGAACCTGAGTTGAATTACCCTTCTCTTGAGAAGTTCTCTTTAGCCTTGGTTAACGCGGCTTGAAAGTTGAAGCGTTATTTACAGGCGCACATGGTGATGGTTCTAACGGATCAACCCATCCGGCAGATCCTCTTGAAGCTGCAGACCTCAGGGAGACTTGCAAAAGTTGTCATCGAGTTGGGAGAGCGTAAAATTGAATTCAGACCTAGGTCTGCTTACAAGGGTCAAGTGTTAGCTGATTTTCTGGCAGAAATGAACACGCTACTACACGCGGCTACGTCGACAAAGGGTGAAAATGCCTGGAGCCTTCATACTAATGGCTCGTCTGGCTCAGAAGGCACAGGAGCTGGCTTAATTTAACAGATCCAAAAGGAAAAGAGCACACATATGCTCTCCATTTCAACTTTGCTGCCTCTAGCAACGAGGCAGAATACGAAGCCCTACTAGCTGGTCTGCGCATGGCTACCTCCCTGGGGGTGGAGGACCTGCAGGTACACGTTGATTCCACCTACGTGGCTAATCAGATCAATGTTCCAACTAGCATCTAACTGAAAATCACTGTAGGTATATGTCGATTCCCAACTGGTGGAAAACCAGATCAATGACTCTTTTGAAGCTAGAGACAAGGCGATGATAGAATACCTGGATGAGGCGAGACGCCTCATGGCGGGTTTTGTTAGCTGTCGGATAGCTCAAATACTAAGGGGAAAGAACAAGAAGGCGGATGTGTTGAGAAAGTTGGCCACTCTAACTTTTGCTCATCTTACTAAGGAGGTTCTCGCGGAGGTCTTGGAAGAAAGGTCAGTGGCAGCTAAGAAAATTAAGGAAATCCAAGAGGAAAATTGTGTTGTGACTTGGACACTAATTCCAACAAAAAATCCCACCTTGATGACACCTATTTACGAGTACTTGCTAAGTGGAACACTGCCTAGGGATGAAAAAGAGGCTCAGAGCATACGAGTCAAAGCACCTCGCTTCACAACCAAAGATAATACCATGTACCGCATGTCATATCTAGGGCCCTGGTTTCGGTGTGTTGGGCCAGCACAGGCTAGAAACATTATCCAAGAAACGCACGAAGGCTCATGTGGTATTCATTCAGGTGCAAGAGCGATCGTGGCTAGAATACTCCGAATGGGTTATTATTGGCCCTTCATGCGAAAGGACGTAGGAGAAGAGATTAAGAAATGTTCGTCTTGTCAAATACATGCCCCTATGGCCAGGCAACCACAACACGAGTTGGTTTTGATCACCTCGTCATGGCCATTAGCAAAGTGGGGGATTGATATTGTAGGTCCATTTCCCGAGGCTCCTGGGCGAGTAAAGTTCCTTCTGGTAGCGGTGGATTACTTTACTAAGTGGATATAAGCCAAGCCTTTAGCAACAATTTCGGGGAAGCATGTACGAAATTTCGTATGGGAGCATATTGTGTGTCGTTTTGGCATTCCCAGGATAATGGTGAGCGATAATGGAAAATAATTCGCCGAAGAACCATTCAAGTCTTGGTGCGAAGAATTAGGGGTGGAATAACGATTCACGTCAGTAGCGCACCCACAAGCTAATGGTCAAGCGGAGGTGGCTAATCGAGAAGTTTTGAAGGGGCTAAAGGCACGTCTAGGTACTTACAGGACCGGGTGGGTAGAAGAACTCCCTAATGTCTTATGGGAACTTCGCACCATGCCAAAGGTTAGCACTGGTGAAACCCCTTTTAGCCTTGTTTACGGGTCGGAGGCGGTACTACCCGCTGAAATTAGCGTCCCTTCACCTAGAGTGGTCACTTTCATTGAACAAGGAAACGAAGAGCAACGATGGTTGGATTTAGAGTCGATAATGGAGAAACGAGAGTTATCCCAAGTAAAACAAGACTCCGTAAAGGCCAAGATGAAGAGGTACTAAGATAGAAGAGTCAAGCACAGAACATTACTGCCAAGCGACCTTGTTCTGCGTAACAACGAAGTAAGCAGGTCGGCTCCTACTGGCAAGCTGTCAGCCAGGTGGGAAGGCCCTTACCGCGTGGAACAAGTACTGGGAGGAGGTGCACACCTTTTGGAACGCTTGGATGGAACGAAAGTTCGAAGAACCTGGAACATCACGAACCTGAAAAAATACTTCGTGTAGCTAGATACTGTTCAATGTCATCTTTTTTTTTTTTAAAGAAAGCTTTCAATCAAGGCACGATGCCACAACGGAGCCCTGCTCATATGGTCCAGGTAGCAATGTAATGACAACTTTTGTCTCAGCAGCGTAATGAAATTTATTTGTTCCTCATCATTATATGGGTCACGATCATATTTCATTCAATTTGATATTACAAGTGCTGGGAGAGTTTTAGGCTAAGGGGACGCCCAAAAACTAGCCATAGACATTGTTCCCCATCATTGCTTGTTACGAATATCATCCACCAAAATCGAATATACTTAAACATGTAAAACGAAAATTCGACTCATTAAAAAGCAGTCACGCTACATGAAGCTAGCATCAGGCGTGGACTAGAGGTTGAGTTATCGCCTCGCAAAACCTAAACGTTGAAATTATCGCCTTACAAAACATACAGGTTGAGTTTATCGCCTCGTAAAACATAAAGGTTGAGTTATCTCCTTACAAAACATACAGGTTGAGTTATCGCCTCGTAAAGCAAAAAGACCGAGTTATGGCCTTACAAAACATACATGTTGATTTATCGCCTCGTAAAGCATAAAGGTAGAGTTATCTCCTTACAAAACATACAGGTTCAGTTATCGCCTCGTAAAGCATAAAGGTTTAGTTATCGCCTCGTAAAGCATAGAGGCCGAGTTATCGCCTTGCAAATCATTAAGGTTGAGTCATCATCTTGCAAAACATAAAGATTCAATTGTCACCTTGTACCATTTGAAAAGTAGGGTGGCAAAGGCACAAAAGGCCATACTACCAACTGACCTCATTTAAGGAGGCATTAGGATTGTTACTTAGTAACCATGAAATAATTATTCAAGGGATAGCAGCTGCCACCTTGAATAATTATTCAAGGGGTAAACAGCCCAAGTGGAAAACAAAGGCAAGCAATTTACAAGTCAGTAAACATCCAAATGCACACCACTTCCTAAGGGGCAGCATATGCGTTACACAAATTAAACCATATGCATCGACAAGTAAAGGAAATTGTTCAAAGGGTGCTACGCACCATCGCCCACAAGCCGGGTGTCAAAGGAAAGTTAATTGTTTAAAAGATTCTCTGCATCATCGCCCACAAGCCGGGTGTCAAAT
This sequence comes from Centrapalus pauciflorus, assembly GCA_020465985.1. Classification (NCBI taxonomy): domain Eukaryota; kingdom Viridiplantae; phylum Streptophyta; class Magnoliopsida; order Asterales; family Asteraceae; genus Centrapalus; species Centrapalus pauciflorus. The sequence continues at coordinate 231,168 of JAANYP010006513.1, forward strand.
CAGTCATAAACCACAAGTTAACAAATCATTCAAACAAAGGACTTACGCATGAGTTGAGCCGGAGGTAGAGCCATGACCCGTCTCAGGGTCAACAGGTGTATGTGCCAAGATATCTTCCATAGAACGGTTGGGATGGGCTATTCAATCCTTTATATAAGCCGGAACCATAATCTCTGCTACAATAGCCAGATGATGAAGTCGAGCACGGGCGTTAGGGTCATATCCAGGCAAGGACTCTACCTCAACGCCTACAGCCAGGTGGGGACGAACCTTCAAGAGGCCTGAATGACGCCCATAATGAACAGCAGCTCGTTGCATTAAACCCCAGGGTTTCAGAAATTGGTGGCTACGTAGCAACTTCTCAACAACATGAGGAATGACTTCTAAAACAAACCTCCCCCTCTCTCCGGTAAGGCAACCAACAACCTCAACTGCTTTATCGCGTTCCTTCTTCAATGATTGCTCTCTGTTGCCAAGCTGGCTCACGCGTAAGGTCAATAAGATGGACTTGTTCCTTCTCTGCCTCTAACTCTATTTTCAACCTCTCAACTTCTGCCTTATGTTCATCAACTTGATTACTCATACCTTGCACCTAGGCCTCCACTTCCTCAACGACTTGTTAATGCATCCAGTGTGACGATAGCAGTCTAAGTATAGATGATATTTTGTAATAGTCCAAGTGTTCATAATTGCACATTAATACATATCTTTGATATATGTTTGATATTGATATTGATTGTATATATGTTTGAACTTGGTTGTAATTGATGTTTTACAATAAGTTCAAACATAAGTTCAAAGATAAGTTCAAATATAAGTTCAAACATAAGTTCTAGAACAAGTTCAAAGACAAGTTCTAGAATAAGTTCAAAGGCCTAGATTCGAACTTAATGATGGACAAGTTCGTGGGCTGGGGCCTTCTCGAACTTGTCCATGCCAAGTTCGAAGTTAAGGCCTATAATTAAGAGTTAATCAGTTTTGATTAAAAATCTTTGCGGAGATTACTTTTCGGGCAATTACGAGCTTGCAGAGACTTTTCAGTGTGTTCTTGGAAAGAATCACGTGTCGGGACGTTCGAGTTTACGTCTATCATCGTGTGTGTCTCCGTGTTTCGTGTGTGATCAATCCGTTAAACCGCTAACGAGGATTCCGCACTCGTTGGACGGTGTCGCGTCAAGATTGGATCCGTAGGTAGGTGACCTTACAAGTGGTTTCAGGGCCATAAGCGTGTTCATCGTGTTCTTCGCGTTCATCTTAAACGTTCTTGGTTTCTTGGCGTTTGTGACGGAAAAATCACCCTTTTTATAGTTTTTCGTGTTATACAAGCAAAGTAACGGAGAAAAATTCTTATTGGTTCACTTTTTCAGTCGAAATCATTGTTTTTAACCTTAAAAACATTGGTTTAATCTGAAAACTTGAAAAAAATCGAATTTTTGGCCGTTTCTCGAACTTGCGGCGCTCGAACATAGGGGGTATTAGGGTTCACTCGAACTTGTCAGAAAATACGCTCCTCTCAAACTTGATCTAGGGCTTCCTTCGAATTTGGCTGAAATTCAAACTTGCTAGCATCGAATTTGTAAGATTTCGAACTTGTCAGAATTTTCAAACTTGTCAGTAGTTCGAACTTGTCAGAATTTTCGAACTTGTCAGTCAGTCGAACTTGTTGAATTCGAACTTACTTAATTTCGAATTTAATTTCGAACGAATTTAATATTAAATTAATTCGAACTTACCTAAGTTCGAAGGAGTTTTAATTAAATTAATTTTAAATTAAATTAATTAAGTTCGGGACCAAAAAGTTTAGACAGGATGTCAAGTTTGCAAAAATTCATTGAAATGGATCATGAGGTCGGCAAGGCAAATTCTCCGCCAAAATTGATGAAGTTGGAAGAGTATTATTGGTGGAAGGATAGGTTCGCCGATTATGCTCATTTCAACGAGATCCGAATGTGGATTTGTATCGATGAGGGATATGTGCCACCTATGCAAGAATTTGAAGGTCGTCAAAGAGTCTTATCATATCAGAAGATGAAGGATGATGATAAGAAACTATATAAGGCCGAGAACCGAGCTTTCTCGATTATCCGAATGGCGTTACCTTAAGAAATTCTACACACCATGAGATATCATAGGACTGCTAAAGAGCTATGGGATACTCTAGAGAAAAGGTGTGAGGGAAATCCACGGGTTTGCAAGAGTAGGATGGAGATGCTGAAACAACAATTTGCAATTTTCAAGGCTCTAAAGAACGAGACACTTGATGAGACAATTACGAGATACTTTCATCTGTTAACGGAGCTTGACAATCACAATGTTGTTTATGAAGAGACTAAGAAAATTGAAAAGCTTCTAGATGCTTTACCGGCGAGATGGGAAATGTACACCGCTTTAATTAAGCATGATGAAGAGAAGTTTGAGACTCTCACTCTTGAAGGAGTAGTTGGAACGCTGAGGGCTTATAATTTCAAAATACAGAAAAAGGAAAGGGAGGTTGAGTAGGTTCAAGATCCTGAAATGTATTTTGGGAAGACAAAACCATCAATTGGTAGTGATATGAAGTCGGGAGCCACAGATTTCTTCTCAGGAGAAGAATCAATTCCAATAGCTGTAAAAGAATCGAGTAGTAGGGCATTCTTAGGGTTTTCGAAACCGGAAGAAAAGCTAACTCAATCAGCATCTACATCACAAGGATACACAAAGATGCCAATGAGCGCAAAATCAGCTGAAGATCATCTGAATCTTTTGGCTTTATCTGTCGCCGCGTACGGCAATTGCGTTCAAGGGAAAATAAACGATCTTGCGCTATGGGATGAAGACTACGATCAGGTGGATCCTGATGACTTGGAGAAAATGGACCTTCAATGGCAACTGGCCATGGTGACTCAGAGAGTCAAGCGGTTCATGAAAAGAACAGGGAGAAATCTGAGCGTAGGCAACAACAAGGTTGGGTTCGACAAATCTAAGGTTAAGTGCTATAACTGCCAAGGATTAGGACACTTTGCACGAGAATGTCAACAACCCAAAGTTGAAAACTATTAGAATCAATCTCAAGGAAGATATTAGTCTGGTAGTTCGGGTAATCAAGCAAACATCGTTGGTCTGTTAACAAACGTATCATCGGACAGACTACTTGATGGGACTTACGATTGGAGTACTCATCCTGAGTCGAATGCTAGAGCCTTCATGGCTGAAGTGACTGAGACTGGGGATGATGGAGCAGATGAGGACAACGAACAGAGTGATACAAGTCCTGTGTTGGTGGAGAAGTCAGATGATCAGATCATTCTGGAGTTTGCTGCACAAATGGCTAACGTGGAATCGGATCACAAAAGGGTAATTCTGAACTTTTCTACATTCCATGACTTATGTGTTTGTGCTACTTCCAATGATAGGTTGAACTTAGTTCTAGAAACACATAACAACTTAACTGCTCAGATAGAATCTCTAAAATCATATAATGCTAGTCTCTTAGATATTAAAGAAGATCTTAGGAATAAGCTGAAAGCAGATGCTCAAGATGTTATAATTCTAAAAGACAAATTAAGTGAACAATGTGTCAGGATAGAACTTATGTATGAGCATGTTGAGGCTTTAACCAAACAACTTACCATTAAGGAGGTTGAGCTAGCTGAATCAAAAGTCAAAGTTGCAGAGGTAAATAGTAAGTTGGAAAAGTTTAGGAACTCTTCACTAAATCTAGGGAAAATCTTAGATGCTCAACGGCAGTCTAACAAACCTGTAGGATTAGGTTATCAAGAGAGTCCTCCACCTTTCAACAATAATTATGTGCCTCAACCTCAGGATAAAACTGATAAACCAGTCGAGTCAGAGGTAACAACTGAAACTGAATCTGATAAGGAAAAAACAACTAAGGTATCTACTGCTAACTCTAAGATTAAGAAGGTTAAGTTTGTGCAGTCCTCTAGTGACCAAGAACTAGGAGAAACTAAACCTGAAATTGATAATCAACAAGAGGAAGTAGTCACGGTAGTTGAAAAGAAAGAAACTGACACTAGTGATTTCAAAGGGCACTCATAAGAAGTCGATTGATAAGATGTCTTGCTTTAAATGTCATGAGAAGGGACATGTTGCGTCTAGCTGTCCATATAAGAAAGTAGAGTCTACACCCTCTAAACTAGAGTCTAGACCTGCTGTAGCAAAGCCAGAACAACATAAACCATCACCTAGTGTTGCTAGCACAAGTGGTTCTCCATACACCGAGAAGATTGTGAATGCCACACCCAAGACAACTGTTAGACAAGTACATGTGTCGGTTAGACCAAATGAAGTGGTTAGGACTAATTCGCCGAATAGAGTCCCTAATCAGTCTAGGTCAGGACCTCAACAATCTTATAGGAGTACAACACCTAGAAGGGCTTACACTCAAGTTCGGTCTCACACTCCTCTAAGACAACAGACACCAGGTAGAGCCCAGGGATATCGATCTGAAATGCCTTATAATAGAAATTATTCAAGGGCTCAACAGCAAATGCCTACCCAATGTCACACCCCGTTACCCCGGTTGGCAACGAAGCGTGATGTCGCAGAAACATAACCATAATCATAACGAACGACCACTATATGGACGTTTTCAAAAATACATCGATAAAACTTTAAAATATAGTAATTTTATACATAGCCTGATATGAAGAAAAATAAGTTCTCACAATATAGAGATTTAAGTACATAATTAAAGTATTCAAAATAATGCAGCTAAATCTCCGGTAGTTTCGAAAATGCAGGCGACTCCTTAGGTGCGGAAGCTTGAAAAATACATCTGAAGGCACACTTGCCTTAATTTCCTGAAAATACACGCTAAAATACGTCAACAAAAATTGTTAGTGAGCTCATAGGTTTACACGTAAATCTGACTTGTATGGACAACAACAGTTAAGTTTGAATTTATAAAATCATAAATTCCATGTTATGTATTACATATATAAACCATCATGCAACCGAAGCTTAATTAAATGAGTTTGCCCTGTGCAGTATTCCCATACGTAATACCGTGTGTTAAATATATATGCACTCGCTGTTAGCCGAGCCGAACTAACCCGAATGGGGGACATGACTCCCAATAGATCTATCCACAATATATTCACGCTTATAAATAAATGCAATTAACGGTTCATGATATAAGGGCTGATGGAACCACATGTGTAATACAAAATAGAAATGAAGTTGTTTCGTGTCCATATGAAAACGAAGCATGTATTTCAATACCAAAATATAACAGTGTGAAAATAGGGGCTATGAGGACTCACCTTGAGTGCGATGGCAAAAACGAACGTAAAATGCAATTTAGCGTAAATTGATGGGTGATGCACCGGGTGAGTTTAATCGAGCCCTAAATGATAATAGGGACTTAATAACTCTTATATATGATAATATGTATATTTATAGATTTTTATGTCTTAAATCACCCAACATTACAAGTTTATAAATAAAACCCACTTAAAACGTCAAGTTTATATATATATATATAATTTTCCAGCTTTTTCGAAGGTTTTTCGGCCTACTTTGAGGCTGTTTTTGACCAAGCTCCAAAATGTTTTAGGCTTTGATTTTCTTGGACATTAAACTACTATGTACAAAGACTTTTTAAAGTCAAGAATGGCCATTTTTCGAGATGTTTAGGTTGGGGAAAAAGCTATTGAAAACCCTACGTTGGCCATTTTTGAGCTGTCAAACTTTCGGTTTCCCAATTAATTTCTGGAGGACTTAAACTCCAAAATAAATTATGAAAATTTCCAGATCTATAGTTAAGACATAGATCTAACTTTTGAGACAAGAATCAACTCATTTCGTTAAGTTATGAATTAGTTATGATTTTTCAAATTCGGTATAAATTTTCTGCCGAAAATCCGTAGTTTATAAACTTGAAATAACTAGTGATTCTTGTTGTTTATTCAAAGACTACTTGTATAAAAGTTATAAAACACATATATATCACTTGTTTTCATAATATTTACACTTATATGATGTGTTTATATATCTATAAACATATTTGAAGAAAACAACATAAAAACAAAACTAGAAATTTATAAACTTGAGTTTTTATGAAACTTGTTGTTGTTGGTGATTATATATATTATGCAAGACTTATATAAACATAAATATAAGATGTAATAAGCTAGTATTTACTTACTTTGATGTATTTAGAGTATGATTTTGAGAAGAAGTTGCAACTCTTGCAAGATTTGCACCCAAAAGCACTTGAATTTGAAGAACACTTGAAAGAAAGTTTTGTGTGTGGTGTGTGGGTGTTCTTGGCCGGATCCAAGAAGGAGAGAAAGAAGAGGATTTTTGTTGTTGCAAGTGTGGAAATGAAGTGTGAAATGTGGTCTTATTTATAGGCAAAGAGGTTGGTCTTTCAATGATGAAAAGCACACTACTACAAATCGAAGCTAATGCAACACTTTTGATGCAACACATTTAAAAATTGTTGCTTTTTTATTTAAGTTCGCTCTAAAGCAACACATTGACAACAAGTGTTGCATATAATGATTTAATGCAACACTTTTTTTTAAAGTGTTGCCATTTTTACAAAAAAAAAATGCAACAATTTTCTAAAGTGTTGCAATTTTTACTAAAAATTGCAACATTTGTTTAAAGTGTTGCATATTTCAATAAAAAATGCAACACTTTTTTAGAGTGTTGCATTTATAATGAAAAAAATGCAACACTTTTTTAGAGTGTTACATTTATAATGAAAGAAATGCAACACATTTTTAAAAACATATAACATTTTTTTAAGTGTTGTATTTTTAATGAAAAGAATATGACATGTTTTTAAGTGTTGACTATACTATTTTTTCTTGTTTTGTAATTTTGATTAAAAAATACACATAAAAGTTCAATGTCTGATTTGTTAAGATTAATAAAATACAAGATGTGAAAGTACATGTTTTATTTTTTTTAAAGAGTGCAATTAGAAAATTGGTTAAAAATTTAAAATATCACAGATATATATATCTTTGGATGGTAAACAAATTAAAAAACACTAGCATTGTACCCGCAGAAAACGACGACGACGACAAACATTTTTTTTATAACATTTTTCAGAATGACGAAAAAAGGTGGTTTTCAACGATGAATATCTTCTTTTAAATAAATATGTAATTTATATCATGAATAACTTTTTAATTTCAATATGATCAATTAAATAAAAAATTCAAAAAAAATACTTTGAAATTTTCCAATGACTAGCTGAATCTATTTTTCAGGGGGCAACAATTTTACATTCCATTCCAACCCAAATGATCCCTAACCCTAGAAAGCAAGCACCATTTCCATCTTCCTGCTGAGCAAACATCTTCAACCTGCAATCGACCATCTTTTGGCTGAGCAACCATCTTCCTGTAATCGGTCGATACAAGAAAAAGCAAGGTTTGATTTCGATTTTGATTTCTCTCATTCATCTTTGGTGTTATATACTTTTGTTCATCATCGATCGATCTGTTCAACATCGTTCTTCAACCTATTGAAATCGATCATCTATTGAACTCTAATGCGCTGTTAATCATCTCCATCGACATGCTTCTGTTGAAATCGATCGATCTGTTCATCATCCCCATCGACATGCTTCTGTTGAAATCGATAGTTCATCATCGATCTTCAAATCGATTTCTCTTTCTCATTCTCTTGTTCATAATCGATCTTCAAATCGATATTTTCACGTTTTTTCTATTTTGATTGCTATATATTTCTGTTTTGTTCTTTATTTCTGTTTGATGAACATATCGTTGTATCTTGTATAGTCTTGCACATGTTACATCTTCTGTTTTGATTTTGTTATGTATCTTGTATAGTCTTGCACATGAATAAATAATTTAAATTGATGTGTTAATTAGTTTGATGGTTTAGATGTGTTAATCAGTGCCAAGTGATAAGATAGTTAGACGGTGTTTAATTTGTATCCAGATCAGAAAGTATAGAAATACGAAAGTGTAGAAAGTATCGAAATACGAAAGAAGATCCTTTAAATATCCTAGAACAGATCTTATTTAAGTCATACTATAGAAGTTCAGGAAATTTATATCATTGTGTTATAAGGAATTTGTTGGATCAGAAGAAAGTGCAAAGTTTGTAGCTCATTCATCTTATGTGTCAAACTTACATAGAAAATGGCAAGACCGATGGCTCTTCAACGAAGTGAAATGTACTTAGTTTAGCGATCTTGGAACAGTCCTGTAAGTGAAATGTAAGTACCATTTTGGATGTGGTTTAGTTTTCAATATCATTGCACTTATATTAGCGATCTTATATAACTGGTTCTTTGCCTTTAGCATTATCATTTGTTGCTGCTGTTGAATAAAGTTTGTCTTTTGCATTGTGCTTTAATTATAGACAAAACAGAAACGTTTTTCTTTGTGCTAAACATATTTTAGAGAAATTGGAGCTTGAAATTTCATCAAAGCAACCAACAAAACACATATTTGTGATCAAGGGAGCAAGGAGATCAAGATTATGTAAAAACACATATATGTGACATTTCTATGTATTACTAGATTCTGCAGCTATGGATTAATGTGGATGTAAAAATTTTGCGTTTCCTTGTATGTGGTTTCAGAATGGTGGAAATATTTCTTGTTATTTTTGTAATTGAACCTTATATAGTTTGGTTCCAGATCGAAAATCCATAGATATTGCTCTATGGGGCCTGGTATTGGAATTGGTACTGTTTGGACTACTGCTATGCTCCACTCAGCAACTGCCTTCACCATGGCTTGAGGTTATCGAGATATATGGGAACTTGAGGTAATTTGAACTACAATGGCTTGAGACATAATGACGAATTCCAATAATTATGTGCATTTTCATCTTGTTAACAACTCTAAGTTGAATGATGCTATTTCCCTGTACAAGACTTATGAAGACATACTAATTCAATACAAGATATTTTTTCCACTCTCAATGTGATTTGAAAGTTTGTTTGATTTGACAAGTGTTATTTTTAATTCTTTAACATATTGATCGGTTATTGTAATGTCATTTGGCATTAGATAAAATTCTGTTTTGATGATTGAAAATTAGTACATCATTGATATTTTTTGTTTTCTGGTTTATAGAATTAAGTCTTGAATTGGTCATGTTTGTTATTGAACTATATTGTTCATTGTTTAGAGTTGTGTCCTTTGAACAAAAGACAGGCTTTGGAAGAACTAGACCCAATTGTGTAAGAAACACCATATGGGTGCAAGAAACACCCTGCTCGTATTGAAGCTCTAATATATTTTTTTACATGATCTGTTTCAGAAAATTGATCTGTTATAGAACACACCCTCGGGGTGTTTCTTAAGAATTAAGCATATAAAGATAAATCTGTTAAGCTGATAATCTGTTTTCATTTTACAATCTAAGTCATTAAGCATATTAAGGTAAATCTGAATTTAGGGTTGTTACACTTAATCTTTTGTCAAGTAATTTATGTGTACTAACTTCATTCACAATTGCAGGTGAGATGCAGGGGAATTAAGGAGAGTTGGCAGACCAACTCACCAGTTTCCGCCTCCCAATCCTCATCGTTTGCTGTCTTTTCTCTCCTAATCGATATATCTATTGTTGTTTCAATCTACTTCTTCTTATAATCAATTCCTAATAGACACTAAGGGTGTGTTTAGTTTCAAAAAATTTCTAAAATTTTCATTTAACTTTTCAAGAAAAATGAAAACTTGTGTACATATAACTTGCATGATTGAAAACTTGTAGTCGTAGAAAAAAGGGTGGAACTAGACATAATAAGATTGACTTTTTCACAAAGAGCCTCTGGGTTTCTGAGAGACTATTTTGATCGTCTGGTGGATGTCATGATGAGTGATAAAAACTGCTTCTCTCATGTTTGTTTCCTTTTATTTTCTTCTCTTTGAAGACTTTACTAATGCTAACCAGAACTTTTACTGGTGTTAGACATTTGGCAGCGTGGGCAGCTAATGGAGCCTGAATATCATGCTGATTTCCGCTCTAAATGCAGGATTTATGCTCGTCTTTTGCAATACTTGAAGGTAAACGCCTAAACGAGAAATATATTAAAAAAATAGTACATAATAAAGAAACTAGCATGGTTGGTAAATTACAACAAAGTGTATCCCAATATTATGAACCTCATAACTCATATTAATTTATTTCTAAAAAGTAGATTTTTTTATTGATCATATTTATTACATAACTTATTTGTCATTTTTTTAAGAAGGGGCGAAAAGTGTTGGTGGGCCAACCTGACCCGACCTGTTTTAATATGGGGATTACAAAGTACCATTTTCTGACCAAACCATTGTGACACGTTACCTAATCCACGCTTTTTCCCACCCTTTGTTAAATCCACCAGCAAATTTTATACAAAAAGTATTGTAGCATGTTAACATGCAAACTCAAATCAATATTTAAGCAACTTGTGATACTGTACGACATATGTTATGCTTAAAATTCAGCAACACTTGGAAGGTCAAAAATGCCTGAAACTTCATTAAGATTATCATATTATTTCATATTTTTGTGATTTAATTTCATGCTTGTGAATTTTCTATTGAGCTTCGAGCTAGTACTAAATCACCAAAAATGACTTGATAGGTTGTAACTTGATCATCTTTCTTAGTTGACAAGGCTCGGTGTTGTTCATTGTAATTGTTCAATGGATAATATGATAGTTGCTGTCTATATTGACTATTGGAATCAATATGTAGGCGCTGTAGTTAAATATATGTTTTATTGTCCTTTTTTTAAATGTACTTTGTTGTGTGGTTAGGAGTAATAGGATATCAATGCATTTTTTTTTGTTCCTATTGCAAATATCTATTGCATTATAATTTGTATATGGGTCACGCTAATGCAAACATTTGTGCAGTCTTGGTATATTTAATGTGCAAGACTGTTTAAATACGTGTTTTCATATGTTGCAGGTTAGTTACTTTCTTTTGACATATGCAAAGTGATCGACAGAAGGAGAGTACATGATAAGCGTCGGTTTCGTATGAAAGACATTACAAGAAGATGAATTGAATATGCATTCCCAAGATTGTAATTTACTTTTTTGTTGTATCGCTTATACATTTGATGTTCTTTATTTTGGTTGTAGACGTTTATATACTTGAAATACTTTTTGGTTGATATGTTATTAAATGATATTATTTTTGTTAAACTGGATTGTAAGTAGAAAAACGATCACGAAGCAATTAAAACAATAACAAAGTGTTGCAATAGATTGATAATGGTGTTGCATTTACATAATGACAACATTTGATAAGTGTTGCATTTGATAAGTAAAGTGTTGCTATAAGTTGGTAACAATAAATTAAAAGTGTTGCTTTAGAGTATAAAAAGTGTTGCATTTAAAAAGTGTTACATTTATTAAATAATGGCAACACATTAAAAAGTGTTGCTTTAGAATATAAAAAGTGTTGCATTTAAAAAGTGTTGCATTTATAAAATAATGGCAACACTTTTGAAAAGTGTTGCATTATCTAGTAAAAGTGTCGCTTTAGACCTAAGGCGACGTTGGCTAAGGTCGCACTACATAAAGTGTCACATTAGACCTATAGCAACACTTTTAAGGCCTAACACAACACTTTTCCCATGTTGCTTTAGGTTCATTTTGTTGTAGTGGCATGGGATGAAAACGTTGTGTGCACTATTAAACAAAATGATGATGTTTAAAGTAAATATGACTTTTGTAATAAAATATTTGAAGTCAACATCTATGTTGTACCACCCCTATAGGGCCGGCCATATACATGTATATACATGTATTTACACTTTTTTTTGTATAAAAGTATTTAGAAATGTATTCTTGTATTTCCCTTTTCTTTTAAATTCATAAATACTTTTGGATGCATTGTTTTAATGAATTGTTTTAGTCTTGCATAATTAATGTTAAGTGATTGTATTAGTGTATGATTAGTGTCATTAACCATAATTTAATTATGTACTTAGTTGAATTAATCCCTCATATCGTAAATCGATCGGATTAATTGATTTCCCGATTCATCGTACCGATGAATTTGATTCTAATTGAGTTGAATTTCCTTATGAACATTGCCAATCCCTTGGATTAATTGCTAATGACCATTGATTAGGTTGTAATTGGCTATTAAATATTGATTAGGTCATAGCTGCTAACCTGGTTTAGTGCCGGATGTTACAGTCTCCCCCTGTTAAGGGAATTTCGTCCTGAAATTAGCTCGTGTTCTCCACTGCTTGAGTATTTGAGAACAGATGAGGGTATTTTTCCCGGAACTGATCTTCGCGTTCCCACGTAAACTCAGGACCTCGCTTAGAGTTCCATCTGACTTTTATTATCGGGATCCGGCTGTGCTTTAGTTTCTTGACTTCTCAGTCCATTATTTCCACGGGTTGTTCAATGAAGTTCAACTTATCATCTAGCTCTAGCTCGTCCATAGGTATAACGAGTGTTTCATCTGCCAGACACTTGTTAAGGTTGGATACGTGGAAGGTATTATGAAAATTACTTAGTTCTGGGGACAGATCGAGTTGGTAGGCTACCGGGCCAATTCTCTTGGTGATCTTGAATGGTCCGATATAACGAGGATTGAGCTTTCCTCGTTTCCCAAAACGAATTACGCCTTTCCAAGGCGAGACTTTCCACATTACTTGATCTCCCTCTTGAAATTCCAAATCCTTCCGTCGCACATCTGCATAGCTTTTCTGTCGATCCCGCGCGATCTTTAATCGGTTCCGAATCTGGGCTATCTTTTCTGTAGTCTCCTGGATGATCTCGGGTCCAGTAATCTGACTATCTCCTACCTCAGCCCAACAAAGTGGTGATTGACACTTTCGCCCATAGAGTGCCTCGAATGGAGCGATCTTAATACTCGAGTGATAGCTATTGTTATAGGAAACTCAACTAATGGCAGGTGCCTGTCCCAACTTTTGCCAATGTCAATAACACATGCCCTTAGCATGTCTTCCAAGGTCTGAATCGTCCTTTCACTCTGACCATCTGTCTGTGGGTGATAGGTTGTGCTCATGTCTAGGCGTGTACCCAATGCCTCTTGCAATGATTGCCAAAATCTTAAACCGGCTGTCCCTATCTGATATAATTGATACAGGTACTCCATGCCTTGAGACGACTTCTTTGAGGTACGTTTGGACTAGCTTATTCATCCTGTTGTTCTCCTTGATTGGTAGGAATGTGCGGATTTTGTTTGGCGGTCGACTATTACCCAAATGGTTTCTGATGTTTTATCATAACTTTGGAGCATGTTAGGAATGTGCTGACATATGTGGCAATATCAGCCTTCATGTTAGGCCACCAGTATAGCTCCTTGAGGTCATGATACATTTTATGGGATCTGGGTGGACGGCATATCTTGATTTGTGTCCGTCATCTATAATCGGCTTTCTTACTCCACCAAAACAGGGTAACCAGACTCTATTCATCAAGTATCGATTTCCATTAGCCCTTATCCCAAACTATTTATCCATTCCGTGCAGGGCTTTATTTTTCATATTTTCCTCCTTAACAGCTTGTACTTGTGCATCATGAACTAAGGAAGGAAGGGTTGGTTAAATGGTCATAACTAGGGCTCGTACTCTTAACAGCTTAGCTCGTTCCTTTCGGCTCTGAGCGTCTACAACCACATTAGCTTTCCCCGGGTGATAATGAATTTTACAGTTGTAATCACTTAATTGCTCGATCCAACGACGCTACCTCATATTCAACACTTTCTGATTCGAGATGTGTTGGAGGCTCTTATGGTCTGTGAATACAGTACACTCCGTACCGTACAACTAATGTCTCCAAGGCTTAAGGATAAAGACTACTGCTCCAAGAACTAAATCATGCATTGTGTAATTCACCTCGTGAACCTTAAGTTGTCATCAAGCATAAGTTATGACCTTATCTTTCTACATCAACCCATTATGTGAAGCGTCACAGTAATCTACAATTTCTCGCTTCTCTCGGGTAAGGACAAAATAGGCGCGCTGCACGGTTTGTGTTTTAATAACTGAAATGATGTCGATAGATCCTCTCCCCAATCATACTTAATGTCTTTTCGGGTCCGTTTTGTTAGAGATCCGGTGATGTTTGAGAAATTTTTGATAATTGCCTATAATAAGCGAAAAATCTTAAGAACTGACGTATCTTTATGAGGGTTCTAAGAGTTGACCAATTCCTGATAACCTTGATCTTTGCGGGGTCGAGTTGGATTCCTTTACTATTGATCACGTGACCGAGGGATTTCACCTCTCTTAGCAAAAAGTCAAACTTAGAAAGCTTGGCATATAGTTGTTCTTTCTCCAACACCTCCAGAATCAGTCTTAAATGTTGTTCGTGCTCCTCCTTGTTTCGTGAGTAGATTAAGATGTCATTCATGAAGACAATCACGAATTTGTCTAAATAAGGCTTGCACACCCGATTCATGAGATCCATGAATACTGTTGGGGCATTGGTTAATCCAAATGGCATTACTAGGAATTTATGATGACCGTAACGGGATCTGAAGGCTGTTTCTGGAATATCTTCCTCGCGGACTCTAATCTGATGATAACTATACGTCTGGTCGATCTTCGAATAGAAGCTAGATCCTCGTAGTTGGTTAAACAATTCATCGATCCTTGGGAGTGGGTATCGGTTCTTTTATCTTATTTAGCCCTCGGTAATCGATGCACATTCTGAAGGTTCCATCCTTCTTCTTTATGAACAATACTTGAGTTCCCCATAGTGAGGAACTTGGTTTGTTAAACCCTTTATCTAAGAGCTCCTGCAGCTGGTTTGGACAACTTCTACATAACTTATGGGCTAATCTGTAAGGTGCTCGAGCCACTGGTGCAGCACCTAACACTAGGCCGATTTTGAATTTGACTTGCCCTAATGGTAGGAGCCTAGGGATGTGTTCTGGAAAAACTTTGGGATAATCACAAATAATAGGAATATCTTCGAGCCGCTTCGCCTTCGGCTCCTTTTCTGTCATGTGGAATAGGATTACCTGACAACCCTTTCGTAGACACTTTAGGGTCCTAATGTTGGAGATGATTCTTACTTTGGTATTTCTTGCTTCGCCTTGGACAGTAAGGACTTTCTTATTGGCTAAGGGTATGTGAGCCGTCTTCTTGTCGCACACTATTTCCGCATTGTTTTTCGATATCCAATCCATGACAATGACCACGTCAAAACTCCCAGTTTGACAGGCATCAATTCTATTTCAAAGAGTCGACCTACTAATTCTAATGTGCATCCTTGTATTATATTATTTGTCTTAAGTGTCTTACCGTCATCATCCTCAATATCATAAGTGGCACTTAATGGTGTAAGAGTGGCATTTATCTGCTTACTAATCTTAGTAGATATAAAGCTCCTATCAGCACAGGTATCAAATAGTATGAATGCATAAGTGGTATCTAATGAGGTAAGAGGATAAGTCTATGGGTTTGAAATTTCTTAGGCAGATTGTCATAGCTACATATCATCATACACAGATTTATAGATAACTTAATTCTTCATTAAAGTGCTTGATACCTAATCTTTATACATGATATGGTCGGGATTTTCTGATAATTTTTCAACCCTTACATACCTAAAGATACATCAGATAGTGAAACCTAGAGAAATACTATAAAATGGTAGGAGGGTACTAAGTATGAAGTGCCTCTGGGTTTCCTCGTACTCCAGAGCGTTAAGTCGTTGGGTTAGTTCTGCATTGCGGGCTTTGCGCTCAGCTAGGCGCTGTCACAATTCGTCGATTTCGTCTTGTTGAATCGCATGGGTATTCTGGTTGGCCCAAGGTATATTGGTGGTTTGTATTATCTTTTGCTTAATTCTTGCAGAGATCTCAACGACCTCTTGGTGGATTTGTCGAAATTGAAGGTCGTGTTTGGCGGCCCTTGCCACCAATAGAGGCACCGTCGTTGCATAGGTTCCTGGGTAAGTGTCGGTACTTGAGACGAAGATGGTGTTCCTAACTGGCTTGGGATCCCTTCATTGTTTTTCCATTCTTGGAGAGTGTGAGGCGTCCATCCCCATTGTCTTACGTTTGCCTGTCGTTACAGCGGCGGGCTTGGCTGATGAGTAGGTACCGGGATGGACTCCCGTTATGCCACTCACACCCTTTTCCTAGGGGTGAACTTCCTTAATGGTCCATTGGTGTGGCTTCTGAATAGGGTGTAGGGTGGAATATGTGGTGGTGATGGTGGAGCAATTTTTGCTGCGGGGCCACAGTTGCTCTACTCTAGTTCTGACGGGTCCTCTACTTCATCATTGATTCGGTCTGGGTGGGTCTCCGATCCAAAGTACATCTTAGTGTCACCTTGGCTTCCTTGTTCCATGGGTGGGTATTCATCCTCAAATTCAAAGAAGATAATAACCGTATTGTTTGACATGTTATTGTCATCAGGGTTCATATATATATGTTCACAGTTCTTGAAGAAACTTTAGTTTTTGTAACAGTTATAATCTAGGTACTAATGCTACCTAGTTCACTATAACTATGGCTCTGATACCAATCTGTCACACCCCGTTACCCCGGTTGGCAACGAAGCGTGACGTCGCAGAAACATAACCATAATCATAACGAACGACCACTATATGGACGTTTTCAAAAATACATCGATAAAACTTTAAAATATAGTAATGTTATACATAGCCTGATATGAAGAAAAACAAGTTCGCACAATACAGAGATTTAAGTACATAATTAAAGTATTCAAAATAATGCAGCTAAATCTCCGGTAGTTTCGAAAATGCATGCGACTCCTTAGGCGCGGAAGCTTGAAAAATACATCTGAAGGCACACTTGCAGTAATTTCCTGAAAATACACGCTAAAATATGTCAACAAAAATTGTTGGTGAGCTCATAGGTTTACACGTAAATCTGACTTGTAGGGACAACAACAGTTAAGTTTGAATGTATAAAATCATAAATTCCATGTTATGTGTTACATATAAACCATCATGCAACGAAGCTTAATTAAAATGAGTTCGCCCTGTGCAGTATTCCCATACGTAATACCGTGTCTTAAACATATATGCACTCGCTGTTAGCCGAGCCGAACTAACCCGAATGGGGGACATGACTACCAATAGATCTATCCACAATATATTCACGCTTACAGATAAATGCAATTAACGGTTCATGATATAGGGGCTGATAGAACCACATGTGTAATACATAATAGAAATGAAGTTGTTTTCGTGTCCATATGAAAACGAAGCATGTATTTCAATCCCAAAACATAACAGTGTGAAAATAGGGGCTATGAGGACTCACATTGAGTGCGATGGCAAAAACGAGCGTAAAATGCAATTTAGCGTAAATTGATGGGTGATGCACCGGGTGAGTTTAATCGAGCCCTAAATGATAATAGGGATTTAATAACTCTTATATATGATAATATGTATATTTATAGATTTTTATGTCTTAAATCACCCAACATTACAAGTTTATAAATAAAACTCACTTAAAACGTCAAGTTTATACTTATATAATTTTCCAGCTTTTTCGAAGGTTTTTCGGCCTACTTTGAGGCTATTTTTGACCAAGCTCCAAAATGTCTTAGGCTTTGGTTTTCTTGGACATTAAACTACTATGTACAAAGAATTTTTAAAGTCAAGAACGGCCATTTTTCGAGATTTAGGTTGGGGAAAAAGCTTGTTGAAAACCCTATGTTGGCCATTTTTGAGCTGTCAAACTTTCGGTTTCCCAAATAATTTCTGGAGGACTTAAACTCCAAAATAAATTATGAAAATTTCCAGATCTATAGTTAAGACATAGATCTAACGTTTGAGACAAGAATCAACTCATTTCGTTAAGTTATGAATTAGTTATGATTTTTCAAAGTCGGTATAAATTTTCTGCCGAAAATCCGTAGTTTATAAACTTGAAATAACTAGTGATTCTTGTTGTTTATTCAAAGACTACTTGAATAAAAGTTATAGAACACATATATATCACTTGTTTTCATAATATTTACACTTATATGATGTGTTTATATATTTATAAACATATTTGAAGAAAACAACTTAAAAACAAAACTAGAAATTTATAAACTTGAGTTTTTATGAAACTTGTTGTTGGTGATTATATATATTATGCAAGACTTATATAAACATAAATATAAGATGTAATAAGCTAGTATTTACTTACTTTGATGTATTTAGAGTATGATTTTGAGAAGAAGTTGCAACTCTTGCAAGATTTGCACCCAAAAGCACTTGAATTTGAAGAACACTTGAAAGAAAGTTTTGTGTGTGGTGTGTGGGTGTTCTTGGCCGGATCCAAGAGGGAGAGAAAGAAGAGGATTTTTGTTGTTGCAAGTGTGGAAATGAAGTGTGAAATGTGGTCTTATTTATAGGCAAAGAGGTTGGTCTTTCAATGATGAAAAGCATGGGATGAAAAGGTTGTGTGCACGTTTAAAAAATGATGATGTTTAAAGTAAATATGACTTTTGTAATAAAATATTTGAAGTCAACCTCTATGTTGTACCACCCCTATAGGGCCGGCCATATACATGCATATACATGTATTTTCATTTTTCTTGTATAAAAGTATTTAGAAATGTATTCTTGTATTTCCCTTTTCTTGTAAATTCATAAATACTTTTGGATGCATTGTTTTAATGAATTGCTTTAGTCTTGCATAATTAATGTTAAGTGATTGTATTAGTGTATGATTAGTGTCATTAATCATAATTTAATTATGTACTTAGTTGAATTAATCCCTCATATCGTAAATCGATCGGATTAATTGATTTCCCGATTCATCGCACCGATGAATTTGATTCTAATTGAGTTGAATTTCCTTATGAACATTGCTAATCCCTTTGATTAATTGCTAATGACCATTGATCAGGTTGTAATTGGCTATTAAATACTGATTAGGTCGTAGCTGCTAACCTGGTTTAGTGCCGGATGTTACACCTAAAGGTCAAGAGTGAACTTAAATCACTCTGCACCACAACAGGTTCTCAATCAAACACCCAAGTCACCTGAAAGGAGAGATGGGTATTTGAAGGATTTCATGTATGTGGATGAGAATGGTATTACCAAGTCAGTCATGGCTTGGGTTCCCCATGATAACTAACTTGTTTTCTTTCATGTGCAGGAGCTAACTACAGGTCTAAACAACAAGTGGTTCGTCGATAGTGGTTGCTCTCACTACAACAAAATGAGCCTATTGCAACCTTGGCAAAATGTTGCATTAGGCCTTCAAAAAGTTGCAAGAGTTGCATTATGTCCTCTTGCATTAGGTCTAAAGTAACCTTTATGGTAGAATATGCAACCTTTTTTAAAAGAGTTGCATGAATCATAGAAATGCAACCTTTTTAGAATGTAACCTTTTTCACACCCAAATGCAACCTTTTTCAAACTCAAATGCAACCATTTCACATGAAAATATAACTATTTTTAAACTCAAATGCAACCTTTTTATGCTTAAATGCAACCTTTTTACATTCAAATGCAAGTTTTTTATTTTTAAATGCAACATTTATGAATTTAATTACAAAAAGTATAAACATTTTAATACACGAATACAATTAATTAAATATCACCAATTCAAAAATGTCGATTACAATAATTAAAAAGTATCAAAATCTTTCACCAATTACACAATAATCTCAAAACACAATATTCCATATAATAATTGTTAGTTATAATTACAAAAGGTATCTAAATCCTCCAAAAAAACACCGGTCTTCATAAATATATCGATGTCCCAAAACAAAGTTGCCTGTCACACACAAATAATAATAAGTAACTAACTCAAACCAAAATAATCAAATTGATGATATAATTATACTTGTCACGATGGTAACGACATCATACCTTGAACCAACATAGACGATAACTCATGCTGGAAACTCACAAACTTGAACAGGCAATTTTTCCATAAGCTTCTTCATCACATCTTCAACTAATTTATCTCGTTGGTTCTCAATACTTCTTCCAAAAAAAAACCAACATGGGATTTAAGTGATCAGTTACGGGTTATCCTGTTGAATCAATAATAACTAAGCATATATGTGTGTTGTATGTATACACATTTTGCGTAACAGTGTGTGTGTTGTGTGGTGTGTGTGTTATATACATATCAGTGCAGTGAGTATATATATAAATCGACAGCAGCAATGACATATATGTATGGTGTGTGTGTCTCATTAAAATCGACAGCTGCAATGACATATATATATATATATATATATATATATATATATATATATATATATATATATATATATATATATATAACAGCGTGTGTTGTCTGTTATGAAAATTCAGCACTTAATTATAATGGCTAGTTTAACCAAAATGAATTTTGAGTAGATTAATTCATCCGCTCATACAAGATAAGGCATGAAATAAAACAATTGTAAATTGTGGGTGGGTAGAGGATTGGAGGGGATATTTAGGGATTAATTTGCAAGCTTAGGAGTCCATTAGATGCTAGAATTAAGGCTAAAAATATGAAGTTGCTGCACCAAAAACAACCATAAAAGCTGCTGTCCAATTCATATTTCCATTCTAAATGCATGATATATGATCATATTTGACAATTGATTGAATGTAAAAGTGTATTGAATTCATTGTAGATGTTTAGGGGTCATTAAGGCGTACGATTTAAGGCTGAATCAAGACTGAAAATACATGAAAATGTAGCTCTAAATAGGGCCTGTTTACACTCAGTGAAGGCTGAGTTTTGGACCTGTTAGCAGTGGCTGCACTTCACTCGCTTCTCAGCCCAAGTACTAGCAACTCCATACCCACAAGCACATTACAAGACTTAGTTTGTGGGAGGCTATTACTTGCAGTTATGGTCCAAGGATTAGAGGGAAAGAATGGACCAACTCAGGGACTTTTTTTAGAACAAAACCAATGCCAAAGTTAAGACCATCTTGAGTCCGATACATGTAGCATATATACATATGTGTGTGTGTGTTTTCAATTTTTAAGCAGATAGCAACAAATAATCAATGGTGTGTGTGTGTCTTTCATTTAAAAACAGAAACAACAGTAGTATACATAGGAGTGCATTAGATTCAAATGGAAACAACATCAGGTTCATACATATGCTGCACATATTTCCTTGAACACCATACCCACAAGCATAATTGAGCTCACAAAATGTGCATAAAACATCAAAATAAACACATGCATGTGCATATGGGGCATCTACGGAGGTATGTATGCTGAATTGGAATCAATAGATATGCATGTGCAAGAGTGGTCAGAGACGTACAAATCTCGGACAATTAGTGTGGTGTTCAAATCATAAATTGAACATCAAATAACACTTTACTCATCAACATAAAGTTGCAATACACTAGCATAAATGACCTATGAAACCAAAATCTACACTTGATTTATATTTCAATCATTAAAGCAGGAATGGAAAATGATTTTCATAAGTCTCAAAGCATGACATTTACATGCAAACACACACCGCACACACATCATACATAATACTAATGTTTTTAATTCTTTCACACAACATCAATCTTTCTGTTTTTCATTTATTTTCAGCAGCCAAAACAGAGGTATAAATGACAATTTTTACAAACAAATGATCACATAAACATCAAAGATGATATAATATTAAGGCCAAAGGCCATTTGGCATTCTTGGCCTCATTTACGGACATAAACATTACTCTTAATTCTTTGTAAAACTTCATATTTTAGCAGCAATTTAACAAGGATATCGATATATATAGGGAGAAAAAGATATACCTTCGAGGGTTTGAGTATCTGGACCGGAGAAGAAGGGTTCCGCCACTGCTATTGCTAGGGTTTGAGACGCTAGACCAGATGATGAGGAGGAAACAGAGAACCAACAAGAGTCCCCATTGGATAAGAGAACCAACAAGATTCGTCGCTGGATGAGGGAAAGGGAGGTCGCCGCTTGAGGAAAGACAGAGAGAGGGTTGACGGCGAGTTAAGGGGCGGTCGCCGCCGAGGGAGGGAAGGTCGCCGCCGAGGGAAGGGAGGTCGCCGCCGAGGGTTTGGGAGCAACGACTGAAGAGAAAACCTAGGGTTTATAGAGGGAAGCAACAACAATGTTTATTTGCAAATGAGAAGTGTTAACAGGGTTTGGGCAAATATGATATCAACATTAAACAATAACCAAATCTAGTTGATACATTTAACAAGAACCAGATCAGAAATGAACATATTTCATCAAATATTTTAGTTTTATATTGACAATGTAAAATAGTTATATATTATATTTTAAAGAAAAAATAAAAAAATTACAACCACATTTTAGATGTAACTTTTTGAAAAAAAAGTTGCATTTATTTTAGACATATGCAACTCTTTAAAATAAAGGTTACTTTTAACCTATAACAAATGCAACCTTTCTTATAAATGTTGTCATTTTCAATCAAATATGTAACCTTTTTAAGTTAAATGTTGCATTAGATCTTCTAATGCAACCTTTATATTTTTTAACTTGCTTTAGAATCAAATGCAACTAATTATATAAAAGTTGCTTTCAAATGGTTGCAATAGGCTCATTTTGTAGTAGTGAAAAGAGAGCAGGCTGAAGGCACAGTTTGAAGGGAGAACAACTTGAAGACTGAGAACCTTGTGGTGACCCTGATCATCACAGGCTTGACCAACAGCGTAGACCAGAAGTTTAATTACCTTTCTTCATAATTAAGTTACTTAAATTATGTTTTATTTAACTTAATTACTGCTGATAATGTGGGTTACGTGTGTTAGTGATTAAAAAGGTCAAGTGGTCTGACAAATGTTCTGACATGGACAACCGTTCCGTTTTTCCGTCAACTAACATTTCAAATCAAACCGCCCAAATCTTTTCTCTCTCATACACACGACCATTCATATCCTATAAATACCTACATACTGTTTCATCTTCGTCTTCCTCATCATTTCCAGAAATCCTCAAGAACCCTAAAAATCGACTAAGTGTCTTTTGCTTCTTCAAACCTCAAAAATTCCCAAATGGCTCACAGACCTAATCCCTTTCTCCCAGTGTTCGTTGGTGAGGACGTTGTCAAACACTCGTCAGTCACCACAATGCTGACTATCAAACCCACCAACTACATTGCTAACTTAACCATTCCCAAAAACTATGTGGGGAAGGGTTATGAAGAAATGGTGGAGTTCCTTCAAGTTCATCCGTTGAACTACGCGATGACTGCATCTCCTGGTGTCCTGTACCAGGAGATGGTATATGAGTTTTGGTACACCTGTGCTTACAACCCAGAAACCAAAGTCATCCAAGGTACTATTCTCAATGGGACTCAGACCATTGAGATTAGTTCTGATCTGCTCAGGGAGGTGCTACATCTACCAACTGCTGCAACTTACGATAAGCCCCAAGCTGAAAATGATCAAATGGGCAATCTGCTACGCTTCTGTGGTGTGGCAGAACCCAAAATAGGAGCAACACTGTTCAGGAAGGACCTCTCTCCTACCTACAGCTTCTTATTCGCCTCAGTGGTGATGTGTTTTGGAAGCAAAGTTGGTTCATTTGACCAACTCAGCAGAGATGAAGTTCCTATCGCCCTACAGTTCGTGGATGGGACTACCCTTGATATGGGTAAATGGATTTTTGTGAATATGAGGAACCTGGTGCAGCAAGAGTCAAGACCAGCTGCTGTTCGATATCCCAGGTTTCTGAGCCTCATTTTCAGACATGTTTGTGGTAAGCGTCTCTATAACTCTCAGCCTCTTCTTAAGACTGCTGCATTCCCAGTTATAGGGAATAGAGTTTTCTATACTCCAGTCCTGCAGAATGAGCCTCCTCTATCCACACCAATGAGGAGGCTGCTAGGTTTGGTGGAAGGACCCTCTACTGTGAGGGTGGATCCAGAGACTGCTCCCACCAGAAAATCCAAAGCCAGGTCCAAGCTTGTCAAAAGGACCCTGGCAACTGAAGCTGGGCCTGTGAAAAAGAAGGCCAAAACAGCTCAGTCTGAGTCTGTTCCTTTAGCCTCTGTGGCTGAGGAAGAGCAGACTCCTCACCCTGGTTCATTTGTTGAGCCTGAAGCCTTTGTGGCTGGTGCCTCTGTGGCACAAGAGACCATGGAACAGGCCAACCTCACTGTTCCTAGCCCAGTCTCACATCCTGTCCAAACAGATCCTCTTCCTACTCCACAATCACCCACATCATCCATCCATTACCAACGCAAATCACTAGCCAAAAAGAAAACAGCCCACAAAACCATCTCCTCTGTTCCCTCTCAACAGGGTTCAGTTGAAAAAGAAGCAACCCCAGCTGCCTCTCCTATTTTGGGAGCAGGTTCAGCTCATTTGGAGTCTGCTTCACTCCAATCTGAGTCTACCCAGAGTCAGCCTAGACCCTCTGGTTCCTCCCAACAGGAACCAGTTGTACAAACGGAGATACCCACATCAACTATCCCAGCCTCCCAACAGGCTGAGGATATTGAAAGACAGGAGTCCTCTCCACTCTATACTGTGTCCACACTGTCCCCTACTCATATCTCCTCACACCCTGAGTCTGCACGAGGTGCCCACGCTGCTAATATAGACCAATCAGCTGCTCAGCCTCAAACTTCTGCTCCCCATGATACAGCTGTTCTACACCAAACAGCTTCTGAGGGACCAACAACCCAAGCTGATGAACCTCAGGGATCACACCATCCCTCTGGTGAGGCTGCTCCCTTCATGCACATTCCATCAGCAGGTTTCACCACTGCTGATGTTGAAATGCATATCCCATCTCCCAATGATGAGGTGCCTTTAGACCAAGGCACTGCAGAGGGAACCCCCACTGGTCTTCATGAGGGTGTTGCAACACAAGCAGCATCTGAAAGGCCCCAAACATCATCCCCTTCTCCTGGTGATGCAGCTACAGCCGCTGCTGAAGGACCTCTTGATCCCTCCAACCTGGGCCATCTTACTTTTGCCCAGGCTATGGAGCTTCTGTCCCAAGTCCCTCTTCCCTCTCCATCACATCCTCAAACACCAGCCTCATCATCATCTTCTCCATCTACCCACTCCAAACAATCCACCCATACACCACCATCTCCCAAAGACCTGCCTTTGAAGGATCAGCTTTCTTTGCTGACCAACAAAGTTGGTTCTTTGGAAAACACCATGCACTCCCTACCATCCATCATCTCAGACTCTGTGTCTGAGCAGCTCAAAGGCTTCTTTGATATGTTCAAAGAATCCTTTCCAGTCCCTTCCCATACTGACAACTCTTCACAGCTGATTGCACTCACTGCACAGCTGCAAACTGTATCCAACTCTCTCTCTTCTATCCTCTCCTTACAACAGGACTCTGTGTCCTCTATGGCAGCCATTTCACAACAGCTGTCATCTCTCCTCACTTCTTGCCACACTACCCTTCCTAACACATTGGCCAGCCTGAACACTCTTATTGGCTCTCTATCAAATACTGTGTCCTCAGACCTTGCTGATGTGCAAGATACTCTTGAAGTCCATCTTGCACAGCTTCAAAGCCTGTTGTTCACAGCTTCTGATAGAGAAAACATTGTTAAGCTGACCACTCTTGCTGATTCCCAAGCCTCTTCTCTTCAGGCCTGTCTTTCCCAGCTTGCAGAGGTTAAGGACAACCTGGCTTTCTTAGTGACAAGCCTGGTTGGCCCCAAACCTGCTGCCAAAACTGCTGGTAAGCCTGCTGACTTTGTGTCTTCAGGCAGACCAGGTGTTGAAGGTGCTGTTCCATCTCCTTCAAAGGGGGAGAAGTCATCTGCCTCGAAGACTAAGTCTAAGGGGGAGAAAACCTCTTCTCCTAAGGAGAAAGCAGTACCTACAACTCCCACTGGTCAACCAGCAGGGACATCTACAGGTACAGCTGAAGGTGCCTCTCAAGCTGCTATGCCTACTCAGGCTGTCTCTCCAAACCCTGCTCAGTCTAAGGGGGAGGAAGTCATTCCTGAGGACAGGCCTAGCAGTAAAAGGAGGCACTTAATTCTAACTGAAGAAGAAGAAGAAGAAGAAATTCCTGAGGCTGCTGTCACTACAGCAGCAGCTAAAGGAAAAGAAAAAGCAGCCATTGATCAACAACAGCAGAAAGCAGCTGATCTTAAGTTTCACAAAGCCAGGGCTAAAGAGATGGGTCTTCCTATGCACAAGTACTTTGAGTTTAGAGAAGAACAGCTTCAAGCTCTGGAGGAATTGAGAAAAGAAGAAGAATCTGCTAAAGCTGCTAAATCTTTTGCACTCCAAGAAGCAAAGAAAATTAAAATGTCTACCTTGGAGGTGCAAAAGAAATTAATGGAAGCTGCTAAGGTATCAGCAGGAGAAAAGGAGGGAGAAAAAGCACAGGGTGCTCAGGTCTCTGTGACCAAGACTCAAGTACCCTCTGCCAGAGCCAAATTCCACTTTGACAACTTGGCTAGAAAGAAATTTCATGATGTTGCTACTAGAAGGCTTGCCAAGGAAGCGATTGTCAAAGCTGTTCCCATTTCAAGAAAAGGCACACAGTGGAAGCTTCAGATCACCAGGATGGGTGCAACAGGCCCTGAAATGGAATCCTACGATCACACTGATGTTGCACAGATGGGATACAGGGAATGGGTGGAACTGGCAGTTGCCCTGAGCCAGTCTAAGTCAGAAACGGCTAAGACTATCAGGGCATACATCAAGAAGCTGATGGAGAGAGTAAGTGAGCTGGGCCTGATTCCAAAAGAAGTAAGAGAGGGTGTCTCTGTGACATACCCCAAAATAAAGGCCAGAAGGACAAAGAAGGATACAGAGATGGAGCTACTCCTTACGCTGATTGAACAGGGCGACTATGCCATTGAAATAAAAGGAGTTGATCATAGTCTGCCTAAAGGAATAGAGTTTGAGGATGGCAAGATTATTGAAGAACCTGAGCTGGGGGCATTTTTTTGTAGATCCCCTAACTCAGAAGAAGTGCTTCCAAAGAGCCTCAGAGCTGTACAAAGTTGATCTGAGACAACTTGCCGCCTTCAGACTTGCAGTTTCTTTCAGGCAGTCTAGCAAATGGAGAGCAGCCATCTGGGATCAGCTCAGAGGCTTCTATGAAAGAGGAGAGCTCAATGATCCCAAGTTCATGATTATCAGAAGTGAAATTGAGGAACTTGAGGATACAAGGGAAGAACTGGAAAGGATGGTTCAGGATCCTTCTCCATTGATATGAAGTCCATCTACCATCTGGGTAGGTGAAGAATGGAAGCTGTCCATCAGTTGGACAGGCTTGCCATTATCTGCTCCCAACTCAAACAGTCCAAACATCTTGTACATTAGTTGTACATCTTGTACATTAGTTGTACATCCTGTACATTAGTTGTACATTATTACATAAGTTGTAATTTTTGCTTTTACATTAGTTGTAAAATACATTAGTACATTAGTTGTACTCTTGTAAGAACATGTGTTGTTCTAGTATAGTCAAGAATCAGTGTATATATAAACTGATCTTTTACTTTACTGTAATGTTGTAATTTTATTTCAGAAAATGTACTGTAAAAATATATAGTGATTTTTGATAAGACCAGCTTGGACTGGTTATTGCAAATAGGGGGAGATTGTTAGGCCCAAAAAGGCCTCAGTCAAACCTGTTCTACATCTGAGGGGGAGATTTATAATCAAACCTGTTGATGCATTTGAAGGTTGAATTTAAGGCCTGTTATATGTCTTATTGAAACCTGAAAATGATTTGCAATATCAGTCTAAAGTTGTTCTATATGTTGCATGTGTTGCAACTTAGACAGTTTGTCCAAGCTGCTCTGTCTGCTGAACAGGCTGGACATAAACTGTCTACGCTGCTCTACACTGTTGAGCAGCTTGGGCATTTTTAAAGTGTTCTGTTCTTTGTGAACAGAACCTGTTCTTTGTGAACAGGCTAAACACTTTATGGAATATGTTTCCAAGTCGTCATGTATTGTTTTTGACTACAAGATCAGTTTACATACTCGAAGACAAAGTGGAAAACAGAAATGCTCAGCCTGCCCAAGCTGTTCTGTAACATGAAGACAAAAGGTTATTTGAAAAAGGGTGACAGACCTTTTTCTTATATCAAAATAGGCCTTTACAAGGAAGAAAGACGCAAAGTTGACATTCCTAAATTAGTTAAAGGCAATGCAACAGTAGACAAAGTAAAAAGACAAAAGTTCTGCACATGTGAAGACAAGTCTGCTTTTCAGAAAAGTGCAGAAAAGGTTATGTTGTCTTTTCAACAAGACTTCTCCTTTTTCATTCCGTCCAATGAAGATGTTTCTCTTAGATCCTCTAAGTGAGTATAAAAGGAAGCTTCTAAGGTCAGAAAGAAGTGTGAAGAAAGCTAAGTGCTGAAACCCAAGAGTGAACGTGCAAGTGTGATTTTCATGCATGCAAACCTTCTGTGTAAACCAGCATCTGTGTGTATAAGCTGTTTTACATAAGCCGTTCCTTTAAGTCTTGTAAACACAGTGAGTGCTTCTTAGTGAGTGTATTCATTGTATACTAGTTTGAGTCTGTCTTAGACTAGTAAGCATACTGTTGTATCTGTCATCTCAGCTTGAACTATTCCGCATTCAAGCTTGTTTGTAATTAACAAATTGTTGATAATACATACAAACATTGAGAAAAGAGTGTCTAGTTTTTAAATTGCTGTATTCACCCCCCTCTACAGCTTATAACTATATACTTTGGGAACCTCTCGGGACCTACAGTTTGGGGTGTAAGAAATTAAAAAAGTGTTAAGGAAAATGCGTATATATGTGTTTTCGGTATAAAACCGACCTGGTACCCAATAAACGGATCCCGTTGTCAATTAACACCCGTTTATATCATCGGGACCCAATTAATTTAACGGTTATCAAGGTTGTAATCTTTTATTAAACGTATAACCTGAACACCCGAATTAACGTGTAACACCCCAATAAATAAAAACGTAGTTAACTTTGTGAAACAATTATAATTATGAACTTAAATGCAATATTATGAGTTAATTGCCAAGCATTAATGATAATTGTTATTATTGGAACTTGAATGATGAAAGAATAATATAATGTTGGTTAGTTATTAAATAGACAAGAATAGTTAGTGTGCTTTGTTATTTAACTAAAATATAAATGAAAGATGAAAAGGTAAATGAGGGTGTGTGGTGCAAAATGGTGATTGTTAGGGGATAGGGTTGGCCAAAGGCCAAAACCCCCCATTTCTCCTCTTCTAAATTCGTCCATGGCACACACACACACCACACACACATTTCATTTTGGCAAATTGAGAGAAATGAGAAGAGAAAAGCTAGGGTTTTGGGAGGTTGATCATCAAGGTGGAAGATTAAAGCCTAAAGTCTTGCAAATTCAAGTAGTAAGTGAGGTATAACTTCCCCTTTCATCCTTCCTTCGTCTTCCTCATTGGTTCATCATTTGGAAAAACACATCCCCAAAGTGGGTTTGTTGGATTGAGTTGGTAATTGACTCAAATATCAAGTGGAGGTTAATGTTTATTGTTTATAAATGTATATGCGTCATAAATATGTAGTTGATTGGGTTATTGATGTGTGATTGAGTAGAAACTCAAGTTGGAGCTCCATTTGAGCTCAAATGGTGAATGTGGGATGAGTTGTGTTGTTTTAGCATGTTTTATATGATAATTATGATTCAAACATGTTAAAAGTTGATATGAAATTAACTTGAGTCAAGTGGATACTCATTTGGAGTTCATATGAATTCCATAGAATCATGGAATGTTTGTTATAATGATTCTAATATGTTTAGAGGTGTGTAAAGTGGCCTAAATATGCTATAAATATTTTTGGTAAAGTCCCTCCAAAGTTTAAAAAAAACATTTATGGAGGGTTTTTTTTTAGGGGGGGGGGGGGGGGCATTTATGTCAAGAAAAACGAGCAGGCAGGCTGATTGGCCAGCGGTCACGGCGTGACCACCCTAGTGGTCATGCTATAACCAACTCTCTGTCCCCAAAATTAAGTTTGGTCAGTCGGGGGGTCGATGCTTGGGTCTTATACTAGCAAACCACCTCTAAATAAAATGCTTAAAGGGTCTGAGGGTCTTTGATAAATTCTGGAGCTCCTAAGGCCTCATATGAATTTGGTGTCTTCGGTTTGATACCCAATACCCTTAGCCCACTCTTAGAGGCTTATCTTGTGTTCGATGGCTTATGTGCATGCGTTATGAATGCTTATGGGTGAATTAAGTTTAAAGAGGCTTGATCACAAGTTTTAGCCATCCTTGGGGCTATTGAATCTTCGTGAGAAGGCTTAAGAATCTTATTGAACCGATCACTATGAGTTCTAGCGTTAGATTTTCTTGATGCATTATATGATGTACTTGTTGCTTCATGATTGATCATACGTTGTTGGTTCATACTCTGGTATCATGCTGTATATCGTTATTCATTCGCTTCATTGGTGCATGAATCATTTGGTATACTCGAGGCACTTTGGACCTCATTCATTGTTGATACTTATCGTTTGGACTCACCTGGATATCTATAGATTATTACCGGCCCATTTGGATGTCGGATGGCCGACATACTTGAATTGTCGGAAGTCCCGACTATGATAGGGGCAGCCCCGATTATGATAGGGACAACCTCGTACTATGCTAGAGGTAACACTACTCCCGACTATAATAGGGAACCGCGTATTATGAAGGAGAATATGGTACTTGATCGCATACACTATGCATTTGAGTTATGTCGTTTGGAATCGTTGTGTTTGATCATCTTTGCATCTATATACATTATGTCATATCTAATGTAGTAACTCACTCAACTTTATGTTGACCCTTTAGTTGTTCACATTTTCAGGAACTGATAAGGTTGGGCCTTGCTGGTCCATCTTATTAGATTTCTATTGAAGCTTGCTCTAAGCTCCTCGACATTTGGTATAGTTTTGTATGGCTCAGGTTTTGAAAATAGTGGACTCCCATTTTGGTCCTCATGTGAATGATTGTAGATGGTTTAACTCTTTGGCATGTAACTGATGATAGAAACTAACCCGCTATACATTGATCCATGAATGATTACACTTTGCTCATTAATGGGTAGCAAAGCGGGATGATTCGCATTGACGACTCTAATATATGAAATTTGAAATTTGACGCTAATTTCGCAATGTATTAATATATGAAATATTGTGAAACTGCCTAACTAGTTGTGAGGGTGTTTCTATTTGGTATCAAAACTTGTGTTCATTGACTGAGTATAGTCGACGATACTCAACACTGAACGCGGTTTCAGATGCTGGTATTGACCCACCTAGGCGGCACTAGTAAAAAAATCTTAAGATTCAATTTGGCCTAGGATGGGAATATATTTGGGTAGACCGTAAGTCTATAATGTGATCAATATGTACTCGGGTATATCTTAAATCCTCGTATTCTAGCCAGTATGGGTAATGACTGATTGTGTTAAACTTTATGATATTTAATGGATGCGACTCGTGTTGTTCCACTAGTTGGCTTACATAATTGTGAAATCTTTCTCATGTTACATATTGATGTGTCATATTGTGAGGAGTATTAAATATTTCAAAGAATGAGATAGCAAGGAATGTATATAATTACTTAAGTCTAATTGATATAGATCTTGTAATCTAGAACTATGATTATGAGTGACTCCTTATGTCAAAAGGAATGTGTCCTGAAAATGGTTTATTCTAAGTTATGTACAAAGATCTTATTAATGAATAAGATCATTAATAGTATGTGTGACATCATAATGGTTCCAAAATATGAATATTCAGAAAATAGGATAACAAATGTTATTGACAAGTGGGGTCACTTTTTATAGATCTTGCTCTAGACCCTGTATGTTCTAATGCAATGTTGACTTTCTATTACTGAAAGCGAGAAAGCATAAAATTAACTTAATAATAAATATGAGTTATACGAAGTTTTTGGCATGTTAATACATGTAGTTACCCCGATCATTGGTGGATTGATCATGATATACTCGACTGTATCAACTACACACTAATATACATATATCGGATAGAAGCGTAATAACATCTATATTTGAGCTATGAAATAGGTGGTGATATATGTTATGGATGAACATACGTGAATAAAATCATGGCAGGAAAAGTGTTGTAATTAGTCATGAATACCTATGTGACATATTTAAATATGATAAATATGCATATGCTATAGGATGCAATTAAACATGACTCATTACAAGAACATGGACACGTTTAGTTGTCATGTGAGCATGTGTAGTAGATTGTTGTTTGCTACATGCAAAATCATGTTCATTGAGATATATGTGCATTGAGATATTATTTGACATGTTACTTGTAATTCTGAACATTCAAATTGTTAGTTGAGCATTCTGATGACAACTCTATTTCTTGTATATGTATGTTTTGTCTGCATTGACATGTTCTAACATGAACTATATGAACCATTGAGTATGCTAAAGTAATTTTCAGCATGCATAATTTATGAACTGAACCTTGATTGGAATTTGCTACAATTGCATCTGTTAATGGATTGATATATTTGTTGCATTTTGGTGGAGGTTGATCATATTAATTGTCATACGATCTTTTAATATGAGGTGAATGCATGTTAAATTATCACCTTATAAATGGGTGGTAAGTTAATTAATGATGATAACTGCTTACATTTTAATTATGTTGCCTTGGTAACAATTGATTTTGTTTTGATAATGTATGATGGAAGTAAGTACACTATGAACCCTAACTATTAATAGGTTTTATTACTTGGTTACTTGTGATACTCCACATATGAGAGAATTGGTAATGGGACGACCTATGATGAGTGATGTTATTACTATCATATTTTATTTCGAAAAATGTTGAAATTTTTTATTTTTGTTAAGTTATGAAGACCTAAGTAGTTGTATCTTGCCTATATAAGGATTGATTGACCTTAATACATAAAATGAGAGTAATAAAGTAAAGTCATTGTTGAAGGTACAACATACAATCGAGGAAAAATAAATTAATAATTGTTATACATGTGGAATGAGAAGCGCGAATTGAAGAGAAACAATATAAATAAATTAAATGTTGATTAGTGCAATGAGATGAGTATCAAATAAGAGTTGTTTAGAACAACAGTCTAACTTAATATGACATTATGAAAATGGTAAATATTGACTTTGTATTGTATATTGAGAAGAGTCATATATTAAATGAAAACTTTATTGGCATAAAGTAATAGCTGGAGATTTGAAGTTTTCCGAAGGTAATAATTATATGGATTAGAATAAAAGAATATTTGTGATGTGACACCTCTACGTGTAATGGATTTGAGTTAAACTAAGTGTTAACCAAATTTTCTATCTGAAAGTATTAGACAAATAAATAGACAATAAAGAAAATATTTAAAATTTAGATGGTAGAATATGGGTTATTAGTATGAATTTGTAGAGTACATAAATTTCATTTAAACGAATAAGTAAATCTCCAAGACCTGATGCTTACATAATTACGTGAATAGATAATCTGAAATCGAAATCAAAATATTAATCCTAATAATAGGATACGTACCTGGTAACGTAGAAAAGTTAGTAGTATTTGAGATAAATATGATAATACATGTATGTATTAAAATGATGGTTAGTACTCATGTTTAGTCCTTTAAAAATGCATAACTACTTTAAAGTGAAAATACCTTATCGAATACTAGTAGTTATGAAAATTACTAAATGTTAATTTTGACTAATTGATACATGTAACATTAGGAACGAATTATATCTATTAGACACTCACAGATTGCATCTCATGATTCTTTAACAGCCATTCCAATGTGCATATATTGAGTAAACTTGACTTTAATCTTAATACGGATTGCCTCATATGCGATGGCTTTATTGGTTAAATGGTTGAGTTCATTTTAGGATGATTTGTCTATGGTCTTTTAATATGCCTCAGCTAATGATGTGGTTTGTCCTCGTCTTATGTGACAAACCAAAAAATTATGTGGTATGATTACAACCTTGGACAATGAGTCAAGCATGAGGGACATTTTATGGCCTTAATGTTGAGTAGGAAAAAAGTGTTTGCCTTAGAAAATGACTCGATTAGGAGTCACCAGTCTGTGCATGTATGTCAGATTCTTTTGTGCACTTACTACAAGATAAAGTGACATGTTTTAATATCTCTATGTATTGAGTATTAATTATATTGTCAATCATGTTAAGTAATGAGTTTTGTTATTGAATGTACTATTATAGTTGACCGAGCCTCACATGGGTCCTCAATTAATTGGGGAAGATTATCAACCCTGTGAACTTGTTAAAATAATATGTAAATACAACATATGAGTCTTATTAGTAAAACTTGTCTATGGAAAGTCATAGTGATGTAAAAATGAGATATGTTGAAAATTGACATAAATGGTTAATATGTATTGGTTCATCTGAGTTATACTATTATATAATGAATAGTATAATGATTGGTATGACAAATATATAGCAGTTAGTTGATTAATATGTCTTTATATGGATAACTTGAAATAGAAACAACGAAAGGATCCGACATAGTTTCTTGAAGCGGCCTTTCTTTTAAATTTCAAGCCAGCCAGCTTCAGTAATTCTCTTCCCTTAATTTTGACCCAGAATGAGGAGAAGACGACACTGATTTCAATGATCTTCTTTACTTTATTTTACCTTGATCAAGTCAATGTGAAATATCAAGTTAAAAATATGTTATAACATTGTAGAAAGTTAAAACAGATTAAAAGAAACATACTTATAAAATCATTTACGGTGATTAAATGTAAAATTTTGTATAAATAGTAATGGATACTAAGGCATGTAGTTACCCATATTTGAGTTTGGGTATAAACATTATGAAAACCCATAGAATGATATCTTGGTGTCTGACTGGGTATTGAACTGAGAAGAAGATCCAAATAGTTCAAGAACGTATCAAAGCCGCCCAAGCTTATAAGTAGAGTTGCCGTAGGAACTTGCGGGCATCCATGACACCTTTCATGTGAGCTACTTAAAGAAGAGTCTGATAAATCCTGAAGTGACTATTCCGTTGAATGACGCACACATCAATGAGAAGCTATGGTATGTTGAAGAACCTTAGGCTATTTTGACCGAGAAGGTCACTAACTTAAGAAACAAATAGATTGAAATGGTGTTGGTTCATTGGAAACATCATCGTGAGTCTCTAATGACTTGAGAGACGAAAGCTGAGCTAAAGACCAAATACCCAACTGTGTTTAAGTGGAGTTATTCCGTGGGCGGAATCCTTTTAAGTAGGGAGGAATTATAACACCCCAATAATTAAAAAGATAATTAACTTTGTGAAAGAGTTATAATTGTGAACTTAAGTGTAATATTAGGAGTTAAATGCTAAGCATTAATGATAATTATTATTATTTGAACTTAAATGATGAAAGAATAATATGATGTTGGTTAGTTATTAAATTGACAAAATAGGTAGTGTGCATTGTCCTCGGAATCAGACTCGGCTCAAATAGATGGGGGTATCGGCTACACATCTCATTTCATTTTCAGGTTCCCACATTGCACTGGTGCCCTTATGATGTTGCCACTGAGCTAATACCAGAGCCATATCCTTTCTGATAGCTTCTTTATTTTACGGTCATTAATGGCCTCGGTTTGCTCAACATATTGAAGCTGATCGTCGACTTAAATCTCCGATAATGGGACTCGTTGATCGTCTTTAGCGAGGCACTTCCGTAGATGGCTCACATGAAAGGCGTTATGTTCACCAGCTATCTCCGGTGGCAAATTTAGGCGATAAGACTGATCCCTTATCTTTTCAACTACCTCAAACGGCCTGATATAGCGAAGACTCGACTTACTACGTTACCGGAATCAGATAACTCCCTTCCATGGCAAAATTTTCAGCATCATAGGATCACCAACGTGAAACTCCAACTCAGACATACGACAGTTTGCGTAGCATTTCTGGCGGCTTTGTGCTGCTCTCATACGCTCCCTGATCAGGTCAACTTTATCACACGTCTCCTGCAGCAACTCAGATCCCTGAATAGGTCGCTCACTGACCTCGCGCCAACAAACTGGAGTCAAACACTTACGGCCGTAAAGTGCCTCAAACGGTGTTATCTTAATAGTGACATGGTAGCTGTTATTATAAGCAAACTCTACCAATGGGAGATGAACATCCCAGCTACCTCCAAAGTCGATCACGCATGCTCTCAACATATCCTTCATAGTCTGATTAGTACACTCAGTAGATTTAGGTTCAAGTGAATACCACTTATTATGCAGCGCACCAGAAAGTATCACACCTAAAAATATATTTATAATTTTTTTTTCATAAACATATTTTAATTATCGTTACAAAGATGATATATAAATTTCACGCATATTCACACATTTTAAGTGTATGAAATCATTAATCACATAAATGTACGTTCACATACATGCAAATTTTTGTAAGTGAACATTCACATTATTTGTAACGAGTTAGAAGATGTGAATGTATGTGTATTTACATATCTTCTTTATAATGTTAATTAAAATATATTTATGAAATATATATATATATATATATATATATAAAATTTTGTTTTAAATATGGTATCTACTTATGCGCTACATAATGAGTGGTAATCTCTCAAACCATATTCGTAAACAATAAGATCATTCTTGTTACTTTGATAATAAAAGTAATATATCTATCTTTATCTTTTATTTTTTTATTATATATAAAAAAACAACATATTAAAAATATATGTGTAATACGCGAATAAATAAACTAGTAAAAAGTAAAGTTATATATTAATTTGACTATAACCAAGTTTTTTTTTTTTTGTTGTTTCTTTCGACTTATTCTATCTTTTCTATTTAGTTTAATCTTTGGGTTATATTATACTTTCTTAGGTCGATGTAATTTTTAGATTTTATCATGTTAATTCAGTTTGTTTAAATATTAGCTGATTAAGATACTTGTTCTATAAAATATATAGCATCTAATTTTTTTCTTTATTTCTTTATGTGTTTTATGTTTATTTGAAGTG
The DNA here is from genome assembly GCA_020465985.1 of Centrapalus pauciflorus. NCBI lineage: Eukaryota > Viridiplantae > Streptophyta > Magnoliopsida > Asterales > Asteraceae > Centrapalus > Centrapalus pauciflorus. Next base: position 268,037 of record JAANYP010006513.1, read on the forward strand.
GTCTTTTTTACTTATTCCTTTTTTATGTTTTAATTATTTTATCTTTGATTAACCTTGATATAAGTATCAATTTATTAAAATATTTTTTATAGTGCATTAAGTATCTAGGGTTAAGTGCCATTTTGATCATCAAACTTTTAGATTTGTCTCATTTAGCCATGAAACTATCTTTTGTTCTGATTTAGCCACTAAACATTAGCTTGGTTTTATATTTTGGGAAAAATGGATAAAACCAATGGCTAAATCGATAAATATGATAGTTTAGTCGTCAAATAAGGACAATTTTCAGTGGTTAAAACGGTAAAAAAAAATTTAGTGGCTAAATATATATATATATATAAAATATAGTTTATTGGCAAAATCAGGATAAAAAATAGTTTAATGGTTAAATAAAGAAAATCTAAAAATTAGATAGTTAAATGCCCAATTCTAAATGTTGTCGGTTTTCACAAAAAGTTAACAAGTCTCGCAAATGAATCAACAATGGTCTTATTTGAGCGGAATTTTTTTAGTTAAATTATGGGTTTATTATATAAAAAAAATCATGTTTTTACGTTTTCATCACTCTATGTTATTTTTTTCATATAAGTCATCAAGTTAATTTTTTCTTTTCGGTTTTGTGAAATATGGACATTAGAATCCGGTTATAGTTAGAAAACCGGGTTTTTAAAAACTGAAAAAACTATCTAAATTTCACTTAATCACAAAGAAAAAATTAATTTGAGAACTTTTATGGAAAAATATAACATGGAGTAACGAAAGAGTAAAAAATGTAAAAACATATTGGTTTTTTTTTCATAATAAACCCTTAAATTATTATGACAAAGCGTCATTTTTAAATAATTTGTTTTTTCAATTATTATTATTATTCATTTATTTTATGAAAAATGAATATTTATGACTCGCCGCAACACTCGGTGTAAATCCCTTATCCCTCGTTATGTCTAAATCTATAATTTCATTCATCTCATATGCAAGTTGACTAGTATTTTACGTGTCCGTTACTCGCGTTGTTTGGTTTAAAAACTATATAACTTTTTACGTTTTTTTATAATAATATAATTTATTTTTGTATGTTTTTAAAAACTTTATAAATCTTTTTGTATTTCCTTTTATTATGGACCGCTGATCCAGCGGTCAATGACTAAGATCAATCACATTTGTATTTGACAAAATAAAAAATATTATAGTTTCTTATATTTCTTTAATCAAATTCGATGATTCAATCTTCTGAAACATTATTCTAATTATTACGAATAACTTTTATTTGTTTGTTATTGTGTAAAGAGCTAATATCATTTAATAATGTTCTAAAGAATACTCAGTTAATTATAGTAACTAAAAATTCTAAAACTAAGATTAATAATTAAAGTTTTAAGTTGGTCTATTTTATACTTTAACTAGTTTATAACTCATGTGTTACACGGATAACTTTAATAAATATTTATTTTCTTAAAATTGTAAACCTAAAATTAAGATAAATTACATTAAGATAAAATTTAGGATTAATATACCTTGATTGATTATAAATGTTAGATTAATATTTTATTTGAATTGTTTTAGATTGGAAATTTATTTTATTTTTAGTAAGAAAACTATAAATTTATTTAAAATTTCTAAAATAATAAATCGACAAATGGTAAAATGAGGTTCTAACATATGGTAATTATTTATTCATTTTTTTGATATTTATATAAAGATAAACTATTATAACAATAATAAATAATCAGTAAATCATAACAACTAATATTAATATAAACTTAAATTTAAGTTTTTATACATTCAAATTTTAAAACAATATCGAATTTGGAAAAAAAGTTAATCAAATTTAATTGTTAATACAAAAATTTGTTTTATTATATTTATTTATAGTAATAATTACAATAAATTTTTTGATTAAAATACATGTGTTATTAATATATGATGAGGAATAACATCATAGAAAAAGACAAGTGACATCTATTTACTTATTTATTAAAATTTATAGAATAGATCATAGACTATTAGATATAAATTAAAAAAATATAGCATATGTATTCAAGATAAATCATAAATTGAAAAATATATCTTTATACACAACATTTGTTGTTTTGTTGCTAACTATCATCCTATCTAAAATTAAAATTTTTAAACATAATCTACTATTAACTCTAAATAGAATAACGCACAATTGACCATGAGTAAAAACAGACTCTTTTAGAAACAAACCACATTGGGTAGTTATTGTTAAAGGCTTTTATTGTAAGTAAATAAAATATAAAACTGAAAATTGAAAATTTGAATTAAATGTGTATATTGCTTCTAAATTGGAACCCTTAACAAAGAAAGAAACAATGCATTTTATTTTAAGTAAATTATAAAAGTATAAAATATAAAATTAAAAAAAAGGAATTGAATGCTAAGTTACGCATGTCAATACATGAATGTGCCAGAAGACATTCTAATAAAGCGACATGTGACATCTATTTAGTTATTTATTAAAATAGATAGATGTGTTGCATCAGTATTATATTTAATAAATAATTATCTTTAATAATATATCAAATTAAAATATTATCATAGAAAACAATAACAGAGTAGTGAAATTAAACCGAAATAAACAAATAATGAAAATGATTTTGTTATATTCTAATTGTTATAAATAAATAGTTAAAATAACAATATGTTTAACGACGAAGGTTAAAGTATACACCAAAAAATTATATAAACTAATTTAAAATAAATCAATATTGGTAAAATTAACTAATTAGGTGTTAAATTCAAAGGTAATTAAATTGAATTGACTTTCATTAATAGAACTTAAATTACATAGTTGTTAATTTTGCTTTTTAAAATTAATTAAATGAGTAAATTGAAATAGTTATTTTAGGAAAATTAGAAGAGAAAATGAGAATTTTATTAGTTGATGTGGTGACATGTGGCATTAGATATTCTCATGTATTAATATATAAAGATAATTTTTTCATTAATTATTTATAAAACATTACTATATTTATCGTAGATTTATGTTTATAAAGTTAAAAGATGAATTTTATTACTTATTGGAATATTTATTATTATGCAGTTATATTGCATATTTATTATTGTTATGATTTTACTCATTTATAACTATTTTACATAATAATAATAATAAGCAATAAATTTTATCATTAAATTAATTAAAATAATATACTCAATAATTAAAATAATAATCTTTAAAATGAATAAATAAATAAGAAGTTTAATCACCGTAAGTAGTTTTAAATCTTTTAAAAGATATATTAATTTTATAACTAATATAAATGGTAATTAGTCAACATAATTACCAAACTAGTATGTTCAAAATTAATCATATAATTTCAAAAAAGGTTTAAAATTTGAAAACGACCCTACCGAAAATAAGTTATTATTCTGTAATATTTACTTTTTTTGAGATAACTAAATAATGAAGTATTCAAATTTATAGTTAATTGAAATGTTAAAAAATTAAATAAAAATTAACCAACAATTTTTTTGGCAACATTTTAATAATATTCTGACTTATAGTATGTAAATAGCAAATAAAATAGTACATTTGATAATATTAAAATCAAGTTTTTTTAAGCAAACATTGAAGTTATGGTTGTTAAGATCGCGAGTAAGATCGTAGGATCGGTTGATCCTACGATCCTACCAAGTGATTTCAAGCAGGATCGGTGTAAAAATTGTTTTATAATAAGATCGGACGTAGGATTGTGGGATCGTTCGTAGGATCGTAAGATCGGTCACCGATCCGATCCTACCTTTTACTTGGTCTGGACTCTTTTAACCGGTTTCCCGTGGGATCGTTTACATATTCGATCTAATATTTTACCTAAATTCGATCATTTTATCAATTAGGATAGTTAGTCACATTATATGATGTATGATTAGTTGAATTTTTCGGATGACAATAAATAATTTAAACATGAATGTACGTTGTTTCCTTATTTATTGTATAACTATCTTTTTGAAGTGTTATATAATTAATTTATAATATAAAATCACAAATTATAGTACCTAGAAAAAAAATAAAAAACAATGATTTTTTTGTAGGATCTTACGATCTCGATCCGATCCTACGATATCGATCTTGCAAAGACGGAAACGATCCTAGGTAAGATCTCGATCTTGACAACCTTGGTTGAAATTAACTAATAGAAAATTGTGGAAAATATAAGCGTCACAACAACATACTAATTTAACTCTATTTTTAAATCTATACTTTTGTCTATAATGGGAGTCATACCCCTAACCTTAATGTCATCTTTAACATTTCAGTTAATATTAAAAGTTGATTTAATTTTTATGGTTCAGATGATGATATATCATATTTTTCCTCTCTGCTCAGTCAGCAATATATTTATATAATTTTACAAATGGCCGTTTTATAAAGGGAAAATTGCACAAAATAGTTACATAGTACACTTTTATGTAGTGTACTTATATTTGTGCATATTAATGTAGTCTACCTTAAAAGTGTTTTAATTAAGTAATTGAGTGATCTGATGACCGTAGTCAAACTTTTCTTTTTACACATTTATGTAGTAAACTTTTCTTTTGTGCACATTTATAGTTAAACTTTTAACAGTGTTTCAATTAGGTAGTTGGATGACCCGATATTACCAGTCATCAGGTTACCCAATTACCTAATTAAAACACTTTTTAAAGTATATTACATAAATGTGCACAAAAACACACTACATAAATGTGTATTAAGTACATATCTATTTAGTGTCATTTTCTCTTTTACAAAATAGGCAATCGTAAATCTATAAATACTATTAAAAGAGTAATTAAAATGACATTTGTCATCTTCTCATGATGCCAATTGTCATCTTCTATTAATGACAAATGTTAATTAATATTTCAAAATTAAATTAAAATTTTTATATTAAATTACTTTTAAGATAAGATTATGGTTAGATACTTAAATCCCACAAAATCACAACAAACAATTTATAAAAGATTTTTTTTGATAAATAAATAATAATAATACTAATAATAAACTTAATATTTATTAATGATTATTTTTTTTGTTTATATGATTTATAAATAAATTAATTATAATAAAATATATATTAAATATCATTAGTACTAAAAGTTTGAATATTAATTCTTAATTTTAAGTTTATATAGTTTTAAGAAAACAATTTTATTAAAGTATTCCATGTAACACGGGTTAATAAACTAGTTATAAATATAACTATTTTATCAACAGAAAATCGGTTAATTTGTTCACATAAGAAAAGAGGAAATAAAATGGAATAAAGTTTTAAAAATAATAAATAAACATGTAAAAGATTTTTGCTTGACTTTTGGGAAGTAGAAATTAGTAAACTACATAAAGAATCGAAGACCAAGGGGAGCGTGTATTTAGATTTCAATCGTTTCACATCCTGACTACGAATGTAAATCCTAATTAATTATTGATTATGTTGTTTGTTACATTATACTTGTTGAAAAATGTTTTTATTAAACCACACATTGCGGCAGGAATAAAACAACAAATTTACTAATCTATCTATCTATTCTATTATATGAGTAACTAGATGCCACATGACATCTAGATAGAGCGCCAATTGGCTTAACATGGGATAACGTGTACCTAACAATTTCCAATTAATTTGCTTCTAAAATTTGTTTTTTTTCAATCTATCTATAATAAATAATTTAAATAATATATAATCAAATCTAAATCTTATCTAATATAAAACTCAAACTTGAATTTGAATGATAACTTTTCTTTTTATATATTTATATTTATATTTATTGTATTATATAAATAGATATATTATAAATTTCATAAAATATATTTAAAAATTATCCTACAAGATTAATGAAATTAAATTTTTAAATGTATATCCATGTTATACATGGGTTTATAAACTAGTATATAAATAAATGGATTATTATCGAAAAAACCATCCGAACTTTTATGATTTTTTCGGTTTAACTATTCAATTTTTTTCCCAACCGATCAAATCACTACACTTTTTATTTTGTATTAGTTTAATCACTATACTTTCAAATTTATTGGTTTAACTATTCATTTTTGACCGGTAACCTGTTTGACCGGTCAATTGTTGTTATGAATTAGAATTTTAATCAGAAAAACCACTCGAACTTTTATAATTCTTTTTCTTTAACCACTCTATTAGTATTTCGTGATCTAATCTCTAATTTAATTGATGTTTAGATTTTTGTAACTTCTATTAATATATTGCTCATAACATCAATGGATTAAAATAAATATTAATTTAAAAAAAAAACCGATTCTCTCTTTTTTCATCATCATATTGCTTTTATCAACAACGATGTTTAATTGATCTCTTCTTCATTATCATCCTCTTCTACTTCATTAGTTCTTCATTATCATTCTGTTAATCCAAACAGATTTTAATCAATTTGATTCTCTAAGGTTTTGTAATGTTCATCAAGTTTGTTAAGATTTGAATATTTTAAATAATAATAGAAATCACTAACGATAGTAATAATATAATTAAATAAATTTTTGAAAAATAAATAATAATAGAAAATTAAAAACTAAAATTTTATTATAAAATTTCATAAGCAATTTTGAAACTTAAAGTGGGTTTATTTTTTGTGTTTATAAAATTTTGAAAAAACATTAAAAAAATGAATTGATTTTAATTTTATATATTACCGTTATTGATAAAAATATGAAAAGATTTGTTAGATTACATTAAATTATCGGTTCTCGGAGTTTTAATTTTTAGTTTATGACGATGGTGGTCAAACCAAAAAAATCTTGGAAGTTCAAGCGGTTTTTTCAATGATAAAAAACGTCACATGATTGCCACGTCACTAAATTACCTGTGATAACAGGTAAAATGGTCAAAGCAATAAAAAATGAAAAGGTTAGTGTTTTGATCGGTTGGAAAAAAAATTGAGTGGTTAAACCGAAAAAATCATAAAAGTTCGGATGGTTTTTTCGATAAGAACCCTAAATAAATGAGTTAATATTGAATAAAGTCTATCAGCTTTTTTTTATTTTCATGATTAATTTCGTAATTTTTTTTAATTAATGATTAAGTCTTTAAACTATTTTTATCTTATTCAAAAATGTATCTTTGACTTGTTTGACTGACTACCAATTTACCAAACATGCAACCATAGGTGGAATCTCAAGGGAAAGAATTCCAATTCATTCAATTCATGTGTTTGGTTCAACTATAAAAAGGAATTAGATTCCATCAAAATTGAAATTTTCCAATGAATAATGTAAAATAACATTCCTTCACACTATGGATGAAATTCAATTCCTTTAAAAAACAGATAGTAGTTGATTGCAAAAATATCTCTTACGTGTAACACACTGCACTACACCATGCCGTGCCCTACCCCACCCACCCACCCACCCATGCCGACCCACCTACCCCAACCCTACTTATGTTATCCAACCTACTCTTACCTACTACCCACCATACCTACCCCTACCCATCCCTCATCCATCGTACATTACCCACCCCACCCAACCTACCTATCCTTACCCTACCAGCACTATCCAACCTACTCTTACCTACTACCCACCATACTTACCCTTACCCACTCACCCACGCATCTCTCATCCACCCCACCCATCGCATCCACACCCACCCTGCCCTATCAATCTCATCATATTCCTACCTTTGAGATTTATCCACCTCTACCCTACCCTACCCCATCCCACCCACCTCTACCCACCTACCCCTATCCTACCTACGCTATCCAACTTACTCTTACCTACTACCCACCATACCTACCCCTACCCACCCCTCATCCATCATACATTACCGACCCTATCCACTCAACCCTACCTACGCCACCCACCCACGCACCCACCCATCCACCCTACCCTATCCATCTCATCCTATACTTTAGAGAATTATCCACCTCTACCCACCCATCCCATCTTACCCTTACCAACGAATTATAAAATTAGATTCCAACTCCATTTTTAGCCAACCATACATGAATTGGATTCCAATTCCTATACCTTGTAGACTTCAATTCCTTAACAGATTATAATTCATTTTAGAACATTCTACGAACCAAACGCCACCTTAGTTTTTTTTACTTGATTAATGTTGGATAAAAACACACCATCTTTCCATATTTTAATGATTAAGTCCATACGTTTTGTTTTATCAGTTGTGTTTTACCGGCTAATCCAGTAGCCGGTCAAAATATATAATTTTGAATAAGACAAACGTAATTCAAAAACTTAAACAATTGAAACAAAAAGTTTAGTGACTTAATTGAGAAAATAAGAAAAATTGATTGAGTTTTTCTAATACTAACCCTAAATAAATTAATTAAAGTTTAAAAGTTCAAATCGAAATTAATAAAATATGATACACAAAATATTAGGATTTAGGATCACTAAATTTAAAAGTGTTAGACTATGTTGTTGATGACATTATTGGACACTAAACGGTCACACCGATATACGTTATAGGACCACAGAACAAGTAAAGTTATGCAATTAACAGAATAATAATATTTGATATTATTAATAGATTTATTAGCAATTTGATGATTAACAGACACAACTACTAAAAGAGAGAGCCTCATACATAGTATAAGATATTACAAAAGAATAATTATTATTTGATGATAATTAATACAATTATCTAACTATAGATTAATTATTATGAAATAATAATTAATTAGTTATTAGTAATTAGTTACTATAAGACAATAATCAAAGTATTACCCATATAATTTGTAACATCCATGTTTCAGAATTTTTAATATAAATCTTGTTTTGTACTCATAACAATAGAACTTGATCCAGGGTTAACTGGAATTATAAAATTTGGTGGAAAATTCGACATAAAAAGTCAAAAGTTGATTCTAGCACTTAAAGAGTCAAATTAATTTGTTCAAGCAATGTATGATACAAATGAACTATGTAAAGGATGTTTCTTAGGGATTTGTAACGTTTGGTAAAAGTTTCGTTCAAATCCGACATACCAAAGTGTATTGCTATTAATTGCAACCTTAATATATGCATTGAAATAAGTTGAAGACTCAAGTTGCTAAATCTGAAAGTTATTGATCTTTAAGGCACAAGTGTATTCAGCACTGAACATGAGAATTTGGTCTTTACATTGAGAGTATTCGGCACTGAACAATACCTATGACTTTTTAGCTATATATGTCTTAGTGTTTGTAAATGACTATTCTCACTACATTTGGGTATAGTATATTTCTTAAAGACAAAGGATGAAACTCCAAAAGTGATAATCTCATTCATCAAGCAGATTCAACTGCCGGTTCAAACAATCCATACAAACAAGGGAAAAATGCCAAGTAAACTAAAATAAAATTTCAAAATATTCCAATAAGGATAACGAAAAAATATATGTCGAGAAGGGATTGTAAAATTAAATTTATAACGAAAAATGGTATCAGTAACTTTAGGTAAGGTCAAAGGTTGATGTACCGAAAATCCCAACCAGCCCACACCAGAACGGCCCAGACCTATTATGTGAGAGGTATATCGAGCTGACCAACGGTAAAACAACATCGGGGAGTCGGCTTCCAGGGAGTAGCTTTGTCACTCCTCCACTTCGAAGCCCTGACCTTTGTTAGGCAGAGTCATATTTACAAGTGCTATTTCCAACTGGACTATGTGTCTAGAGGCAGCCATCACTAACTTGAAAAAAACAATATAAAAAAACCCTAACAAAATCATATATATTCAAAAACAAAAATAGATACTACATTTAAACGAAGCATATTCTAAAACCAAATTAAAACCTAGATATTAGAATCAGTTAAAATCCCTCTCAAATGAAACCCTAATAAAACAGAACCCAAGACCCAAAGTATAGAAACAACATTCAAAGCCTAATAAGGATTCTCTTGACGTTAAATTAGTTGTGATATATGTCTAGGGGCTATTGTGTCTTTATGTAATAGTTAAAGTATAGTGACCCAAATGTATTTGATTAATAGTTATTCTCTATATATAGTCTAGGGTTTGGTATCATTATAACCTTTTGATTATTTGGCAATATACGGCTAAAAGACATTATGTGATTTCTCTCCTACTAAAGGTTCCATTTTCATTTCAATTATTGATTTATTATTGTTATTATTATATGATTTGTTAGGCACAAAAAGGCCTCAGTCAAACCTGTTCTACATCTGAGGGGGAGATTACTAATCAAACCTGCTGATGCATTTGATGGTTGAATTTAAGGCCTGTTATATGCCTTATTGAAACTTGAAAATGATTTGCAATATCAGTCCAAAGCTGTTCTATGTGTTGCATGAGTTGCAACTAAGACAGTTTGTCCAAGCTGCTCTGTCTGCTGAACAGGCTGGACATAAACTGTCTACGCTGCTCTACACTGGTGAGCAGCTTGGGCATCTTACAAGTGTTCTGTTCTTTGTGAACAGAACCTGTTCTTTGTGAACAGGCTAAACACTTCATGGAATGTGTTTCCAAGTCCTCATGTATTGTTTTTGACTACAAGATCAGTTTACAAAGTCGAAGACAAAGTGGAAATCAGAACTGCTCAGCCTGCCCAAGCTGTTCTGTAACATGAAGACAAAAGGTTATTTGAAAAAGGGTGACAGACCTTTTTCTTATATCAAAATAGGCCTTTACAAGGAAGAAAGACGCAAAGTTGACATTCCTTATTTAGTTAAAGGCAATGCAACAGTAGACAAAGTGAAAAGACAAAAGTTCTGCACACAAGAAGACAAGTCTGCTTTTCAGAAAGTGCAGAAAAGGTTATGTTGTCTTTTCAACAAGACTTCTCCTTTTTCTTTTCGTCCAATGAAGAAACTTCTCTTAGATCCTCTGAGTGAGTATAAAAGGAAGCTTCTAAGGACAGAAAGATCAAGCCAAAAAAGCTAAGTGCTGAAGCCAAGAGTGAACGTGCAAGTATATTCTTCATGCATGCAAGCCTGCTTGTGTAATACAGCTTCTTTGTGTCTAAGCTGTTCTACTTAAGCTGTTCCTCTAAGTCTTGTAAACACAGTGAGTGCTTATCAGTGAGTGTATTCATTGTAATCTAGTTTGAGTCTATCTTAGACTAGTGAACATACTGTTGTATCTGTCATCTCAGCTTGAACCTTTCCGCATTCAAGCTTGTTTGTAATTAACAGTTTGTTAATAATACATACAAACATTGAGAAAATAGTGTGTAGTTTTTAAATAGCTGTATTCACCCCCCTCTACAGCTTAAAGCTATATACTTTGGGAACCTCACGGGACCTACAACTGGTATCAGAGCAGTTTAGAGTGTGTGTCATTCTAGATCTCTCATTCTCCTAAGTTTCCATGGACAACAGTGCTGCAAATTCCTCATACTATGACAATGGCTCAATGGGCAAACCTCCAAAGTTCAATCATCAGAACTTTTCTGGTTGGAAGTGCAGAATGATGCTCTACCTAGAGAATCTGGATGTACAGCTACCAGAAATTGTAATGGAGGGTCCTTATGTGCCAACTTCTGTTACAACAATAACTCCTGCTGTTGAAGGAGCAGCTCCTGAGATCAGAACATTTGAGAAAGCAAAAGCTCAATGGTCTGATGAAGACAAAAGATTGGTGGCTCTTGATGCAAAGGCCAGAAACAATCTAGTCATCTCCTTGCCTGATGATGTGTTCAAACAGGTTGAGAAGATGAAGACTGCTAAGGAGATGTGGGATACTTTGTGTACCGTCTATGATGGACCCACAATCACACTGGATAACAGGATTAACAATCTTGTTAGACAGTATGAACTCTTCTTTGCAAAACCAAAGGAGACTCTCACAGAAACCTATAACAGGTTTACTGCTCTTGTGAATGATCTCAGAGCTGTTGGGATCACTAAGGACAGCCTTACTCTGGTGAACAAGTTTTTGGACATCCTCCCTGAAGAATGGAATTACTTTTCAACAATTTTAAGAAATTCAGGAACAATAAGAAGTATGGATCTTGTCAACTTGTATGGATCTTTACTAAATGATGAACAGTCAAGGAAACAGAAGAGAAATGCCTTGGAGATGTCTAAAAGAGGTGCAGCCTTTGTGGCTAATGTGAGACAGTCTGTGAGTCAGGTGAGTGATGTGTTCACTCAACCTGATCAACAGGATGATGACAAGGAGGAGGTGTCAGATGAGGAAGATAATGCAGATCTTGCTGAACAGGATGATGAGCAAATGATAACTATGCTTGTCAAAAGGTTCAACAAGAAAAGGTTTGGAAGAAACATGCTGCAAGGAAGTTCAGGTGCTGGCAAAAAGAAGGCATTTGATAAATCCAAGGCTGAGTGCTTCAAATGTGGCAAAACTGGCCATATAGCTGCTGACTGTGTGTCAAAAGCTGTTGGTCAGTCATCCAAACCATACAAGACAAACAAGGATGATGGTTATAGGGTTAAGTACCTTATGGCCATGGCTAAGTTGAGGAAGTTGGAAAACTCAGTGGGTTCCAACCGCCAAAAGGGACTCATGGCAGAGACTTGTGATTGGGAGGAATCTGATTCATCATCTGATGAAGAAGACAATCAATGTCTGATGGCCAACACTGATGTCCCATCAACAAGCAGTTTCAAATAGGATATGGCTGAAGCTGAAGCTTTCAGCAACTTAGAGAACTGGAATCCTACAATGATGTATAAGGTACAAAATTTTATGGCTTACAGTTCTGAAGAAAAGATTAAGATGTTTGAATATATGCTAGTTGATTTGAAAGCTGCTGTTGAGAAGCATGATGCTTTATCATCTGAAATCTCCAAGCTTAAAACTGATCTTAAAACAAAATTCAGTAAACTGGACAGTTTCCATAAGTTGGAAATTGAGCTTGATGAATTAAAACACATCAACTCTATTTTACTGGAAGAAAAGAGAGAAACAGATATAAAGCATGCTAAGCTTCAATAGATAGTTGACTCTTGGTGCCAATCTGCACAAAAAGTCAGCCATTGTATAAGTCAACAGATCCCTGCACAAATTCAAGCCTATCTTGGAGGGGATCTTGATACAGCAGCTTCCATTGTTGAGATTAATAATCTGAAAGAAGATTTATATACTCTTGGTGAGCTTCTAAACACTTTTGTTCAAAAAGTGAATGGTAAACTAATTTCAACAAACAGGTTTGTCAGGCCTCAAAATACTGACAGCTCGTGTGAACCTATCTCAAAAGCTGGTGTTGGAATATGTTCTCCATCAATCCAGCCTGCTAAGTGCTCTGCTGATTCACACAAGCAAAAGAAAGGAAAAGATGTCCAAACTACAACTGTGGATACTAAACCTGTTGACAAAACAGGTTCTGTGTCCAAAGCTGATGGTAAAAGACATAATAATCCTTTTGATGCTAAACATTTTGAAAACAAGTTTTCAAAAGTTAAGCAGTCTGTTTTTAACAAGGGCAAGTCTCATGTTGAAATCAAACCTGCTGTGATTTCTAATAAGTTTACTAATCATAGTGGTAAACTGGTTTTACATGAAAATAAGTTTTTCAAAACCAGAAACAATGATTATGTTGATAGGCAGCATAAATCACGTCTCAGTAGTGACAAAGGCAAAGCCATTGCTCAACCTGAGAAACATGGGAATAAGTTCCCCAAACCTGTGGAAGTTCAAAAGCCAATTAAGCTTCCTGTCTTTGACATTTGTCCTCCTAAAAGAAGGAAAGAAGAGACAAACAAAGCTGTGACTTTTGAACCCTCCACACAAGCTGTTGATTCATCAAATAGTAATAAATTTGCTAAACCTGCTAAAAGAATCAACAAAAATAACTCAGAATGTGTTTCTGAAAGTTCTTCTTTCAAAAATCCTAAAAAGAGAAAATGTTATAAATGTGGGAAGAAGACACATCTGGCCAAAGACTGTCCTGAACCTGAGGACATGAGGCCTGTTGACTCTGATAGTTCTCTCACAACTGTTACAAGCAGTGTTGGAAACATCTCAGTCAATAAAAATGGTATCCAAGCTGACACCATTCAAATTGGGAATATTAGTGTGGATATTATAAGTCCATCAACAAATGTTGATGAAGTAGGAGAACTCATCTCTGTGATAAGTTCCCCTAAAAATGACTAATATTTCTCTTATCACTCTGCAGGAAAAACAACCTTCCCAGGTTTGGTACTTGGACAGTGGCTGCTCAGGCCACATGACAGGTTGTAAAGAATTGCTGAGTGATCTCAGGTCTGAAAAAGGGCCAAAAGTCACATTTGGTGACGATGTACAGGGATCCACTGAGGGATATGGAACTCTTAAAGCTGGTGCTGCAGTATTCAAAAGAGTAGCCTATGTGGTTGGACTAAAACATAACCTTGTTAGCATAAGCCAACTGTGTGATGCTGGCTACAAGGTTAATTTTGATGAGCACCTGGGTTACATATTGGATCCCCAAGGCAAAGTTGTGCTATGTGCTCAACGAAAGAAAGGTGTATATGTTGTGGACATGCAATCTGCTGATTCGACAACTGAAACCTGCTTTCTCACAAGAACAAATGCAGACTTAAACTGGTTATGGCACAAAAGGCTGTCACATCTGAACTTCAAGAACATCAATAAACTGTGTAAGAAAGAGTTGGTGACAGGTTTGCCCTCTATAACCTTTGTTAAAGATAAACTCTGCACAGCTTGTGAAAAAGGCAAGCAGAGGAAAACATCTTTTAAATCCAAACATAATTTCTCTATTGATACTCCACTCTTCTTAATCCACATGGACTTGTTTGGACCTGTAAATGTCCCAAGTCTAGGAGGACGAAGATACACTCTAGTAATGGTTGTTGAGTTCTCCAGGTACACATGGGTTATCTTTCTGAAGAGCAAAGGAGAGGCTGCTAAAGAAATTATTGGATTTGTGAAAAAGATGGAGATGCTGAACTCTGCTCAAGTGAAGCAGCTTAGAAGTGATCATGGTACTGAATTCAGAAACAGTACTCTTGAAGACTTCTGTGAAGAGAAAGGAATCACTCAAAACTTTTCAGCTGTAAGAACTCCACAACAAAATGGAGTTGCTGAAAGGAGAAACAGAACTCTTATTGAAGCTGCTAGAACCATGCTGTGTGCATCAGGTTTACCTTCATCATTCTGGGCTGAAGCTGTTAACACTGCCTGCTTCACTCAAAACAGATCCTTAGTGGTAAAAAGGTTGAACAAGACTCCTTATGAGCTGCTCAAAGGAAGGAAACCAAATGTCAGTTACTTCCATGTGTTTGGGTGTCCCTGCTTCATTCTGAATCAGAGGGATCAACTGACAAAGTTTGAACCTAAAGCTGATGAAGGTGTGTTTGTTGGCTACTCTGCTATCTCTAAAGCCTACAGAGTGTACAACAACAAAAGAAAGGTGATAGATGAATCTATCAATGTCACCTTTGAAGACTCCAAGAATGCTTTCACCAAAGCTGTTCCTGAATCAGTTTCAGGAGAACTTAACTTTGATGATCTGATGCATTCAAACAATGAAGAGGACTCAAAAGCTTCCACTACACCCAGCATGGAACCTGTTAATCATGATGGACATGATGATGATTATGTCAACACACCCTGTGTGAATAAGTGTACTGACTTAATTACAACTGCATGTCCTGAACCTATTAATGCTGATTTTCCTAGTTCTACTGCTGATATGTTCAACAGTGGTCAGACATGTTCAACAAGTGAACAGGCTCAAGACAACAGTGTGTCTGAAAATCTTGAGAACTGTTCAACAGGACCTGCTGAAGATGTTAACAACTCAGGTGAATCATCATTGAAAAATGATCCTAAGTGGATCAGGTGTCACCCCAATGATCAAATAATTGGTGACATCAACAAAGGGGTACAAACACGGTGGGACAGCTTAGGGAATTTTTGTATGTTCTCTAGTTTTGTTTCACTGATGGAGCCAAAGAAGGTTGATGAAGCACTAAAAGATGCCAATTGGATCACTGCCATGCAAGAAGAGCTCAATCAGTTTGAGAGAAACAATGTATGGAAGCTGGTCCCTGCTCCTAAAGGTAAAACTATAATTGGCACTAAATGGGTTTTCAGGAATAAGATGGATGAGCAAGGTCATGTCATTAGAAATAAGGCAAGACTAGTTGCTCAGGGCTACAGACAGGAGGAAGGAATTGATTATGATGAAACATTTGCTCCTGTGGCCAGGCTAGAAGCAATTCGTTTGTATCTAGCCTATGCTGCTCATAAGAGCATTAAGGTATTTCAAATGGATGTGAAGAGTGCATTTTTAAATGGGAAGCTGCAAGAAGAAGTTTATGTCAAACAGCCTCCAGGTTTTGAAAATGAACAACATCCAGGTTTTGTCTATAAGTTGGACAAAGCTCTCTATGGTCTCAAACAAGCCCCTAGAGCCTGGTATGACACTCTTACTGAGTTTCTTATGAGCAATGGGTATTCCAGAGGTAAAGTGGATACTACACTGTTCATAAAGAAAGTGAAATCTGACATTATGCTTGTTCAAATTTGTGTGGATGATATAATATTTGGTTCTACTAATGAGCAGTTGTGCAAGAATTTTTCATTACTCATGAAATCCATGTATGAAATGAGTATGATGGCAGAACTTACTTTCTTTTTAGGATTACAGGTTAAATAAACCTCAACTGGAATTTTTATAAATCAAAGAAAGTACACTTTAGATCTATTGAAAAAGTTCAAATTTGATCAAAGTTCACCTATTAAAACCCCAATGGCAACTAATGTAAAATTGGATGCTGATGCCAGTGGTAAAGTTGTTTCAGTAACAGCTTACAGAGGCATGATTGGGAGCTTGCTATATTTAACTGCTAGTAGACCTGATATTATGTTTGCCACTTGTCTGTGTGCTAGGTTCCAAGCTGATCCAAAGGAATCTCATCTAGCTGCTGTTAAAATAATCTTCA
Organism: Centrapalus pauciflorus; assembly: GCA_020465985.1. Taxonomy (NCBI): domain Eukaryota; kingdom Viridiplantae; phylum Streptophyta; class Magnoliopsida; order Asterales; family Asteraceae; genus Centrapalus; species Centrapalus pauciflorus. The sequence continues at coordinate 284,882 of JAANYP010006513.1, forward strand.
GATACCTAAAGGGTACACCAGGTTTGGGTCTTTGGTATCCCAAAGACTCCAGCCTTGAACTAACAGGCTATTCAGATTCTGATTTTGCAGGCTGCAGGCTAGACAGAAAAAAGCACAACAGGTGGATGTCAACTCCTTGGTGGTAAGTTGATAAGTTGGTGTAGCAAGAAGCAGAACTCTGTGTCTACCTCTACTGCTGAAGCTGAGTACATTGCTGCTGGAAGCTGTTGTGGACAGATTCTGTGGATGCAGCATCAGCTTGAAGATTATGGTCTTGTGTATAGAAAAATTCCTATTCTGTGTGATAACACAAGTGCCATAGCCATTTCCAACAATCCAGTATTTCATTCTAGAACAAAGCATATTGAAGTCAGACATCACTTCATCAGGGATCACATTTAGAAAGGTAATGTGGAGGTAAGTTTTATTTCCACTAATGAACAGCTTGCAGACATTTTCACCAAACCTCTTGATGAAAACAGGTTTAATTACCTTGTCAGCAAGCTGGGCATGTTAAACAAGAGTGACTAAGTGTTTCTCAAAGGTCTAAAAATCTGTGTGTTTCACACTGCTCAAGTTTCTCAGAACAGCTTAGACAGAACAGGTTATACATGTTCTGTACTTAGTCATTTGTCTGAAAAACTTGAACAGCTTGAGCATACAACAGGCTGAACAAAATCAGTTTATTCGTCCAACCTGCTTTGATGGTCCAATCTTCAACTTGTCCACTTCTTCACACTGTCTTACAAGCCATTGTCTTGTAACCTGTTCAACTATTGAACACAACCTGCTCTTACAAAAGAGAGCAGGCTGGAGGAATAGTTTGAAAAATGAACAGCTTGAAGATTGAACAGCTTGTGATGACCTTGGTCATCACAGGGTTGACCAACAGCTTAGACCAAAAATTTTAATTACCTTTCTTCAAACTTAAGTTACTTAATTAATGTTTTATTTAACTTAATTACTGCGGATAATGTGGATTACGTGTGTAAGTGATTAAAAAGGACTCAAGTGGTCTGACAAACGGTCTGACATGGACAACCGTTCCGTTTTCCGTTAACGACTTTTTCAAATCAAACCGCCCAAAACTCTCTCTCTCATACACACTCACATTCAAATCCTATAAATACCAAACTACTGTTTCATCTTCCTCATCATTTCCAGAAATCCTCAAGAACCCTAAAAATCGACTAAGTGTCTTTTGCTTCTCCAAACCTCAAAACTTTCCAAATGGCTCACAGACCTAATCCCTTTCTTCCAGTGTTCGTGGGTGATGATGTTGTCAAACACTCATCAGTCACCACAATGCTGACCATCAAACCCACAAACTACGTTGCAAACCTTACTATCCCCAAAAACTATGTGGGGAAAGGTTACGATCAAATGGTGGAGTTTCTACAAGTTCATCCGTTGAAATATGCTATGACTGCAACTCCTGGTGTCCTGTACCAGGAGATGGTGTATGAGTTCTGGTACACCTGTTCCTACAACCCCAACACCAAAGTCATCAAATGGACTATTCTTAATGGGACTCAAACCATTGAGATAACTGCTGATCTTCTGAGGGAGGTTCTTCATCTGCCTGTTGCTGAGTCATATGATCTGCCCCAGCCTGAAAACGAGCAAATGGGAAATCTGCTACGCTTCTGTGGTGTAGCAGAACCTAAAATTGGAGCAACATTGTACAGGAAGGATTTGTCTCCTACCTACAGCTTTCTGTTTGCTTCGGTGATGATGAGCTTCAGCAGCAAAGTTGGTTCATTTGACCAACTGAGTAGAGATGAAGTTCCAATAGTCCTTCAGCTAGTGGATGGGACTACCCTTGATATGGCTAAGTGGATCTTTGTGAACTTGAGGAACCTGGTGCAGCAAGAGCCAAGACCAGCTGCTGTCCGTTATCCCAGGTTTCTGAGCCTCATTTTCAGCCATGTTTGTGGTGAGCAACTATACAACTCTCAGCCCTTACTTAAGTCTGCTGCATTCCCTGTCATAAGGAATAGAATTTTCCATACTCCTGTACTTCAAAATGAGCCTCCTCTATCCACACCAATGAGGAGGTTGTTAGGATTGGTGGAAGGACCCTCTGCTGTGAGGTTGGATCCAGAAGCTGCTGCTCCCGCAAGAAAATCCAAAGCCAGGTCTAAACTTGTTAAGAGGACTCTGGCAACTGCAGAAGCTGGGCCTGTGAAAAAGAAGGCCAAATCAGCTCAGACTGAGTCTGTTCCTTTAGCCTCTGTGACTGAGGGGGAGAAGACTCCTCACCCTGGTTCATTTGTTGAACCTCAAGCCTCTGTGGCTGGTGCCTCTGTGGCATCTGAGACTATGGAACAGGCCAACCCACCTGTTTCTGACCCAGTCTCAAAACCTGTCCAGTCTGAACCTCTCATTTCCTCTCCCCAATCACCCACTCCATCCATCCTCTATCACAGAAAATCCATCTCCAAAAAGAAAACAGTTAAAACAACCACCTCCTCTGTTCCCTCTCAACAGGGTTCAGTTGTAAAAGAAGCAACCCCTGCTGCCTCTCCTATTTTGGGAGAAGGATCAGCCACATTGGAGCATGCTTCACTCCATTCTGAGTCTACCCAGAGTCAGCCTAGACCCTTTGGTTCCTCCCACCAGGAACCAGTTGTACAAACGGAGATACCCACATCAACTATCCCAGCCTCCCAACAGGCTGAGGATATTGAAAGACAGGAGTCCTCTCCACTCCATACTGTGTCCACACTGTCCCCCACTAAAATCTCCTCACACCCTGAGTCTGCACGAGATGCCCACGCTGCTGGTATAGACCAATCAGCAACTCAGTCTCAAACTTCTGCTCCCCATGATACAGCTGTTCTACACCAAACAGCTGCTGAGGGACCAACAACCCAAGCTGATGAACCTCAGGGATCACACCATCCCTCTGGTGAGGCTGCTCCCTCCATGCAAACTCCATCAGCAGGTTTCACCACTGCTGATGTTGAAATGCATATCCCATCTCCCAATGATGAGGTGCCTTTAAACCAAGGCACTGCAGAGGGAACCACCACTGGTCTTCATGAGGATGTTGCAGCACAAGCAACATCTGAAAGGCCCTCAACACCAACCCCTTCTCCTGGTGATGCAGCTACAGCCGCTGCTGAAGGACCCTTTGACCTCTCCAAGCTGGGCCATATTACTTTTGCCCAGGCTATGGAGCTTCTTTCAAAAGTTTCTCTTCCCTCTCCATCACATCCTCCTACACCAGCCTCATCATCATCTTCTCCATCTACCCAATCTAAACAGTCAACTCATACACCTCCATCTCCCAAAGACCTGCCTTTGAAGGATCAGCTTTCCTTGCTGACCAACAAAGTTGGTTCTTTGGAAACTACCATGACCTCTCTACCCTCTCTCATTTCAGACTTTGTGTCTGAACAGCTTAAGGGGTTCCTTGATTCGTTCAAAGACTCCTTCCCTGCTACTCCACAAACAGATACTTCTCCATAGCTGATAGCACTCACTGCACAGCTGCAAACAGTGTCCAACTCCCTCTCCTCCATTCTATCACTACAACAGGACTCTGTGTCCTCAATGACAGCCATTTCCCAATAGCTGTCATCTCTCCTCACCTCTTGCAATTCTACCCTTCCTGCCACTCTGGCCATCTTGACCACCTTAATTGGCTCCCTATCTAAATCTGTGTCATCAAACCTTGGTGATGTGCAAGATTCTCTTGAATTACATCTTGCACAGCTTCAAAGTTTGTTGTTCACAGCATCTGATAGGGAAAACATTGTTAAGCTGACCTCCCTTGCTGATACTCAATCCTCTTCTCTTCAAACCTGTCTTTCCCAGCTTGCAGAGGTCCATGATAATTTGGCTTTCTTAGTGACTAGCCTTGTTGGCCCCAGGCCTGCTGCCAAACCTGCTGGCAAGCCTGATGACTTTGTGTCTTCAGGCAGACCGGGTGTTGAAGGTGCTGGTACATCTCCTTCAAAGGGGGAGAAGTCGTCTGCCTCTAAGACCAAGTCAAAGGGGGAGAAAACTTCCACTCCTAAGGAGAAACCAGTGCCTTGAGCACAAACTGGTCATCCTGCAGGAACAGTAGAGGGTGCTTCTCATGCTGACCAGTCTACTCAGGTTGAATCTCCAATCCCTGCTCAGTCTAAGGGGGAGGAATCCATTCCTGAGGGCAGGCCTAGCAGCAGAAGAAAGCATCTGATCCTAGAGGAAGAAGAAGAAGAAGAAAGTCCTGAAGCTGCTACCACTACAGCAGCTAAAGGAAAAGGAATAGCAGAAGATGATCCCATGCAGCAAAAACAAGCAGAAGATCAATTTCACAAAGCCAGGGCTAAAGAAATGGGTCTTCATATGCACAAGTACTTTGAGTTTAGAGAATAACAGCTTCAAGCTCTGGAAGTGCTTAGAAAAGAAGAAGAATCTGCCAAAGCTGCCAAAGAATTTGCACTTCAAGAAGCAAAGAAAATTAAAATGTCTACTCTGGAAGTGCAAAAGAAAATATTGGAAGCTGCTAAGGGATCAGCAGGGGAGAAGGAAGCAGAGAAAGAAAAAGGTACTCTGGTATCTGTGACCAAGCCTACAGTGCCTCATGCAAGAGTTCAATACCATTTTGACAACCTGGCAAAGAAAAAATTTCAAGATATTGCTGAAAGAAGGCTTGCCAAGGAAGCAATTGTCAAAGCTGTCCCTATATCAAGAAAAGGCAGTTAGTGGAAGTTAAAAATAACAAGGATGGGTGCAACAGGCCCTGAATTGGAAACATATGACTACTCTGACGTAGCACAGATGGGGTACAGAGAATGGGTTGAATTGGCAGTTGCCCTGAGTGAATCAAAGTCAGAAACAGCTAAGACAATCAGGGCATATGTCAAGAAACTGATGGAGAGAGTGAAGAACCTTGGCCTGATCTCCAAAGAAGTAAGTGAAGGTGTCTTGGTGACACATCCCAAAATTAAGGCCAGGAGGACAAGGAAAGACACTGAAATGGAACTACTCCTTACACTGATAGAACAAGGAGATTATGCCATTGAAGTGAAAGGAATTGATTACAGCCTGCCAAGTGGAATAGAGTTTGAAGATGGCAAGATTATTGAAGAGCCTGAGCTAGGGGCATTCTTTGTGGATCCCTTAACTCAAAAGAAATGCTTTCATGAGAGCATCAGATCTGTACAAAGTGGATCTGAGACAACTGGTGGCCTTCAGACTTGCAATTTCATTCAGGCAGTCTAGTAAGTGGAGAGCAGCCATCTGGGATCAGCTCAGAGGCTTCTTTGAAAGAGGAGAACTTGAGGATCCCAAGTTCATGATTATAAGAAGTGAAATTCAAGAGCTTGAGGAGACCAGAGAGCAACTTGAAAAGATGTTTGAAGGTGCCCCCCCCCCCCCTAATGTGATGAAGTCCATCTGCCATCTAGGCAGGT
>JAANYP010006515.1:0-71303 GCA_020465985.1 Centrapalus pauciflorus
GAGTGGAGAGGGCTCCTGTCTTTCAATATCCTCAGCCTGTTGGGAGGCTGGGATAGTTGATGTGGGTATCTCCATTTGTACAACTGGTTCCAGTTGGGAGGAACCAGAGGGTCTAGGCTGACTCAAGGGTGACTCAGGCTGGAGTGAAGCAGGCTCCAAATGAGCTGAACCTTCTCCCAAAATAGGAGAGGCAGCTGGGGTTGCTTCTTTTACAACTGAACCCTGTTGAGAGGGAACAGAGGAGGTGGTTTTCTGGGCTGGTTTCTTTTTGGCTATTGATTTTCTTTGGTAATGGATGGATGATGTGGGTGATTGTGGAGAGGAGAGAGGATCTGTTTGGACTGGATGTAAGACTGGGTCAGGAACAGTGGGGCTGGACTGTTCCATAGTCTCTTGTGCCACAGAGGCACCAGCCACAAAGGCTTCAGGCTCAACAGATGAGCCAGGGTGAGGAATCTGTTCTTCCTCAGCCACAGAGGCTAAGGGAGCAGACTCAGCCTGAGCTGTTTTGGCCTTCTTTTTAGCAGGCCCAGCTTCAGCTGCCATGGTCCTTTTCACAAGCTTGGACCTGGCTTTGGATTTGCCAGTGGGAGCAGCAGTGACTGGATCCACCCTCACAGCAGAGGGTCCTTCCACTAAACCCAACAGCCTCCTCATTGGTGTTGATAGAGGAGGCTCATTTTCCAGTACAGGAGTATGAAAAACTCTATTCCCTATGACAGGGAAGGCAGCAGTTTTAAGTAGAGGTTGAGTATGATATAGATGCTCACCACAGACATGGCAGAAGATGAGACTCAGGAACCTGGGATATCGGACAGCAGCTGGTCTTGTCTCTTGCTGCACCAGGTTTCTCATGTTCAAGAAGATCCATTTGGCCATGTCAAGTGTAGTCCCATCCACCAGCTGAAGGACTACAGGCACTTCATCTCTACTTAGTTGGTCAAAGGAACCAACCTTGCTGCTGAATGACATTACCACAGAGGCAAATAAGAAGCTGTAAGTGGGTGACAGCTCCTTCCTGTACAGAGTAGCTCCAACCTTGGGTTCTGCCACACCACAGAAGCGTAGCAGATTGCCCATTTGCTCATTTTCAGGGTGAGGGAGATCATAGTTCTCAGCAACTGGAAGATGAAGAACCTCCCTCAGAAGATCGACTGTAATCTCAATGGGTTGAGTCCCATTGAGAATAGTACCTTTGATAACCTGAGTGTTTGGATTGTAGGAGCAGGTATACCAGAACTCGTATACCATCTCCTGGTACAGGACACCAGGAGATGCAGTCAGTGCATAGTTCAACGGATGAACTTGCAGAAATTCCACCATTCGGTCGTAACCCTTCCCCACATAATTTTTTGGGATAGTGAGGTTTGCAATGTAGTTGGTGGGCTTGAGGGTCAGCATCGTGGTGACAGATGGATGTTTAACGACATCCTCACCAACGAAGACTGGTAGAAAGGGATTAGGTCTGTGAGCCATTTGGGAATTTTGAAGGTTTGGGGAAGCAAAAGACACTTAGTCGATTTTAGGGTTCTTGAGGATTTCTGGAAATGATGAGGAAGACGAAGATGAAACAGTATGTTGGTATTTATAGGATTTGAATGTTCGTGTGTATGAGAGAGAAAAGGTTTGGGCGGTTTGATTTGAAATGTTAGTTGACGGAAAAACGGAACGGTTGTCCATGTCAGAAACATTGGTCAGACCACTTGACCTTTTTAATCACTAACACACGTAACAAACATTATCCGCAGTAATTAAGTTAAATAAAACATAATTTAAGAAACTTAATTATGAAGAAAGGTAATTAAACTGCTGGTCTACGCTGATGGTCAAACCTGTGATGATCAGGGTCAACAAGGTTCTCAGTCTTCAAGCTGTTCTTCCTTCAAACTGTTCCTTCAGCCTGCTCTCCTTTGTGAGAACAGGTTGTGTTCAATAGATGAACAGGTTACAGTATGAAGAAGTGAACAGGTTGAAGACTGAACCATCAGAGCAGGCTGGACGAATAAACAGGTTAAACTGTTTTTGTTCAGCCTGTTGTATGCTCAAGCTGTTCAAGTTTTTCAGACAAATAACTTACAGAACATGTATAACCTGTTCTGTCTAAGCTGTTCAGAGAAACTTGAGCAGTGTGAAACATACAAATTTTTAGACCTTTGAGAGACACTTAGTCACTCTTGTTTAACATGCCCAGCTTGCTGACAAGGTAATTAAACCTTGTTTCATCCAGAGGTTTGGTGAAAATGTCTGCAAGCTGTTCACTTGTGGAAATAAAACTTACCTCCACATTACCTTTTTGAATGTGATCCCTGATGAAGTGATGTCTGACTTCAATATGCTTTGTTCTGGAGTGAAATACTGGATTGTTGGAGATGGCTATGGCACTTGTGTTATCACACAGAATAGGAGTTTTCCTATACACAAGCCCATAGTCTTCAAGCTGATGCTGCATCCACAGAATCTGCCCACAGCAGCTTCCAGCAGCAATGTATTCAGCTTCAGCAGTAGAAGTGGACACTGAGTTTTGCTTCTTGCTACTCCAACTGATCAACTTTCCACCAAGGAGTTGACATCCACCTGTTGTGCTTTTCCTATCTAACCTGCAGCCTGCAAAATCAGAATCTGAATAGCCTGTTAGTTCAAGACTTGAGTCTTTGGGATACCAAAGACCCAAACCTGGAGTACCCTTCAGGTATCTGAAGATTCTTTTAACAGCAGCTAGATGTGATTCCTTTGGATCAGCTTGGAACCTAGCACATAAACAGGTGGCAAACATAATATCAGGTCTACTAGGAGTCAAGTATAGCAAGCTCCCAATCATGCCTCTGTAAGCTGTTACTGAAACAGCTTTGCCACTGGCATCAGCATCCAATTTTACATTGGTTGCCATTGGGGTTTTAATAGGAGAACTTTGATCAAATTTGAACTTTTTCAAAAGATCTAACGTGTACTTTCTTTGATTTATAAAAATTCCAGTTGAGGTTTGTTTAACCTGTAATCCTAAAAAGAAAGTTAGTTCTCCCATCATACTCATTTCATACTTAGATTTCATGAGTAATGAAAAATTCTTGCATAGTTGCTCATTAGTAGAACCAAATATAATGTCATCCACATAGATTTGAACAAGCATAATATCAGACTTCACCTTCTTTATGAACAATGTGGTATCCACTTTACCTCTGGAGTACCCATTGCTCATAAGGAATTCAGTAAGAGTGTCATACCAGGCTCTAGGGGCTTGTTTGAGACCATAGAGAGCTTTGTCCAACTTATAGACAAAACCTGGGTGTTGTTCATTTTCAAAACCTGGAGCCTGCTTGACATATACTTCTTCTTGCAGCTTCCCATTCAAAAATGCACTCTTCACATCCATTTGAAATACCTTTATGCTCTTATGAGCAGCGTAGGCTAGATACAAACGAATTGCTTCTAGCCTGGCCACAGGAGCAAATGTTTCATCATAGTCAATGCCTTCCTCCTGTCTGTAGCCCTGAGCAACCAGTCTTGCCTTATTTCTAATGACATGACCTTGCTCGTCCATCTTGTTCCTGAAAACCCATTTTGTGCCAATTATAGTTTTACCTTTAGGAGCAGGGACCAGCTTCCATACTTTGTTTCTCTCAAACTGATTGAGTTCTTCTTGCATGGCAGTGATCCAATTGGCATCTTTTAGAGCTTCATCCACCTTCTTTGGCTCCATCAGTGAAACAAAGCTAGAGAACATACAAAAGTTCCCTAAGCTGTCCCACCGAGTTTGTATCCCTTTGTTGATGTCACCAATTATTTGATCATTGGGGTGACACCTGATCCACTTAGGATCATTTTTCAATGATGATTTACCTGAGTTGTTAACATCTTCAGCAGGTCCTGTTGAACAGCTCTCAAGATTTTCAGACATACTGTTGTCTTGAGCCTGTTCACTTGTTGAACATGTCTGACCACTGTTGAACATATCAGCAGAGGAACTGGGAAAATCAGCATTGATAGGTTCTGGACATGCAGTTGTAATTAAGTCAGTACATTTATTCACACAGGGTGTATTGACATAATCATCATCATGTCCATCATGATTAACAGGTTCCACACTGGGTGTAGTGGAAGCTTTTGAGTCCTCTTCATTGATTGAATGCATCAGATCATCAAAGTTGAGGTCTCCTGAAACTGATTCAGGAACAGCTTTGGTGGAGGCATTCTTGGACTCTTCAAAGGTGAAATTGATAGATTCATCTATCACCTTTCTTTTGTTGTTGTATACTCTGTAGGCTTTGGAGATAGAAGAGTAGCCAACAAACACACCTTCATCAGCTTTGGGTTCAAATTTTGACAGCTGGTCCCTTTGATTCAGAATGAAACAGGGACATCCAAACACATGGAAGTAACTGACATTTGGCTTTCTCCCTTTGAGCAGCTCATAGGAAGTTTTGTTGAACCTTTTCACCACTAAGGATCTGTTTTGAGTGAAGCAGGCAGTGTTAACAGCTTCAGCCCAAAATGATGAAGGCAAACCTGATGCACACAGCATGGTTCTGGCAGCTTCAATGAGAGTTCGGTTTCTCCTTTCAGCAACTCCATTTTGTTGAGGAGTTCTTACTGCTGAAAAGTTTTGACTGATACCTTTCTCTTCACAGAAGTTTTCAAGAGTACTGTTTCTGAATTCAGTACCATGATCACTTCTAAGCTGCTTTACTTGGGCAGAGTTCAGCATTTCCATCTTTTTAACAAATCCAATAATTTCTCTCGCAGCCTCTCCTTTGCTCTTCAGAAAGATCACCCATGTGTACCTGGAGAACTCATCAACCATTACAAGAGTGTATCTTCTTCCTCCTAGACTTGGGACATTAACAGGTCCAAACAAGTCCATATGGATTAAGAAGAGTGGAGTATCAATAGAGAAATTGTGTTTGGATTTAAAAGATGTTTTTCTCTGCTTGCCTTTCTCACAAGCTGTGCATAATCTATCTTTGGCAAAAGTCATAGAAGGCAAATCTGTCACCAACTCTTTCTTACAGAGTTTGTTGATGTTCTTGAAGTTCAGATGTGACAGTCTTCTGTGCCATAACCAGTTTAGATCAGCGTTGGTTCTTGTGAGAAAACAGGTTTCAGTTGTGGGATCAGCAGAATGCATATCCACAACATATACACCTTTCTTTCGTTGAGCACACAGCACAACTTTGCCTTGGGAATACAATATGTAACCCAGGTGCTCATCAAAGTTAACCTTGTAGCCAGCATCACACAGTTGGCTTATGCTAACAAGGTTATGTTTTAGCCCAACCACATAGGCTACCCTTTTGAACACTGCAGCACCAGCTTTAAGAGTTCCATATCCCTCAGTGGATCCCTGCACATTGTCACCAAAGGTGACTTTTGGCCCTTTTTCAGGCCTGAGATCACTCAGCAATTCTTTACAACCTGTCATGTGCCCTGAGCAGCCACTGTCCAAGTACCAAACCTGGGAAGGTTGTTTTTCCTGCAGAGTGAAAAGAGAATTATTAGTTATTTTTAGGGGAACTCATCACACAGATGAGTTCTCCTACTTCATCAACATTTGTTGATGGATTTGGAATGTCCACACTAATATTCCCTATTTGAATGGTATCAGCTTGAATACCATCCTCAGTGACTATGACATTTCCACCACTGCTTGCAACAGCTGTGAGGGAAACAGCAGAGTCAACAGGCCTCATGTCCTCAGGTTCAGGACAGTCCTTGGCCAGATGTGTCTTCTTCCCACACTTGTAACATTTTCTCTTTTTAGTACTTTTGGAAGAAGGTCCTTCAGAAACACATTCTGAGCTATTTTTGTTGATTCTTTCAGCAGGTTTAGCATTCTTTGTAGAATCAACAGCTTGTGTGGTAAGTTCAATGGCCACAGCTTTGACTGTCTCTTCTTTCCTCTTTTTGGGAGGACAGATGTCAAAGACAGGAAGCTTGATTGGCCTTTGAGCTTCCACAGGTTTGGGAAACTTATTCCCAGTTGTCTCAGTTTGAGCAATGGCTTTGCCTTTGCCCCTACTGAATTGTGATTTATGCTGCCTATCAGCATACTCACTGTGTTTGGTTTTGAAAAACTTATTTACATTTAAAACCAATTTACCACTCTGATTTGAAAACTTATTTGAAATCACAGCAGTTTTGTTTTCAACCTGAGACTTACCCTTGTTGAAAACAGGCTGCTTACTTTTTGAAAAATTATTCTCAAAATGTTTAGCATCAAAAGGATTAACATGCTTTTTACCAACAGCTTTGTACTCAGAACCTGTTTTGTCAACAGGTTTAGCATCCACAGCTTCAGTTTGAGCATGTTTTCCTTTCTTTTGCTTATGTGAGCTAGCAGAGCACTTAGCAGGCTGTTTTGGAGAACAAACTCCAACATCAGCTTTTGAGCTTGGTTCACATAAGCTGTCAGTATTTTGAGGCCTGACAAACCTATTTGTTGAGATTAGCTTACCATTCACATTTTGAATGAATGTATTTGGAAGCTCACCAAGAGTGGATAAGTCTTCTTTTAAATTGCTTATCTCAACAATGGAAGCTGCTGTGTCAAGATCCCCTCCAAGATAGGCTTGGATTTGTGCAGGAATCTGTTGACTTATACAATGGCTGACTTTTTGTGCAGATTGGCACCAAGAGTCAACTATCTTTTGAAGCTTGGCATGCTTTATATCTGTTTCTCTCTTTTCTTCCAGTAAAATAGAGTTGATGTGTTTTAATTCATCAAGCTCAGTTTCCAACTTATGGAAACTGTCCAGTTTACTGGATTTAGTTTTAAGATAAGCTTTAAGCTTAGAGATTTCAGATAGTAAAGCATCATGCTTCTCAACAGCAGCTTTGAGATCAACAAGCATATATTCAAACATTTTAACCTTTTCTTCAGAACTGTAAGCCATAAAATTTTGTACCTTATACATCATCGTAGGATTCTAGTTCTCTAAGCTGCTGAAGGCTTCAGCTTCAGCCATGTCCTGTTTGAAACTGCTTGTTGATGGGACATCAGAGTTGGCCATCAGACACTGATTATCTTCTTCATCAGATGATGAATCAGATTCCTCCCAGTCACATGTCTCTGCCATGAGTCCCTTTTGGCGATTGGAAGACACAGAGTTTTCCAATTTCCTCAGCTTAGCCATGGCCATAAGGTACTTAACCCTATAGCCATCATCCTTTTTAGTCTTGTTAGGTTTGGATGACTGACCAACAGCTTTTGACACACAGTCAGCAGCTATATGGCCAGTTTTGCCACACTTGAAGCACTCAGCTTTGGATTTGTCAAATGCCTTCTTTTTGCCAGCACTTGAACCTCCTTGCAGCATGTTTCTTCCAAACCTTTTCTTGTTGAACCTTTTGACAAGCATGGCTATCATTTGCTCATCATCTTGTTCAGCAAGATCTGCAACATCTTCTTCGTCTGACACCTCCTCCTTTTCATCATCCTGTTGATCAGGTTGAATGAACACATCACTCACCTGATTAACAGACTGTCTCACATTAGCCACAAAGGCTGTACCTTTTCTGGACATTTCCAAGGCATTCCTCTTTTGTTGCCTTGATTGTTCATCATTCAGTAAGGATCCATACACATTGACCAGATCCATACTTCTGATAGTACCTGAGTTCCTTAGGATGGTTGAGAAATAGTTCCACTCTTCAGGTAAAATGTCCAGAAACTTGTTCACCAAAGTAAGACTGTCCTTGGTGATCCCAACAGCTTTGAGATCATTCACCAGAGCAGTGAACCTGGTGTAGGTTTCAGTGAGAGACTCCTTTGGTTTGGAAAAGAAAAGTTCATACTGTCTAACAAGATTGTTAATCTGGTTGTCCAGTGTGATTGTGGGTCCATCATAGACGGTACACAGAGTATCCCACATCTCCTTTGCAGTCTTCATTTTCTCAACCTGCTTGAACACATCATCAGGGAGAGAAATGACCAGGTTGTTTCTGGCCTTTGCATCCAGAGCCACCAGTCTCTTGTCTTCATCAGACCATTGAGCTTTGGCTTTCTCAAAGGTCCTGATTTCAGGAGCAGCTCCTTCAACCGCTGGAGTTATAGTGGTGACAGAGGTTGGCACATAGGGACCCTCCATCACTATCTCTGGCAGTTGTACATCCAGATTCTCTAAGTAGAGCATCATTCTGCACTTCCAACCAGAGAAGTTTTGATGATTAAATTTGGGAGGTTTGCCCATAGAGCCATTGTCATAGTAAGAAGAATTTGCAGCACTGTTGTCCATGGAAACTTGGGAGAATGAGAGATCTAGAATGACACACACTCTAAACCTGCTCTGATACCAGTTGTAGGTCCCGAAAGGTTCCCAAAGTATATAGTTATAAGCTGTAGAGGGGGGGTGAATACAGCACTTTAAAAACTACACACTCTTTTTCTCAATGTTTGTATGTATTATCAACAATTGTTAATTACAAACAAGCTTGAATGCGGAATAGTTCAAGCTGAGATGACAGAATACAACAGTATGTTTTACTAGTCTAAGACAGACTCAAACTAGTATACACTGAATACACTCACTAAGATGCACTCAATGTGTTTACAAGACTTTTAAGGAACAGCTTAGGTAAAACAGCTTTAACACACAGATGCTGGTTTACAGAAGATTTGCATGCATGAATATCACACTTGCACGTTCACTCTTGGTTTAAGCACTTAGCTTTCTTCACATTCTTTCTGACCTTGGAAGCTTCCTTTTATACTCACTTAGAGGATCTAAGAGAAACATCTTCATTGGACGGAATGAAAAAGGAGAAGTCTTGTTTGAAAAGACAATATAACTTTTCTGCACTTTTCTGAAAAGCAGACGTGCAGAACTTTTGTCTTTTTACTTTGTCTACTGTTGCATTGCCTTTAACTAATTTAGGAATGTCAACTTTGCGTCTTTCTTCCTTGTAAAGGCCTATTTTGATATAAGAAAAAGATCTGTCACCCTTTTTCAAATAACCTTTTGTCTTCATGTGACAGAACAGCTTGGGCAGGCTGAGCGGTTCTGCTTTCCACTTTGTCTTCGACTTGTAAACTGATCTTGTAGTCAAAAACAATACATGATGACTTGGAAACAAATTCCATAAAGTGTTTAGCCTGTTCACAAAGAACAGGTTCTGTTCACAAAGAACAGAACACTTTAAAAAATGCCCAAGCTGCTCAACAGTGTAGAGCAGCGTAGACAGTTTATGTCCAGCCTGATCAGCAGACTGAGCAGCTTGGACAAACTGTCTTGGTTGCAACACATGCAACATATAGAACAGCTTTAGACTGATATTGCAAATCATTTTCAGGTTTCAATAAGGCATATAATAGGCCTTAAATTCAACCTTCAAATGTATCAACGGGTTTGATTATAAAATCTCCCCCTCAGATGTAGAACAGGTTTGACTGAGGCCTTTTTGTGCCTAACAGCGTCCATTAGGGATAGACTCGAATTGTTAAGTGACTTTTTGCAGAATTCGAGAGAGATTAAGCAAAAGGCGATTTCGAGTTTATCATCAGTTTTAGTGTTGTTTCGGAGAGAATCAATTCGTAGGTGCGTGCGTCGTAGTTCGTACAGCTTATTGATTGTCTACGTGTTCCTAGTGAGAGTTGTTCCCGTCTACCCGTTAACGAGGATTCCGCACTCGTTGACGGTTCCGCGTCTAGATAGATCTCGTAGTGGTAGACCTTACAAGTGGTATCAGAGCCTACGGGGTGTTCTTGGTGTTCTTCGTGTTCATCTAGATACATCCTAGGTTTCTTGACGCTTTTGGACGGTTATTCTCTCATTTTCGTGTTTTTCGTGTTTTTCGAGCTTAGCAAATTGTCATCCGGGAAATACTTCGTGTTTTTCACGTTTTTGATCGAAATCAATATTTTTCGTTGTAAAAATATTGATTTAATCTGCAAAACGTTAAGAAATTGAAGTATTAGCCGTTTTTGGAGTTTGCGGCGCTCGAATCTTTTAGGAGTAATTAGGGTTTTACTTAGTCTCGAGTCTAACCAAAATCCGCTCCTTTCGAGTTTGATAAAGATTGTTTCGAGTTTAATTCGAGTTTGTGCTACAGTCGATTAGGAGTCTCGAGTTTGCTGTGATTCGAGTTTGCTTCGAGTTTGGATTATAGTCGAACAGGGATTCGAATCTACTGAGTATTCGAGTTTATCTTGACCTTCGAGTTTGGAAACTTTCGAATCTGTCATCAAGTTCGAATTTAATTGAATTACAACACTTAATCGAATTTAATCCCAAATAAATTTAAATTTAATTATATTCGAATCTATCTAAAGTCGAAAGAATTAAATTAAATTAGTTTCGAATTAAATTTATTAAGTTCAATTCAATTACTTTTGAAACGATGTCAAATCTTCAAAAGTTTCTGGAAATGGATCATGAGGTCGGGAAGGCTAATACTCCGCCTAAGCTGATGAAACTGGAAGACTACTATTGGTGGAAAGATCGGTTTGCCGATTTTGTGCGTTTCAACGACATGCGAATGTGGGTATGCATTGACGAAGGATACATTCCACCTATCTCAGAAGTCGAAGGCCGTCAAAGAGTCTTATCATATCAGATGATGAAGGAAGATGATAAGAAACTATATGAAGCCGAGAACAGAGCTTTCTAGATTATTCGAATGGCTTTGCCTCAGGATATACTACACACTTTCCGCACTCAAAAGACATCTAAGGAACTTTGGGAGTCGCTGGAAAAGAGATGTGAGGGTAATCCGAGGGTTCGAAGGAAGCGCATGGAGTTGTTGAAACAGCAGTTTGCTATTTTCAAGGCTCTGAAGGATGAACAGCTGGACGACACCATCACCCGCTTTTATCATCTGTTGACAGAGCTGGAAAGTCACGGGATTGAGTATAATGACACAGAAAAGAACAATAAGCTTCTTGATGCCTTACCTGCCAAATGGGCGATGTATGTGGCGATGATTAAGCGTAATGAAGACAAGTATTATACCCAATCATTGGAGGATATAGTGGGAACGTTGAGAGCTTATCATTTCGAGCTACTGAAGGCCGAAACGGATTACGAACAAGTCCAGAATCTAGCCATGTATTTTGGAAAATCAACAAAACCTTCAACGACAGCTGATCTGAAGACTGCTACAGCGTTTTTCAACGGAGAAACGTCGTCACCAGCAGAGACTGATGACACACTGAACAGAGCATTCTTAGGGTTGGGAAGATCGGAAGAACAGCAGCCTCAAGCACCACAGGCATCAACATCTCAGAGCTACTCTAAGATGCCCATGAGCGCTAAATCGGCCGAAGAACATTTGAACTTGCTTGCGTCATTTGTGGCCGCGTACGGAAACTGCGTTCAGGGGAAAATAAACGATCCTGCTCTCTGGGATGAAGACTATGATCAGGTAGACCTTGACGATCTTGAGGAAATGGATCTCAAATGGCAACTGGCCATGGTAACCCAACGGGTTAAGCGATTCATCAAACAGACTGGGAGGAATCTGACAATGAATAATAAGGGGATTGGCTTTGATAAGTCCAAAGTCAAATGCTACAACTGTTAAGGTCTGGGACACTTCGCCAGAGAATGTCAGAGACCGAAGGTAGATACTTACCAAGGGCAGAATCAGCATCATGGACAATTTCAGAATCAGTCTCAACAGAGATACCTTCCAAGTTCATCTGCCGGTCAAGCCAATCTAGCTGGTCTATTATCAAACGTCACATCAGACAGATAGCTGGATGGTACCTACGACTGGAGCTCACATCCGTAATATAATGCTAGAGCCTTCATGGCTGAAGTCACTGAGAATGGATGTGAAGGGGAAGAGCAGTCCACAAGGGACAGCAGTTCGATGTGGGTGGAGAAGACGAATGATCAGACACTTCTGGAGTTTGCCGCTCAAATGGCCAACGTGGAATCCGATCACACAAAGTTTAGTCTCAATTACTCTCTTTTCCATGAATTATGTATGTTATGTGTTACTTCTAACGATAGGTTGAATCTAGTCTTAGAAGTAGTTAAATACATAAGTGATCCAATCATGGCCCGATATAACGTCGGATCCACATTGGTATCACTTTCAGTACCCGGTCCGAGATTGTGATTCACTTGAATCGGCGTGCTGAAATGGGCAGTCAGTTTCGTTCCTTCCATCCCGAAGCGTTCCAATATGTCATAGACATACTTCGTCTGATGGATAAACATCCCTTCCTTCTTTTGGTCAACTTGTAACCCCAAAAAGAAATTTAACTCTCCCATTGCACTCATCTCGAAATTCGACTTCATCACCTTCTCGAAATCTTTGCACATTTGTTCGTCTGATGATCCAAAAATGATATTATCGACGTACACTTGTACCAAGATGAAGTGTTCTCCCCTTCTCTTAACGAACATCGTACTGTCTATCCTACCCCTTTCAAACCCGTTCTCTAATAAATGGTTGGATAGAGTCTCGTACCATGCCCTTGGTGTTTGATGCAATCCATATAGAGCCTTATCTAAACGATATACTCTATCAGGATATTTTGGATCTGTAAATTCGGGCGGCTGTTCTACATACACCAGCTCCTTCACTTTCCCATATAGGAAAGCACTCTTCACATCTAGTTAATATACCTTAAAGCCCTTGAAGGAGGCAAAAGCTAGAAACAACCTAATGGCTTCCAGCCTTGCTATTGGCGCTAACACCTCATTGTAATCGATTCCCTCCTCTTGGTTGAAACCCTTTACAACTAACCTAGCTTTGTTGCGAGTGACTATACCCCGATCGTCTCTTTTGCACTTAAAAACCCATTTGGTTCCTATGGCAATTTCCCCTCGAGGTAATGGAACTAACTCCCACACTTCTAGTTTCCTAAACTGAGAGAGTTCTTCCTGCATCGCTTCAACCCACGAGTTATCCTTTAGTGCCATTTGCACATTTTTAGGCTCTACTTGCGAGATGAAACAAGAATAGAGACAGGTATGATATGCCTCGGAGTCGTTTATCATCGACAACAACACAATGTTGTTATTTAAACTACTCCTAGTCCTCACACCCTCGTTAGGATTTCCTATGATGCTTTCTATAGGATGGTTTTTGTTGATCCTAGAGGTCTCTATCTCGTCAAATCTCAGATTATCTCCTAAGTTAGATCCTATTTCACCTAATGGGGGAACATCCTCAGATTCCACATTTTCCTCCTCGTGGACGTTTTCCTCAGAGTTGGAATTTGTTGTCTGAGTCTGATTCTCAGTTGAAGGTGCTTCTGGATCAGTGACTTCTGGAGATCCATCTTCAGTCGAAGTAGGCTCGGATGTAGATTCAAATGTAGTCCTCGGAAAGGTATGACCTTCGTCATTCAGATGCAACGTCGCCATGTCTTTTTCGATTGTACCTGCATTTTCATCCAAAGGAATGTTAAATGACTCAAATAATTTATCATAGTCAAATATCCATACCGAACCTGTTTGGGGTTCATGTGTATAACTTGTGACTTCAATGTTATACACAATCTCTACTGTACCATTTGTTTTGTTAAAAACCCGTTTGTTTGGTGAGTTCGGCACATAACCTAGGAAGTATCCTTCGTCAGCTTTTTCACCAAACTTCGGTTGATGTTTTGTACGCAATAAAGTGCATGGTACCCCAAACGGTTCGAAGCCAGTTAAATTAGGTGGCCGTTTATTCAAAATTTCATAACAGGTTTTGTTCAAAGATTTGACAGTTAGGACCCGGTTTAAAATATGACATGCGGTATTCACTGCCTCCCCCCAAAACATGGTAGGAATCTTTGAATCCGAAAGCATAGTCCTAGCTGCCTCAATCAGTGTCCTTCTTTTACGTTCGGCCACCCCATTTTGTTGAGGCTCATATGGTGCACTAAATTGATGCACTATGCCCTTTGAGAGGCAATATACACCAATTACAGTGTTTTTGAACTCAGTTCCATTATCACTACGAAGTCTTTTAACCCGTGTTCCATAGGAATTCTTCACTTGGTCTAAGAACCCGATGAGCTTGGAAGCCGTCTCGTCCTTTGTACCTAGAAAGAAAACCCAAGAAAATCGTGAGTAATCGTCAGTGATAACCAAACAATACCAGCTACCTCCTATACTCCTTTTGTTGATTGGTCCGAAGAGATCCATATGCAACAAATCAAATGTAGAGGTTATGGAGTTCTGAGTCTTGGACTTGTGTGCCTTCTTATGTTGTTTGCCCTTCTTGCATGGTAGACACTTGTCCTCGAACTGAAAACTCTTCATAGGCACACCTTGCACCAAACCATTTTTCGTTATATAGTTCATTTTTCTTAGGTGCAAATGTGCCATGCGTCTGTGCCACAACACTGATTCCATCTCCGAAGCTTTGGATAACAAATAGATTGGCCCCATCGAAGTCTCCGGCTTGTTCATATCAAGCATGTACAAGTCATTCTTCATTGGTGCCCGCATCAATATCCACTCTTCAGGAATCTTGAACCCCGGTTTTAGCACTAACGCTTCAGTGTCAGTGAACAGCACTGAATTCTTCTTGTCACAGATTTGAGATACACTAATGAGATTGTGAACCAGTTTATCAACATGATAAACTTGATCCAACTTGATCGTCCCATTAGTGACCACTCCGGTACCCGTGATGTTTCCTCCTTTATTTCCCGCGAATGATACAAATCCCCGATTCCCACCCTTTAAGTCTGTAAGGAGACTTCTTTCCCCTGTCATGTGCCTGGAGCATCCACTGTCGACAAACCATTTGTTGTTTGGACATGTGGTGATCTCCTGCACATGAAAGAAAATAGGTTAGTTATCACGGGTAACCTAAGCCATAACTGACTTGGTTATACCATTCTCGTCCACATACTTAAACTCTTTCAAATACCCATCTCGCCTTTCAGGTGACTTGGGTCGTTGAACAGGAGTTTGTTGTGGTGCCGAGTGATGTAAATTCACTCTTTGCCTTTGAGTAGGCATTTGTTGTGGAGCTCTTGAATAATTCCGATTATATTGCATTTCAGATTGTGATCCCTGAGCTCTAACCGGTGTGTGATGTCTAATAGGAGTGTGTGACCTAACCGGAGTGTATGCTCTGCTAGGTGTTGTACTCCTATATTGTTGTTGAGGTCCAGACCAAGATTGATTTATGACTCGATTCGGTGAATTAGTCCTTACCACTTCCTTTGGTCCAACCTTTACCGGTATATGTTTCACAACTTGTTTTGGTGTAGCCTGCACAGTTTTCTCGGTACTCTGAGAACTACTAGTGCTTGCCACATTTGTTGAGGGCTTAACTGGTGTTGGCTTCCCTGTCTTAGGTGTAACTTCAGTTTTCCTAAGCGGACAGTTAGAAGCAACATGCCCCTTTTCATGACATCTAAAGCAGGACATCTTGTCAATGGACTTCTTGTGTGTGCCCTTAGACTTAGGTGTCTCACTAGTGTCTTGGTCCTTTTGAATATCAATTGCAACTGGTTCATCGTCCTGATTATTAAAATCAATTTTATGTTTTCCTGCAGGTGTTTCACTAGAGGAAGACACAAATTTGACTTTCTTAACCTTGACGGTTGTATCAGTCACCTTAGGTGTATTTTCTTTTATAGGCTCAGATATAGGTGCAGGTATGTCCTCTAAGTCTACTGATTTCTCAGTTTTCTCCTGAGGTTGAGGCACGTAGTTTGCATTAAAAGGAGGAGGAATCTCATGAAATCCTAGACCTACAGGCTTTTTAGATTGACGTTGAGCATCTAAAACTTTCCCTAGGTTCAGACTTGAATTCCTAAACTTTTCTAGCTTACTATTCGCCTCGGCTACCTTCACCTTAGTTTCAACTAGTTCCAAAAAGTTGTCAGAGTATGTATAGATGCAGGTATATACGCAGGTAGTAGTATATATATAGATCTAGTACTTAATCAAGATGTAAATAGTTAGAAGCTATCGTCAAGGGGGAGTCTGTTGGTACACCCTGTATGACGATAGCAGTCTAAGTGATCTAACATTTTGGTTTAAGTAATATTCAAAGTATTGAGTTTTAACGAGTGTTGGATATATATGTTTATATGTTTATATATGTTTGACAGTTATTGATTGTATGTTTGAACTTGATGTAACATATTACAAGAAGTTCAAACATAAAGTTCAAAGATAAATTCAAGCATAAGTTGAAAACATAAGTTTCAATACTTAGTTAAATATGTGAAAGAGTAAATTCGAATACTCTAAGGACTAGGATTCGAATCTAGATCAGATTCGAATGAGCCTCTTAGGTAGATTCGAATGTGCCTTCTTAGGCAGATTCGAGAGTGTCAAAGGGACAAACTCGAATGGGCCTTGGTCCTGATTCGAGTTTGGCCCATGGCAGACTCGAATTAGCCTCTATAATTAGGGATAGACTCGAATTGTTAAGAGACTTTTTGCAGAATTCGAGAGAGATTAAGCAAAAGGCGATTTCGAGTTTATCATCGGTCTTAGTGTTGTTTCGGAGAGAATCAATTCGTAGGTGCGTCCGTTGTAGTTCGTGCAGCTTATTGCTAGTCTCCGTGTTCCTAGTGAGAGTTGTTACCGTCTACCCGTTAACGAGGATTCCGCACTCGTTGACGGTTCCGCGTCTAGATAGATCTCGTAGTGGTAGACCTTACATACACACCACTCATACTTAGTTTTCATGCATATAAGTATGTACTGGTGCTGCTATTTTTAAGTCCAACATACTCCGAGATTTATCAATTTCTCGGAGTCTCCATGCTTACGTAAACACCATATGAATAGCACTTAATCAATTTACAAAAAAAAAGTTGTCGAGGCTGCTGATTTTGTTGTGTTTGTCCCTCAATCTGTCCAGTCCGAGACTTGGCAATTTGCTGAGTCTCGGAGTCACTTATAAGCACAAACATGCAACACTTGATCACATTGGATACATGGAGGTTGAGGGGTGCTATTTCTACTAAAAGATCAGTCCGATTCTTGGCCTTTGAGCTGAGTCTCAGAGACTTTGTTTCATGCAAACACATGACCTTTACATTCTGTTTTTAATTCATTTTACAGCAGCAAATAGAAGGAATAATGGTGATTTATTCACTTGAAATTTTAATCCACCACCTATATATATTAAATTTTGTTGCTGTTGTGTTTAACAGACCAACACACACACTACACTTGCTTTATGTGTCAATTAAAATTTCAGTAGCAATTAAGATAGATGAATGGCGATTGATGCATCTAAATGAACAACAAAGACACATATATGAATATGTTTCCAAGGCTGAAGGCCAATTTGCCTTCTTTGCCATTTTTACGGACGGAACATAAGATAAACACACATGGACAACACACAAATAATTTCTGTTTTTGTTTAATTATAAGTTGCTGCTGCTGTGTTTTTATTATTCAGGTCGACACTTAGCCATATATTGGACTATTAAAGTTCCTTAACTCATAGATATTTGTCCCTTAAATTCTATATAATTAGTAATTCAAAGTGTTAATGTTCGGGTATGATTTGGGGCTGCAAAACAGAAAGAAACATCCCAGCGGATACAATATACAAGTTTTTTTTTTAGGGGGGGGGGGGGGGTTGGCACCTAGTTATGGAGTTCTGATTTTTTATGGGTTAAGAGGATTGTTTTTATATGTGCATTGATACCACCTTTTAATTCCTTTGTGGCTCATCTAAGGATCCAACTTCAGGCCCTAATGAGAAGGCTAAAGGCCAAGGTAAACAGGGCCAAGGGCCAATGGTGTGAGGCCATGAACTGAGGCCAAGGACCATGTCAATTAAGCTCTCTGCGAGCTGCTATCACGGTCCATCAGTTGCTGTACATAATAGCTTATAACACCTCCCTAATGCCCTATAAAGGTTCCTAAAAGTCGTGGCCAAAGGCCAAAAGGCAGGGCCTAAGGATCGAGAGGCTTTTGGCCACGTCCAAAGCCAAGGCCGCATGGTTTCTGTGACTGTTTTGCTGCTGTTGATCAGCTCCTATTACACACATACACATTGCCTCATACTCCTGGACATTCATATATCATCACAACACGATTACGAGTGGTTTTTTCAATGTTTTGGTGGTCGTTTTCCATGCTAGTTTGTGTATTAAACCTCACCATATGAGTTGCTGTCATATTTGTCCTTCTTTTACTCACAACAACAACAAATCATATATATATATATATATATATATATATATATATATATATATATATATATGTATATATATGTATATATATTCAACACAAAACAAGGGAAAATAGGGGGATCGATGGCGAAGTGATGTTATGAATTAAACACCCACTAATTGCATACTAGTCTCGGAGTATAGAGCTAATTAGATCACACCTCGCTGCTGCTACTTTCTGTCTATCAATTTGTTCGTTTGTCCTCGGTACAGCAGCCCACCCCGAGTGTTGGCACCCACACTCGCATTGATCAACACCTCCCTAATGCCCTATAAAGGTTCCTAAAATTCTTGGCCAAAGGCCTAAGGACTGAGAGGCTTTTGGCCACGTCCAAAGCCAAGGCCGCATGGTTTCTGTGAATGTTTTGCTGCTGTTGATCAGCTCCTATTACACACATACACGCTACCTCATACTCCTGGACATTTATATATCATCACAGCACGATTACAAGTGGTTTTTTAATGTTTTGATGGTCGTTTTCCATGCTAGTTTGTGTCTTGAACCTCACCATATGAGCTGCTGTCATATTTGTCCTTCTTTTACTCACAGCAGCAACAAATCATATATATATAGGGGTGGGTTCAATGGAGAACCTTATGCATCGAAGAACCTTGGAGAACCACAATGCATCACTAGAAAACTGAAATGCATCACATAGAAATCGATGCATCACGCGAGAATTTGATGCATCACGTGGAAATAATGTAGAAATCGATGTATCACGCGAGAATTTGATGCATCACGTGGAAATAATGATGCATTACGGGGGAATTGTGATGCATTTGTGGTGGTGCATGGAGGTTCTTCAAGGTTCTTCGATGCATGGAGGTTCTCCATTGAACCCATCTCTCTCTCTCTCTCTCTCTCTCTATATATATATATATATATATATATATATATATATATATATATATATATATATATTCAACACAAAACAGGGGAAACCAGGGGGATTGATGGCGAAGTGATGTTATGAATTAAACACCCACTAATTGCATACTAGTCTCGGAGTATAGAGCTAATTAGATCACACCTCACTGCTGCTACTTTCTGTCTATCAATTTGTCCGTTTGTCCTTTGTACAACAGCCCACTCCGAGTGTTGGCACCCACACCCACATTGATCAACACCTCCCTAATGCCCTATAAAGGTTCTTAAAAGTCTTGGCCTAAGGACTAAGAGGCTTTTGGCCACGTCCAAAGCCAAGGCCGCATGGTGTAATTCCTATAAACTCAATCAACAATTAAACTCAAACGACTAAGAACAAGAACGAATCACTAACCGAATGATTGGATTATGATCAAATGATTACAGAGAAGAAATTGAAAGGAAATGTTCACTGTAGCCCTAATTCTTCACAATGTTTTCCGTGCAAATTACAAATAAAAAATGTCAGATCTACTTTTTACAAAAGTCAAAAAGCTATTAATAGTCAAATACAACTTTGAACTAATTACACTTTATACCCTAGACTTAATTTATTTCATCAATCAAAATTAGTTCTAACATTCTCCCCTTTGATGAAGTAAACTCAGTCTTCATTTTGCCAGCCCCAACTTAATCTCAAACCGCTTGATGCTCTTTCTGTCAGACAGTCTCCAATTGATTTTGGAAATGAATTCAACCATCAGTTTTCTGTTATTAGCACTTTAAGCTCCCTTCTTCGTCTTCCTTTTCTTATCAGACGCCAACTTTCCTTCCAACCCATTCATCACCTTCTAAAGAGTCCCATCACAGAATTTATTGAGTTTAACGTTCAGCGTAGGTCTTAGCTTTTTATCTTTGTCTTTATACATAACCGTAGTGTTAGAATATGTTTTTAATTGATGAAAATCAAAGTCTAGGGACTGTTTATGTATTTTCTTAATAGTTTGTAAATAGGTATAAATAGCCTTTTTGACTTTCCAAAATAGAGAGGTCTGTCAGAAACTTCTTTTTGTACGCATTCAATTTAGAAAAGGCAGCACTGTACGAAGAAGTATTTTCAGTTCTTCATTCTGTAATCATCAAGTTCTTCAATCAAATCATTCGGTTAGTACTGATTACATTTATTGTTCTTATTAATTGCATTGTGTTGATTGAATTGGTAGAAACTACATTTCACAATTGGTATCAGAGCCTTAGGGGTGAATCATTCTGATTGAGATTGAAATTTTTTACGTGTTCTTGAGAATTTTTTTTCGGAAAAACCCTAAAATCAATAGGGGTTTTGATTCTGTTGATCATTGTAAGTGATAATTGGATCGAAGGTTAAGGATTCAAAGACGAATCCATTGAATATAAACTTGATTTGATTTTCAAAACACAGAAAAAGATCTAAGGAATTTTCTGAAATTTTGAAAAGTTTAAAAACGGTTACTGTTCTATTGAAAAACTCAGACTTAGATCCATTTTTGCACAAAAGTGTTTAACAAAAAGAGTTTGTATTCAAAAACCTTACCTTCGATTACAATTTGAGTGAAATTGGGTAAAATTTGGTTTTAATCTGAATTTCAGACTTGTAAAACCTGAAAATACTAAGAAACTCGAAATATACACATCCTGTGTGTAATTCGAGTTGAGTATCTTAGTAATTCGAGTTGAATACCTTAGTAATTCGAGTTGAGTACCTTAGTTAATCGAGTTGAGTACATTAGTTAATCGAGTTGCTTATCTTAGGTATTCGAGTTGTGTATAACTAATATTCGAGTTGACAACTTGTGATATTCGAGTTGACAACATTTTGTTAACAAACTCGAATTTCAGAACAACACCATTCGAGTTTCAACACCATTCGAGTTTCTTATAAGACTATTCGAGTTTCTTATAAGACTATTCGAGTTTCTTATAAGACTATTCGAGTTTCTTATAAGACTCATTCGAGTTTCTTATAAGACTATTCGAGTTTCTTATAAGACATTCGAGTTTCTTATAAGACCCATTCGAGTTGTGCAAGACTCATTCGAGTTTTGACATATACTCATTCGAGTTTTGTCATATACTCATTCGAGTTTTGTCATATACTCATTCGAGTTTTGTTATATACCAAGTTTGATCAAAGGGTCAATCGAGTTTCACTGAAAGAATCAATCGAGTTTGATAAAAGACTCAATCGAGTTTTACCATAAACTCAATCGAGTTTTACATACCATATTCATTCAAGTTTCACTCATAACACAAGAATCATTCAAGTTTGTCACACACATTAATACAAACACAATTCACTGCTTGATTTAAACTGCTTATTGCTACTAACAAGTCATTGTGTTGTAGATTTCAGTACTAATCTGTGTTTCAAGGTGTGATCAAATTTTTCAATCTCATTCGGAGTTCATTTGATCTTGGTCAAAGTTTCCCAACAAACAATCAACATGTCTAAAGATGCACTTGCTATGGGATCAGAAATCAAACCCCCAATCTTATACAGAGGGGAATATGTTCAACGGCGGGAGCGGTTTCTGGAATTTATAAGTTTCCATGATTTGTCTGAAGAAATGCTAAAATCATTAACTGAAGGACCAGCAATCTTTATGGAAACAATCCCAGGTGTACCGACTGGCAATCCCCCAATACCACCAAGGACTGTTGAGGTAACAAACCTAACATAGGCCCAGAAAAAGAGAAAGTTAGGGCACAAGACTGCAAGAAAGTTATTGTTAATTTCAATCCCCAATGAAATATACACTTGTCTGACAAATACAAAGACTGCTAAGTCCATCTGGGATGAAGTATGCAAAATCATGCGGGGATCAGACAGAGCTGCTACTAATAGGGCTAGAAATAGTCTAATGACATTTGAGAACTTTAGAGCCCGTGCAGGTGAACTTCTGGAAAACACTTATCTCAGATTTGTAAATCTGGTAAGTGAAGTAAAAAGAAACGGAGTGACGAAGTCCAACTTGGACATCAATGTCAAATTTTTAAATGTCCTAAATCCAGAATGGGAAAAATATGCTATGATCATCCAACAAACGAAAGATATAGAGGAGATGGATTTTCATATGCTATTTGAAAACCTCAACAACTACCAAGAAGTTGTTTTGAGGAAAATATCTGGAAAGAAGAAAGCGGAAAAAGAAACTGCTGATCCACTAGCTCTACTGGCGGAGAAAAAGTATAAATACAAGCTCAAAAAGGAGAAAAGAGCGGTAATCAGCAGTACATCATCAGAATCAGAATCATCAGATTCATCTGCAGATTCAGAGATTGAAGAGATGAAAAAACAGATGGCACTGCTTACAAAGGCATTTCAGAAGAAATTTTACAGGAAGCCAACAAACAACAAAATGCGCTACAAAACAGGCTCAAGGAAAGTTGAGAAAAAGGATAAGTATGAGAAGGCTGGAGAAAGTAGTGCACGAAAGTCTGACAAATATGAGAAGTCAGATAAATCAACAAAGAAGGAATCTGAACAGAAATGCTATAACTGTGGAAAACCAGGTCACTATGCCCGGGAATGCAGATCTCCAGTAGTCAAAAATTCAGACTACTATGCAAGAAAGGCCCTCTTAGCCAAAGAGAAAGAGTCAGGCAAAGCTCTTATGGCGGAGGATGATCATTGGTTACAGTTATCCGAAGATGATGACATTTTGGATGAAGATGCCCATATCTGTTTAAAGTCAGAAGTCTTCAATGAATCTGAACTCAGTGAATCAGCTATGATAGCTGAAGATGAGGTGTGGGTTGGACTGACAGATGAAGAGGATGAAGAGCAGAGAGAATCTGATTCTGATGAAGAGGAAGAAAAAGAAGAAGTTGCATTTATGGCATCTGGCCAAAACAAAGCTGAAAATGAGGAGGATTCAGAGTCTGATAACTCAGAGGATTCAGAAGGACAGGAGGTAAATTCTATTTCAGATTCTGATATTGACGAATCATGCATATTAGAAGAAAACCTAACTAATATGGCTTTCATGCTTAAAAAGTTTGAAAAATCCTTAAAAGCAGAAAAGAAAAAAGTTCATTCTTTGGAAAACAAACTTCTAAATGAACACAATTTAGTCCTAGATTTTTCCAAAGATAAAGCTTTAGCTTTACGAGCTGTCTCAGACTTACAAGATAAGGAAAAAGAACTTCAAAGCAATATACTCAAGTTGAATCACAAAATATCTGATTTACAAGAAAGTCTGCGAATAGCTGAATTAGAAGCCTCAAATTTTTCTGTAAAATATCATGCCATATTTGAAGAAAGAACTAAACTTTATGAGAAAATAAAAAAGATGGAGGATGAATTTATTAAAAGAGGGCAAACAGATCAAACAATATATCTAAATCAACCAAAAGATACAGAGTTTTATAACTCTAAATCTGGTATTGGTTGGGAAAATCCTAAGTATCTGACAAAAGCTATAACAAATTCACCAACATTATATGATGTCAGATACATGAATTTAGGATTAAAAATGACATTCTTGAAAGCATCTGAAGAAGTAGAATCCAGTGAAGAAATCAAAAGGTCAAGATCAGACAAAATGCAAAATTATGTTGACTATACCAAGATAAATGAAATCAGCAACATTGTTGATACTAAAGAAGAGTACATTCAAACTTATTCTGAAAAGGATTTGTCTGAATTACCAACTCAGTCTCAAAAACTATATTTACCAAATTCAATTTTAGAACAGATAAATTCTGATTTAGAATTGAAAATTAAAAGTTTTGAGACAGAGAATGGAACACTCAAGTCTGAATTACTAAAAATAGAACAAAAGTTGCAAGATAAGGCTAAAAATATAAATGTGTCTGATCCACATTCATCTATTTCTCTGGATTCTATAAATTCAGAAAAAGAATTTGATCTGTTCATGCACTCTGATGTTAATTCATTAGATCAAAGATTTGGTAAAATTGGTGAATTTATCAAACCTTTGACTAACAAACTATCAACTGGTAATAAAGAATCTGTTAAAATTCTGCAAAGAAAGACTACAGACTCTTTAAAACCATCTGAATATTCACCATCAGTGCAACAAAAGAAGGAGAAAACAAAACTGTTTGTTAAGTCTCCTAGTTTTGAAAAGGGTGAATCATCCTCATCAACGAACTCCTTTGCACGTACAGTCAAATCTTCAACAGGTATGAAAAGGTTACAGAAAAAACAAGCATCTAAATCTTCTAATTCTCAAACTTCTTTTATGTCAGATAACGTTGTGAACGGGTCGAGAAAACAAGTATGGCGAAAGAAGCAAAGAGAAGAGAAAAACAAGATTATAAAACAAGAATGGCGCGTGAAAGAAAAAATTGTTACAGATAGAAACAGCAAAATTGAACATTCTGTCTGTAATAATGATAAAATTGTTAATAATTCTTGTATTAAGTTTTCAAGATCGAAATTAATTACTTTGAATTCTTATGTTTGTAAGTCTGAAACTGTGAAACATAATAAGCTTGTATGACAACCAAAGAAAAAGGACCCATTGTATGAACAGCAAAAGGATCCACAGATAAAAATTTCAAAAACAATTCCACCGAGAATTGTACAAAAGTGGATACCCAAAAGAACAATTCAAAAATGGGTACCTAAAATAAATTCAAACGATAAGCCTAAAGCCATATCAGTTAGAAAAACAAATGATACTATGCATGTTTTACCTAAAACTAAAGTACCCAACTACAAGTGGGTACCTCATGTGCTATTACGTTTTATAGGTAAACCATGTCTGGTACCTTGATTCGCGATGCTCCAAACACATGACCGGACAACGAGACACACTCACGGACTTTGTAGAAAAGTTCTGTGGGACGGTAAGATTTGGAAACGATCAGTTTTGTCCGATCAAGGGATACGGAAGTCTGAAGTATGACAAAATCACAATCCAAAAGGTCTTTTATGTTGACGGTCTTGGTCATAACCTATTCAGTATTGGACAACTGTGTGATAAGGGGTTAGAAGTCAACTTCAAAGCCAATCGGTGCAGCATCAGATCAGCACAAGGAAAAGAAATTCTAGCAGGAACCAGGAAAACAAATCTATACTCCATTGATTTAGCCTCGATCAATCTGAAGAAAGATGTCTGCTTATTGTCAAAAGCAACATCTAAAACATCATGGCTGTGGCATCGTCGCCTTTCACATCTAAATTTCAATGAACTGACCAACCTAGCAAAAGGAGGGTTAGTTAAAGGGCTGCCGGCGCTTAAATTTCAAAAAGAGCAACTATGCGCGGCATGTGAAAAAGGAAAGATGACAAAAGCCACACACAAATCCAAAACAGCACACTCATCCACAAGAGCATTAGAGTTACTGCATATGGATTTGTGTGGACCAATGAGAGTACAAAGTATAAATAAGAAAAGATATGTATTGGTGATAGTTGATGACTACTCACGATACACATGGGTGTTTTTCCTGAAATCCAAATCAGATGCAACCGAATCTATCATCGACTTCATCCGAAAAATACAAGTAAAGTTGCAACTCACCATCCAGACAATTCGCTCAGACAATGGAACAGAGTTCAAGAACAAATCATTGGACTCGTTCTTAAATTCAGTTGGAATTACACATCAATTCTCAGCTGCTCGGACTCCACAACAAAACGGTGTCGTTGAAAGAAGAAATCGGACACTAGTGGAAGCAGCTAGGACGATGTTGGCCTATTCCAATTTACCATTGTTCTTGTGGGCAGAAGCGGTTGCAACAGCATGTTTCACACAAAACCGTTCAATAATAAATAAAAGATTCGGAAAGACTCCGTATGAGCTAATCAATAAACGAATACCTAATGTTAAATTTTTCCATGTCTTTGGTTGCAGATGCTTTATATTGAATGATAAAGACAATCTGGGAAAGTTTAATCAAAAGGCGGATGAAGGAATCTTCATCGGGTATTCAAAGGAGTCGGTTGCTTTCCGAATCTACAACAAGAGAACCAAGATAGTCAACGAGAGCGTAAATGTTAAATTTGACGAAGGAATGTAATGGCTTCTGAACACACCAGTTCAGAACCCGGACCTAACATGCAGACTTCATTGGAGTCAAATAAACAAAATGCTGAACAAAATGAATTAAATAAGTTGTTTGAGAACTTTTATGATGATTATTTTGAAACTCCCAAATCTAATGTTCAAAGTTTGGTGCCTGACAGGATCACTGAAGATCCAGTCGTAGTTTCAGATCTCTCTCAACAACAAAGTTCAGAAGAAACTGGAGAAGCTTCAACAGCAAAGGTGCAGTCAACTACTGAGACTGTACAACCATTTAATCCTCCACATACTTCTGAAACCCCTATTAATTCAGAACAGTCAGAAGCTCCTACCTCCGATGTTCCACCTACAACATCTGTAACAACTCCCGAACCATATTTCGATTCCAATCCCAACCAAGACCCAATAGAACCGTTTCCACATACAGTTAAGTGGACAAGAAATCACCCAATAGAGAATATCATTGGTGATCCATCTTCATCAGTCCAAACCAGAAGGGCTACAATAAATGAATGCTTATTTTCAAATTTTTTAAGTAAGATTGAACCTAAAAATGTAAAAGAAGCCCTTCTGGATGCTGACTGGATTGTGGCGATGCAAGAGGAACTCAACCAGTTCGAACGGTTAAAGGTCTGGAGACTTGTTGAGCGACCAAAAGACAAATCTATAATTGGCACGAAATGGATCTTCAAGAACAAGAAAGATGAACACGGTGTCATTGTTCGGAATAAAGCTCGTCTCGTGGCCAAAGGATACAGTCAACAAGAAGGAATTGATTATGATGAAACATTCGCACCAGTTGCAGGCATTGAAGCTATAAGGATGTTTTTAGCTTTTGCCGCACACAAAAATTTTACAGTATATCAAATGGATGTCAAAACTGCGTTTTTAAACGGGGAGCTAACAGATGAAGTATATACATATCAGCCCGAAGGGTTTACTGATCCTTCGAAACCTGATCATGTATATATTTTGGATAAGTCACTGTATGGCCTTAAACAAGCACCTCGTACTTGGTATGATGCACTTTCAACATATCTGTTGAAATGTGGATTTACAAAAGGTGCAGTTGACACAACCCTGTTTATAAAACGTCAGGGGCCAGATATTATAGTAATACAGATATATGTAGATGATATAATATTTGGGTCTACAGATCCTGAATTTTGTAAGAAATTCGCGTTTTTAATGTCCCAGAAATTTGAAATGAGCATGATGGGGGAAATAAATTTTTTCTTAGGTATACAAGTAAAACAATTGACTGATGGTATTTTTATCAATCGGTCAAAATATATCCAAGACATGTTAAAGAAATTTAACATGGTCAATAGTACTCCTATGAAAACTCCCATGGCTCCGGATTCAAAATCAAAACTCGATGCGGACATCTCAGGGAAACCTGTAGATGTAACCCATTATCGAGGTATAATTGGGTCATTAATGTATTTAACAGCCAGTAGACCAGATATTATGTTTGCTACATGTGTTTGTGCTAGATATCAGGCAAATCCAAAAGAATCACACTTAACTGCTGCAAAACGAATTTTAAGATATCTCAAAGGTACTCCAAATCTTGGTTTGTGGTACCCTAGGGAGTCTTCATTTCATCTGACTGCTTTTTCTGACGCTGATCACGCAGGTGATAAGATGGACAGAAAAAGTACGTCAGGAGCAGTACAATTCTTAGGTGATAAACCCGTATGTTGGTCATCCATGAAACAACACTGTGTTTCATTGTCAACAGCTGAATCAGAGTACGTGGCTGTATCTTCTTGCTGTTCTCAAGTGTTGTGGATGAAAAGCCAACTACGTGATTACGGGTTTACACCAACGAAGATTCCAATATACTGTGATTCTCAGAGTGCAATAGCTATTGCATCAAATCCGGTGCAACATTCTAAAACGAAACACATCGACATTCGATATCATTTCATTAAAGATCATGTAGAAAATGGAAATATAGAATTATATTTTGTACCTACTGAATATCAACTAGCTGATTTGTTTACCAAAGCGTTAGATGAAAAGCGGTTTAATTTTTTGGTATACAAATTAGGTATGTTGAATCGTTAAGATTTAATAATTCAGTAGTTTCAAAATTTTAATTTTAATATTTTCATTTTTTAAGTGATTTTTATCTGATGTTAAAATTCATGATTCATAGAAAGTTTATATACTTGAGAATTTAACGAGATCTGGAATGTCATGTGCAGGGGGAGCAGAAAAGCATTTTATCTGATTTTGCATAAATCTGATAACAATTATCTGTGATTTTGTAGGGGGAGCAGATGTGCAAAATGAAATCTTAAGTTGAGGGGGAGCAACTTTCAGAAATTCAAGGGGGAGCAAATGCATTTTGTTAATACTTTTATTTTTTTATTACTATTTTTTTGTGTGTGTTTTTCATTTTTTTTATTTTTTTTATGTTTATGTGAAATTTTTTTTTACAAGTATGAATTTTTTTAGTCCAATATAAAATTTTTTTTATGTGCTGTTAAATTTTTTTTCTTTTGAAATTCAAATTTTTTTTTTTGGTCAAAATTTTTTTTTGAAATAAGTGATATGTGGGCTAATATAGTTTAAAATGTGGGCCGAGTGTTTGAAATGTTGAAAAATAAAGTGGGCCGGGTAAAACTTGACTATAAATTTGAATTTTCAAATTCAAATTCACTTTTTCCGGAATATACACACATTCATCTTCTTCCACAAGATTTCTTCATTTCAAAGAAAGCTCAAACCCACAATCACAATCGAAGGTTTTATTTCATTAAAATTGTGAGTAAAAGTTTGTTTTTTTTTTCTTTATTTTTTTTATTTGTATGTACATATTTTAAGTGTATCTGTTACTATGTGAGTCTGTGTTCATATCCTCGTGTATGTGTTCTTGACCGACAATGGCAGTTTCTAATTTTGGTTGATAAAACTGAAATTAATTGTGTGATATTGTTCAAAAGGGTAATATGACTATGAATCTGAAGTTTCGTATGTCATTTTTAGAACACAAACAGAATCATTGATTTTTCAATGAAACAGTTTCGAGTTTACATTTTCTGAAATTTGAATTTTTAACAACTTTAAAGTTGTTTTTGTTCAAAGTTCAGTAAAACAAATGTGTTTAAAACACATTTTCGAGGGGGGTACAAGTTTTAAAACACTGATAAACAACCCTGAACTTAAATTCATAAAATTCAGTGTGTTTTAGACTTGTAGGAATATAAACAGACATTTCTCGAATAAAAGGTCATTCGAGTTGCATATGTAAGTCATTCGAGTTGCATATGTAAGTCATTCGAGTTGCATATGTAAGTCATTCGAGTTGCATATGTAAGTCATTCGAGTTGTATGACAGAGTCATTCGAGTTGCCTATATGTGTCATTCGAGTTTTATCTGAGAGTAATTCGAGTTTCATCATGACTTACACATTACATTCGAGAAACATTTATGTTTCATGCGAGTTGACAAGTGTGTAACACTTAGAAAATTTTCAGAAATAAGTGCTTTACAGCTTATTCGAGTTTAGGACATCTATCATTCGAGTTTTACATGTCTTCATTCGAGAAACTTCAAGACTCATTCGAGTTGAGTCAAACTTCATTCGAGTTGTATATAGACTGATTCGAGTTTCATAGACTCTTCATTCGAGTTTTACAGAGTATTATTCGAGTTTCATAGACTCTTCATTCGAGTTTTACAGAGTATTATTCGAGTTTCATAGACTCTTCATTCGAGTTTTACAGTATTATTCAAGTTTCATGAATACATTATTCGAGTTGGGTGTAGACTTATTCGAGTTGTTTCATATGTCACCCGAGGTTGTTAAAGTGTCATTCGAGAAACGTATAGGTTCATTCGAGATTCATCAGAAAACTTTTCTAAGTATAATATTTTAAAGTTTTAAGAAAAATGTCACATTTTTTAAGAAATTGTTATAAATTTGTGTTTTTCTAACATTGGTCTCTAAACGATTGACTTTGGAGTCCTCTCAATAATTTTCAATTATTGTCAGGAATCCCGATGCTTTAAACAGAAAATCACAAGTTTTTGCAATTTCTGATAAAAT
This sequence comes from Centrapalus pauciflorus, assembly GCA_020465985.1. Classification (NCBI taxonomy): domain Eukaryota; kingdom Viridiplantae; phylum Streptophyta; class Magnoliopsida; order Asterales; family Asteraceae; genus Centrapalus; species Centrapalus pauciflorus. The sequence continues at coordinate 30,064 of JAANYP010006515.1, forward strand.
GTTACAAGTTTTTCTACATTTTGAAAGTTGTCCTTTGTATACTTGGTAAGCCTAACATGAATTTTATTTTTTACAGGTATTCAAATGGCATCTCCTGTACAATCCCAAAATTCTAATTCCTCTGATGCTCAATCATCATCAAATCATACCCTCGTCTCTACCCCAGTCAGATCAACCTCTGTAGCCCGTTCTTCACAAACCCAAATTATTCCTGATAATCAACTTGTCAAGCCAAAACATTGTCTTCCTTTCAGGGACAATAACCACCGTTTAGATCCCAAAGTTATAAAAGTAAGCCATCCGATCATTGTGGACATTCTAAAAGGCCATCCTCTTGGTTATCTGCTTCAGTATAAGCCGTCTATTCCACAAGTGTACTTACAACAATTTTGGCATACTGTCAAATTTGTTCCTGCGGATGGTAATCACCATTTCAAAGTGACGATTGATCAATTCAAGACGAAGATCACTCTTGCAAGGCTTCGTCACAATTTATTTCTTCCACGCCGAATAGACACTGTGAACTTTCCAGAGTTAGCAGATTTTGAGGATTTTGTTTCTGATGAAGAGCTTGTCCATGATTTGATCTGTCTAGGCTACTCAAAGCCACTTCCGAAGAGCTCCAAATTTCACAGAAATGGATTAAATGGTGAATGGTACACACTGTTTGGTATCATTAATCGTTGCATGACTTCAAAGCATACTGGGATTGACCGATGCAGCATCCATTGCCTGAGAATATTTCATGGGATTGCATTCAACAAACACTATGACTTTGCTCAGTGTATCTGGGAAGATCTAAAGGAGATTGTACTTGCTAAAACCACAAACAGAGCAAGGAAATTCGTTCCACTTCAAAGATTTATTCAAATTCTAATCCGAGGGATCTTAAGGGCTAATGAAAATATTCCAAAGAGAGCCAATTCTCAAAGATGCCCAGACTATGTTATGATGAGTCTACATGAAGTGCCGGACTCTCCAAATGCAAACATCATGCCAATTCCTGAATATTTGCTGAAGTATGCAGATCAAGAAAGTGAAAATGTGAGATTGTACAGAATAGATCATGCTCCGATAGAGACCCAAGAACCGGGTTCTCTTAGCCCAGGAGCTTTAAGGATTGAGGAACCTCAGCAAGGGACTGAAGTTCAGGTTGCCCAGTCTGTGAGTGAGGGAGTAGGAAGTGTGAGGGGTGGTGAGGAAGAAGCAACAAAGTCAGATTCTGAGAGGACATTATCTGATATTCAAGAAGAAGAGGGAGAAGGAGCTGATGATGATGATGATAATGATGATGATGGAGGTGATCATCATGAGGGAGGAGGTTTGATGATCGATATAGTACAGATAGCTGAACAGAGTGTGAGGGAGGTCCTAAGCCCAGAAAGCCGGGACATAGCTACATCTGCTGTTAGCTCTCCTATGAGAGTTAGCATTGAACAAGTCAGTATCCCACTGACGACTGCACACCCTCCTATCCACTCAATCTTCTCTCAACAGGAGATTGTTTCATTTGATCACCGGGATGAAACACACGATCTATCCGAAAGTCAATTGGACTTGATGGATATTGAAACAAGTGCACAATTGCCCGTGTGTACGCCTTCATTTGAATCACAAAGTCTAGATCCTATACACTTTAGGACACTTGAGTCAACTTCATTCGTTAAAGTAAGTGTGGCTAAACTTAGTGTTCCCACCGGAACACCCTTAGTAACGGAAGCATTTTTTGCTCCGTCACTTGAAGAGGGTGGAAGTCCAGTCAGAGAAACGCCAATACCAACTCTGAGCACTGGCCACACAGAAGTTCTTTTTACAAGTTCGACTGTTGTGTCAACTGGAAGTCTACGTGACCCAGTGGTGAGTTTATCCCCTTTTGTTACAGAGTCAACTTTGACAAGTGCACTGAATGCAGCTGTATCTGGTGTCAATTTGCATGTCTCTAATCAGTTAGCGGAAGTAATGGCTCAAATGACAAATATTCAGAAATTTTTAAAGGGAAAAGATGTTGCAGAGGAGTCTGTCAAGCAAACTGACTCAAAGCAAGCTATAGAAGACTTGAAGGAAGAATTGAAAGATTTTGTTTTTGAGCAGTTTGATGAAATGCGAGTACGTATGATCAGTCTGGAAAATACAGTGGTAACGGCGTTGGGTAATCTTTCGGAAAGAGTAGCTGCAGTGGAAGATACCTGCAAGGCTCAAGCTTCCTCATCAAAGAGGAAACATGATGAGCATGACGAAGACTCCGATGATGCTCCTCATGAGGGGGAGAAGAGGAGAAAGCTTGATGAACCGACTCCTGGAGTTTTAATGATAACGTATCCGGAAAAGGAGCCGGAAGCTCAGGAGAAACAAGCCGGGGGATCTAAAGAATCTGCTGGTGAACAGAGAGAACTGGGATTGATTCTTTATGAAGATGTTCCAGTTCCTTTGAACACTCAGCCCGATATTTATCAGTTTATTGAGTATATTGATTCAGAGGAAGACATACAAGAGAAAGATAAAGAGCTAAGTATTCAAGAGACAGGAGAAGAAAGAGAGGAGTACATTGAACTATCTGAAGATGATGACATAATTGCTTTGACAGATGTAGACTTTAGAGCTGATAGAATAGAGGAGGAGGAAGTGTTAGTTGAAGAAATAATGAAAGATGTTGAATCAACACCAACGGTTGAAAAGCCTGAGGTGATTGTACAGATTAAAGAAGAATTTGAAGAATTTCCTGTTGAGAGCAGTATGGCTCAAGAAACAGTAGTTTTGAATGAAGTGGAGGTGATGGATAGATTTTTTAATGAATTTGTACTTGCTGATGAATCAAAGAAGCAACACAGACTAAGATTTCAAGCACAACAAGTGGTGCAGAGGGAGATTCAAGATATGTTAACTCTGTTGAATAAGGATGAAATAAGCAAGAAGAAGGTGAAAAAGCTTGAACTGCCAGAGAACAGGTCTGCGGAGTTTATCAGAAAAAGAAACAAGATGCCGTACATTGAAGATATTCTGGAGAAACGGATCTTTTGCAAAAAGCAAGCTCCATGCTCATTTCACAAGTTATTCCGAGTTCTAGAGCCAAATATGCCTAATCTGGTCAACTATGTCAGTTTCCTGAGAAATAAAACACAGGAGGTTGAGAAGGTTAAGAGCGAATTCAGAATAGTGGATCTGGTGCAGATTGAAAAGGAAAGATTTGTTAAGGTTTTCTATCCGAAGTTTACTGTCACTAGGTCTGATGGAAATACGTATGTATTCACGGAAGCTGACATGTTCAACATGCACTTAGTCGATATTGAAGATCTTTTTGACGAACTGTGCAGAAATAAAAGGAATGAACATTGTAGATTTGCGCTAAAGACATTGTTTCACTTTATGCATACCAAACTGGTATTAATGTCAGTGCAAGATCTACAGATTGGGGTTGAAAGAGGCATGAGGAAGATAAATATGACTGCACCTCACAGAGATATTAAATTTGCTGGTGAGCTGAAAGAGTTTCAAGTAATAATGGTGAAGCATCCAGCAGTCATGTATAAAGATAGGAATAAAAAGTTGAGAGCAATGAGGAGTGTGGAGCTAAATAAGTTTTCTGATGGTACGTTGATTAAAGTTTTGAATGGTTTGAAAGGTAAGCTTGCTGCTGACCAGAAAAGGAAGACGAAGAAAGGAGCCTTATCTGTTAACGACCGAAGACTCATGGTTGAGTTTATTTCTAAAATTGAATGGAGGCTTTCGGATCGGAAAAGTATCAGAAGGTTTGAACAGAAGTTGGGCTTATCGATTTGAAGACTTTGCTATTTTCATCAAAGGGGGAGATTGTTAGAATATGTTTTTAATTGATGAAAATCAAAGTCTAGGGACTGTTTATGTATTTTCTTAATAGTTTGTAAATAGGTATAAATAGCCTTTTTGACTTTCCAAAATAGAGAGGTCTGTCAGAAACTTCTTTTTGTACGCATTCAATTTAGAAAAGGCAGCACTGTACGAAGAAGTATTTTCAGTTCTTCATTCTGTAATCATCAAGTTCTTCAATCAAATCATTCGGTTAGTATTGATTACATTTATTGTTCTTATTAATTGCATTGTGTTGATTGAATTGGTAGAAACTACATTTCACACGTAGGATGCTTAACCATAATAACTTGATATTATTTCAGATCTCCTGCAAACTTGATAACCCAATTTGGAGCTGTAAACTTGATAACAGAATTTATTGAGTTTATCTTCCTCATTCCTCTTTCGACTCCAATATGTAAATAGTGTACAGACATTAATACCAGTTTGGTATGCATGAAGTGAAAATTTGTCTTAAGTGCAAATCTACAGTATTCGTTCCTCTAATTGCAGCACAACTCATCAAATAAATCTTCAATATCTACCAGATGCATATTGAACATGTCAGCTTCAGTGAATGAATAGGTGTTTCCATCAGCTCTTGACACAGTAAATGTAGGATAGAAGATCTGAACAAAACGATCTTTTTCAATCTTGATTAAATCAATTATCCTAAATTCACTTTTTTACTTTATCCACTGGCTGAGTTTTATTCCGCAAGAAACTCGCATTATTCACAAGGTTCTACATATTTGGCTCCAGAACTCTAAACAGTTTCAAAAACGTACAGGGAGCTTACTTCTTGCAGAATATTCTCTTCTCTAAGTAATCTTCAAGATATGGAAGTTTATTCCTTTTGTTGATATACTCGGCTGTTTGTTTTGCAGATAAGTGTAATGCTTTAACCTTTTTCTTACTGATTTCATCTTTGTTGAGCAAAGTAAGCATATCTCTGATTTCCATTTGAACTACCTGCTGAGCTTCAAATCTTAATCTATGCTGTTTTTCTGATTCGTTAGACAGGATGTATTCGTTAAAGAACCTTTCCATCACTTCAACTTCATTTAACACAGTAACCTCTTGTGGAATAACATTCTCTATCGGAAATTCTTCAATCTCTTCTTTAACTTGAACCGTAACCTTAGGCTTTTCAACCGTCGGTGTTGGTATAGTATCTTTCAATATCTCATATACTAATTCTTCTTCTTCTTCAAGTCTATCAACTTGTACATATATATCAATTAAGACAAACATGTCATCATCATCAGATAACTCAATCTCAACTTCTTTCTCTACTTCTCTCTCTTTTCCTTGAATCAATAACATCTGCTCTTGGACGTCATCATCAGAATCATTATACTCCTCAAAACTGTAAATTTCTGACTGAATGCTTAAAGGAACTGGAACATCTTCATAAAGAATCATTCCCAACTTGCTTTGAGCATCAGCACGTTCCTTTGAGCTTCCGGCTTCTCCTTTCTCTTGTATTTCAGCCTCTTTCTCAGGACATGTGATCATCAATAATCCAGTTCCTGGCTCATCAAGCTTCTTCCTCTTCTCCCCCTCATGAGGAGCATCATCGGAGTCTTCATCATGCTCGTCATGTTTACGTTTTGGAGCTGAAGCTTGAGTCCTACATGTTTGTTCAACGACTGATACTCGTTCAGACAAATTTCCCAATGCTGTGATTACTGTACTCTCCAACCCCATCATGCGTTCTCGCATATCATCAAACTGTTCAAATACAAAATCTCTTAGCTCTTCTATAGCCTGATTTGGATCTGTTTGCTTCACGGTTTCTTCTACTACAGATTTGCCCTTTAAGAACTTGTGGATATTTGTCATCTCAGACATGACTTCGGATAGTTGAGCCATCAAGTGACTGTTCACTCCTGCAATTGTGGAATTCAAAGCTTGATTTAAAGACGATTCAGTAACAAAAGGGACAAGGTTAACCACTGGGTCACGTAAATAACCAGTTGTCACGACAGTGGAACTTGTATAAAGAACATATGTGTGGCTAGTTCTCAGAGTTGGTAGTGATGTAGCTCTGACTGGACTTCCAACCTCTTCAAGTGATGGAGCAACAAATGATTTCGTTACTGAGGTTGTTCCGGCAGTGACACAGAGTTCAGCTGCACTCACTTCAACACATGAAGTGGACTCGAGTGTCTTAATGTGTATCGGTTCTAGACTCTATGCATCAAAAGAAGTTGTACACCCGGGCAGATGTGTACTTGTTTCAATATCCATCAAATCCAAAGATTTTCGGATAGCATATGAGCTTCATCCCGGTGAACAATTGAAACAGTCTCCTGTTGGGAGGAGACTGAGTGGCCGGTGAGGTGTGCAGTCGTCAGTGGGATGCTGACTATTTCAATGCTAACTCCCTGTTGGGAGCTAACAACATATGTGGTTTGGTCTCGGCTTTCTGGGCTGGGAACATCCCTCACACTCTGCCTAACAATTTCTGCTATATCAATCAACCCTGCACCTCCCTCAGTATGATCATTTCCTCCTTCATCATCATCATCATCATCATCCTCTCCTTCTGCAGCTCCCTCATGAATATTTGACAGAGTTCGTTCTGAATTGGAGCTGCTAGCTTCTCCCTCACCACCCCTCACTTGTGCTTCTACTCCCTCACTTACTGGTTGGCTTCCCTGAACTTCAGCCCCATGCTGAAGTTCCTCCTCTGCTATAACTCCCTGGTTGAGAGAACCCAATTCTTGGTACTCTATAGGAACGTGATCTATATGGTACAACCTCACATTCTCACTCTCCTGATCAGCATATTTCAATAACTCTTCAGGAATTGGCATTATATTGGCATTTGGTGAATCTGGTACCTCATGTAAGCTCATCATGACATATTCCAGGCATCGTTGAGAATTGGATCATTTAGGAATATTTTCATTTGCCCTTAAGATGCCTCTGATCAGAATTTGGATAAACCTTTGAAGAGGGACAAATTTTCTTGATCTATTTGTCGTCTTTGCTAGCACGACTTCCTTCAGGTCCTCCCATATACACCGTGCGTAGTCGTAATGTTTATTAAATGCGATACCATGAAATATTCTCAGACAGCGTATGCTACACCTGTCAATCCCCATGTGCTTTGACTTTATGCACCGGTTGATGATGCCAAAAAGTGTATACCATTCGCTATTAAGCCCATTCCTATGGAACATAGAACTCTTTGGTAATGGTTTTGAATACCCCAAACATATTAGATCATGTACTAATTCTTCGTCTGAAACAAAATCTTCAAAATCAGCTAACTCTGGAAAATTCACTGTATCGATTCGACGAGGCAGAAACAGATTATGCCTCAATATGGCTAAGGTAATTTTGGTTTTGAACTGATCGATGGTAACCTTAAAATGATGGTTACCATCAGCTGGAACAAATTTCACAGTATGCCAGAACTGTTGAAGATAGACCTGAGGAATCGAGGGTTTGTATTGTAGAAGATATCCTAAAGGATGACCTTTTAGAATGTCTACGATAATCGATGGCTTACTTTTATGACTTTGGTGTCAAGGCGATGATTGTTATCACGAAATGGTAGGCAGTATTTTGGTTTGACAAGTTAATTGTCTGGAATGAGGGTAGAAGGTGAAGGTCGGGTGACGGATGCGAATTTTACTGGTTTAGAAACAAAGGTGTGATATGATGAAGAATGTGAATCAGAGGAGTTTGAGGGTTGGGATTGAGCTGGTGATGCCATTTGAAACATGTGAAAAGTAATATACATGTTAGCCTCAACAGATAATCAAATGAAATCCTGCAAATAGAAAAATAAAACATTTTGCTAGAAATTGGAAAAATGTGTGTTTTTCTGTTTAAAACATTGGGATTCCAGACAATAATATTAAAAATATTATTGTTAGGATTCCAAAGTCAATCTTTCAGAGACCAATGTTAGAAAAACACAGATTTTAAAAAAATTTCTCGAATAATGTGAAATTTTTCTTAAAAATTTAAATTTCCAACACTTAGAAACTTTTTGAACAAAGTTGAGTATGAAACTCGGATGAAATGTAAAATTTCTCGGATAAGGTATGACTAAACTCGATGGACATAAGTATGGAACTCAAATGATAAAGCCTTTTCTCGAATGTACCTAAGGACCAACTCGAATGATACTTAAGACCAACTCGATTAACAATGATGTTTTCTCGAAGAACATGCAACTCAACTCGAATGAACCTGATTGCTGTCTCGAATGAAAGTGAATATCGAGACCTTGAATGAAAAATTTCTAAGTCCTTTTCACATAGTCAACTCGATCATCAGAAAGAGTTTCTCGAACTAACTGTATGGTCAACTCGATTGACACATGAGTGGACTCGAATGAAAGAAAAATATTCTAAGTCCTTGAATGAATTCAACTCGAATAAATCTTGAAAGGACTCGAATAATATATGAGTTCAACTCGAATTAAACTTGAAGGAACTCGAATGACTCTTGTTATCGAGAGGTTTTGAAAAATTTTTCAAGTCCTGAAAAGAAAACTCAACTCGGATAACATATGTCATTTTCTCGAAATAAAAAGCAACCAAATCGAATTAAACAAACTTGTTCTCGATTGGTGTTTCACTCAAATACTTGATGCATTCTCGATTATAGTTGTAATCGAGAAAATGTTGAAAAAATATTTCTAAGTCCTCATTCACTGATTTTCAAAAATTTCAATCTAGGGACTTTTTCACTTATTAAAAACTTGAGTCCCACTCGAAAAATGATTTCAAATAACTTTTGTTTACTGAACTTTGTTCAGAAACAACAATTTCTTTGTAAAAATCTCAATTTTCAGTGTTTTTGAACTCGAAAGTTTTTAAACCAAATATTTTAAATTTATGTTTGTGTGTTTGAAATTGATACTTGAAATTTGAGATTAAAGTTCAAGATAGTTAGTCGTAGGCAAACACACATTTAATTTCAGATTAGTAAGAACAAATCATAAAAAAACCCATGAACCACACACTGATGTTCATACGAACACACACATATATCTCACTATTCGCATACGGAAACTAAACATATAACATATAAACTGAAAACAATACATGAAACTATGAAATGAACTTACAATTTGCAACTCAAACGGTGAATAAATCTGATTTCTTTGATTTCTTGAGGTTACTTCGTGATGAAGGAAGGAAGTTGAAAGAGTCGGTGAACAGTGGTTAAATATTTCGAAAAAGTAATTTTGAAATTTGAATTTCAACTTTATAGTTGAAAATTTCGAATTCAAATTTCATTCTAACCCGGCCCACTTACTCTCATTAAAAAAAATTTGGTTTTTGATTGTAAGCCCATTTCACTAAAAAAAATTAACTGACTTACAAAAATTACAACCACTAAAAAAAATTAACTCCAACAAAAAAAATTGAACAAAACAAAACAAACAAAAAAAAATTTTAACTAAAAGAAATTTAAGTAAAAAATTTTTTAACTAAAAGAAAATTAAGTAAAAAAAAATAGCTCCCCCTTGATGTTTGCAGTTTAGCTCCCCCTCAGATGTATATATCATTATAGGTGTCTGCTCCCCCTACAAAAATCAGATAAAAATTTATCAGATTTTCACAAAATCATATAAAATATCTTTCTGCTCCCCCTGCACATGACAATCCAGATCTGTTAAACTCTGAAGAAAATTAAACTTGAAATTCACATGAGTTTAACATCAAAATCTAAATCAAAATAAATAATGTAAATTTAAAAATTATAATTTGTAATATCTGAATGTTTAAATCTAATGATTCAACATACCCAACTTGTATACTAAAAAATTAAAACGTTTTTCATCTAATGCTTTGGTAAACAAGTCAGCTAATTGATATTCAGTAGGTACAAAATATAATTCTAAACTACCATTTTCTACATGATCCTTAATAAAATGATACCGGATGTCGATGTGTTTGGTTTTATAGTGTTGCACTAGATTAGATGCTATGGCTATTGCACTTTGAGAATCACAATATATGGGAATCTTCTGTGGTGTAAACCTGTAGTCTCTGAGTTGGCTCTTCATCCACAACACTTGAGAATAGTGTAGGTCCCAAAAGGTTTCCCTTAGTGTATTGTTCTAAGCAGTAGAAGGGGGGTGGGGGGTGAATACATCTAATTAAAATCTCAACACTCTTTTTTCAATGTTTGTGTATATTATTAAAAAGTGTTAATTACAAACAAGCTTGACTGCGGAAAGGTTCAAGCTGAGATGACAGATACAACAGATGTTTCAACTAGTCTAGGACACATTAGACTAGATGCAATGAATACACTCACTTAGATATACTCATTGTTTTACAAGACACAGATGGACAGCTTGAATAAGAGCAGCTTGGACACACGTTACGGTTTTATTCAAGCAGACTTGCATGCATGAAAAACACACTTCAATGCACGATATGAATTTCTCACTCTTGGTTTTCTCACAATCCTTAGAAGCTTCCTTTTATACTCTCACTGAGAATCTCAGTGAAGCTTCTTCATTGGACGATGAGATAGTGGGATGTCTTTCCAAAAAGACAAAACAACTTTTCAGCACATTCTGATAAAGCAGACTACTCTTCATGTGGCAGAATCTTTGTCTTTTACATTTTGTCTCTGTTGCAAAAGGCTTTAACCAAAAGAGGATTGTCAACTTTGAATCTTTCATCTTTTGTTAAGGCCATTTTGGTATAAGAAATGGTATGTCACCCATTTCAAATATACACTTTGTCTTCATGTAACAGAACAACGTAGGCATCTTTTGCATCTTCTGTTTTCCACTTTGTCTTCGACTTTGTAAACTGATCTTGTAGTCCAAAACAATACAAGAGGACTTGGAAACATATTCCATAAAGTGTTTAGCCTGTTCACAAAGAACAGGTTCTGTTCACAAAGAACAGAACACTTAGAATTTTTCCAAGCTGCTCAGCAGAGTAGTGCAGTGTAGACAGTTTATGTCCAGTCTGTTCAACCATAATGGACAACTTGGGCAATTTGCCTTAGTTGCAACGAATGCAACAGGGTAAACAACTTTGTCTTATATTGCAAATCGCTTTTCAGGTTTCAATAAGGCATTAACAGGCCTTAAATTATACCTTTAAGTGCGTCAAACAGGTTTGATTAAAAATCTCCCCCTAAGATGTAGAGCAAGTTTGATTGAGGCCTTTTTGTGCCTAACAATCTCCCCCTATTTGCAATAATCAGTCTAAGCTGATTTTATCAATAATCACCATATATTTTTACAATACACTTTGCTGAAATGAAATTACAACATTAAGGTAAAGTAAAGGATCAGTTTATATATACTGATTTTGATTACAAAAGAACATATGTTTTTACAAGAGTACAATTAATGTACTAATGTAGATTACAACTAATGTAAAGGAAAAATTACAACTAATGTAACAAAGTACAACTAATGTACATAAAAAAATTCAACATGTTGGACTGTTGATGGTGGGAGCAAGTAATGGTAAGCCTGTCCAACTAATGGACAGCTTTCATTCTTCATCTACTCAATAGCAGATGGACCTCCAAGCTGTGGAGCTTCTCCTTTAAATAATTGATCAAGCTCCTCCCTTGTTTCTTCAATTTCCTCCATTTCAACCCTTAGGAATCTAAAGTTAGGGTGTTGGAGCTCTCCTCTTTCATAGAACCCTTTGAGCTGATCCCAGATAACTACTCTCCATTTTACAGATTTTCTAAAGGAGTTTGCAATTCTAAAAGCAATAAGTTGCTTAAGACCAACCTTATGTAAATCTGATGCTCTCTGGAAACACTTTTTCTTTGTAAGGGGATCTACAAAAAATAGCCCCAGCTCAGGTTCTTCAATCAGCTTATCCTCCTCATGTTCCACTCCCTTGGGCAGGCTGTGATCTACTTCTTTGATTTCCACGACTACATCACCTTGGTCAATCATTATCAGGAGCTCTTCCAGCTCAGTATCCTTTCTCCTTCTCATGGCCTTTATCTTGGGTGCAACCACTGAGGTACCATTGATTTGTTCTTCTGTGATCAGGCTAAGATCCTTCACTATTTCCATTAACTTTTTGACATATGCCCTGATAGTCTTAGCAGTTTCAGACTAGACTGGCTCAGGTTAATTGCCAATTCTACCCATTCTCTGAATCCCATTTGTGCAACGTCAGTGTGTTCATATGCTTCCAGTTCTAGACCTTCAACACCCATTCTGGTTATATGTAACTTCCACTGTTTGTCTTTTCTTGAAATGGGAACAACTTTAACATTTGGTTCCCTGGCAAGTCTTCTGTTTGCAACATCAAAGAACTTTTTCCTTGCCAGGTTGTCAAAGTGAATCTGGGCTCTTGCAGAGGAGGATGCTTGCATAGACTTGGTCACCGAGACCTAAGCACCCTGTTCCTTTTCACTTTCCTTCTCAGTCACTGACTCTCTAGCAGCCTCTAGCAATTTCCTTTGGACTTCCAAAGAAGGCATTTTAATTTTACTTGCCTCCTTGAATGCAAAGGTCCTTGCAGCTCTGGCAGAGGCTTCTTCTTTATTTAGTTTTTCAAGGGCTTGGAGCTGTTCTTCCTTGTATTCATAATAAGTCTCCATAGAGACACCCATTTCTTTAGGTCTGGCCTTGTCAAACTTTAGTTGAGCAGCTTTAAGGTAGTCAGGGTCTACAGATGGTTTTTTCTTCCCTTTAGCTGTTGTTGATGGAACAACTTCAGGTTCCTCTTCCTCCTCTTATTCTTCTTGTTCCAATATCAGATGTCTCCTTCTGCCTGACCTGTCCCTAGGAATGGATTCCTCCCCCTTAGATAGTGAAGGGTTTGGAGATCGAACCTGAGTAGGCTGAGCAGCTTTAGTTGGATGGGAGACATCCTCAGTGGGACCTGTAGGACCTGTTTGTGAGGCACGTGCTGCTTGACCAACAGATGCTGATTTCTTCTTAGAAGGAGAAGAAGATTTCTCCCCATTAGACTTGGTCTTTGAGGCAGATAACTTCTCCCCTTTGAAGGAGATGGCACATAGCCTTCAACATGTGGTCTGCCTGGAGAAACAAATTCAGCAGGCATAGCAGCAGTTTTGGCAGCAGGTTTGGGGCCAACCAGGCTATGCACTAAGAAAGCCAAGTTGTCATTAACCTCTGCAAGTTGGTTAAGGCAGGTCTGAAGAGAGGTATTTTGGGAAGTAGCAATAGAAGACAGCTTAGAGAGGGCTTCCCTGTCAGAAGCTGTGAACAACAAACTTTGAAGTTGTGCAAGATGTAGTTCAAGAGAATCTTGCACATCATCAAGATTTAATGACACAGAATTTGACAGAGAGATGATTAAACTGTTTAAGATGGCCAATGTAGAAGGAAGGGTGTTTGTGAAAGTATCTAGGAGAGTTGACAGCTGTTGGGAGACAGCTGCCATGGAGGACACATAGTCCTGTTGAGTGGAAAGAATAGAGGAGAGGGTAGTGGAGATAGTTTGCAGCTGTGCAGTGAGTGCAAGCAGGTGTGAGGATTTATCAGCTTGAGGAGGAGGGGTTGGAAAGGAATTCTTGAACGAATCAAATAATGCTTTAAGCTGTGCAGACACAAAGTCTAAGTTGATGGATGGTAGGGAGGTCATGGAGTTTTCCAAAGAACCTACTTTGTTGGTCAGCAAAGAGAGCTTATCCTTTAAAGGAAGATCTTTGGGGGATGGGGGAGTATGTGTGGATTGTTTGGATTGTGTAGAGGGTGAAGAATGAGAATGGGATGAGGATGAGGCAGGTGTTTGAGGATTTGTTGGGGAAGGCAGGGAGACTTTGGAAAGGAGTTCCATAGCCTGAGCATAAGTGAGGTGGCCCAGCTTGGAAGGGTCAATGGATCCTTCAGTAGTGGCTATATCTGCTTCATCAGGAGAAGGGGTAGGAGATGGTGGCCTTTCAGATGCTGCTTGTGTTGCAACACCTTCATCAAGACCTTGGGTGGTTCCCTCAGCAGTTGCTTGGTTTGGAGGCACCTCATCATGGGGAGATGGGATGTGCATTTCAACATCAGCAGTGGTGAAACCTGCTGATGGAGTTTGCAAATGAGGGGCAGCCTCACCAGAGGGATGGTCTATTCCATGTGGTTCATCAGCTTGGGAAGATGGTCCTTTAACAGCTGTTAGGTGTACAGCAGCTGCATCACTAGGAGCAGAAGTTTGAGGCTGATCTGCTGGATGGTCTATTCCAGTAGTTTGGGCACCTCGTGCAGACTCAGGTTGTGTTAGAGAAGTATGAGATGGAGACTGTGTGAACTCAGTGTGGAGTGGAGTGAACTCCTGTCTTTCAATATCCTCAGCCTGTTGAGAGGCTGGGATAGCAGATGTGGTAGCCTCCATGTGTAAACTGGTTCATGTTGGGAGGGACTAGAGGGTTTAGGCTGACTCTGGGTGGACTTAGGTTGGAGTGAAGCCTGCTCCAATGATGCTGGACCTTCTCCCAAAATAGGAGAGGCATCATGTGTTGCTTCTTTTTCAACTGACTCCTGTTGAGAGGAGTCAGAGGGGCTAGTTCGGGTAGGTGGTTTCATCCTAGCTAAGGATTTTCTCCTTGAGTATTGTGACATTGTGGGGGATTGAGGAGAAGTAGCAGGGAGTTGTGTTTGGACTGGTGGTGAGACTGGGTCAGGAACAGGGGGGTTAACATGTTCCATGGTCTTAGGTGCCACAAAGGCACCAGCCACAAAGGCTTCATGTTCAACAAATGAACCAGGGTGAGAAGTCTGCTCCCCCTCAGCCACTGAGGCTGAAGGGGCAGACTTTGACTTAGCTGTTTTAGCCTTCTTGCGGACAGGCTCAACTTGAGTCGATTCCAGGACCCTTTTGACAACTTTGGGCCTGGATTTAGATTTTCCTGTGGGAGCAATCACTGGATCCACCCTCACAGTAGAGGGTCCTGCCACCATGCCAAGCAACCTCCTCATTGGTGTAGAGAGAGGAGGTTCATTGGGAAGAACTGGAGTATAGAAAACTCTATTCCCAATTACTGGGAATGTAGCAGTAAGCAAGACGGGTTGAGAGTTGTAGAGATGCTCACCACAAACATGCTTGAATATGAGGCTCAGAAACCTTGGATATCTGACAGCAGCTGGACGTGTTTCCTGCTGTACCAGGTTCCTCAAATTCACAAAAATCCAACGAGCCATGTTCAGTGTAGTCCCATCCACAAGCTGTAGGACTATTGGGATTTCATCAAGGCTAAGCTGGTCAAAAGAACCAACTTTGCTGCTGAAGCACATCACCACAGAGGCAAATAGAAAGTTGTAGGTTGGTGAGAGATCCCTTCTGAACAGAGTGGCTCTAACTTTGGGTTCTGCTACACCACAGAAACGTAGCAAATTTCCCATCTGATCATTTTCAGGCTGTGGCTGGTCATATGTTTCAGCCACAGGAAGATGAAGAACTTCCCTGATGAGATCAGTAGTTATCTCAATGGTCTGAGTCCCATTGAGAATGGTTGCCCTGATGATTTTGGTCACTGGATCATAAGCACAAGTGTACCAAAACTCATACACCATCTGTTGGTACAGGACACCAGGAGATGCAGTCATAGCATAGTTTAGGGGGTGAACCTTCAGAAACTCCACCATGTTTTCATAACCCTTCCCCACGTAGTTTTTGGGAATGGTTAAATTTGCAATATAGTTTATGGGTTTTAGGGTCAGCATCGTGGTAACAGAGGGGTGTTTCTCAACATCGTTACCAACGAATACTGGAAGCAAAGAGTTATTTTGGTGAGCCATTTTTAGAGTAGTGGAAAGACGAGTACTGGACACTTAGTCGATTTAGGGTTCTTTGGGTATTTATGGTAGCACTAGAGAAAGAAGATGATGAAACAGTAGAGGAGGTATTTATAGGATTCGAATGTGAGTGGGTAGGAGAGAGAAAGGTTTGGGCGGTTGATTTGAAATGTTCTTTAACGGAAAACGGAACGGTTGTCCATGTCAGAACGGTTGTCAGACCACTTGAACCTTTTTAGTCACTAACACACGTTAACACACATTGTCCATAGGTAATTAAGTTAAACAAATATAGAATATTAAGTAACTTAATTTTGAAGAAAGGTAATTAAAACTGATGTTCTAAGCTGTTGGTTAAACCTGTGATGAGCAGGGTTCATCACACACTGTTCATTCCTCAAGATGTTCATTCATCCTGTCCAGCTATATAAGAACAGGTTATGTGCAATAGAGGACCAGGTTACAAGACAATGTCTTGTATGACAGATTGATAGAGTGAGCAGTTTGGAGGTTTGATCAACAGAACAGGTTTGAAGTGAAAACTGATGTTATCATACTTGTTATACGCTCAAGCTGCCAAGCTTTCAGAAATTGGCTAAGTGTAGAACATGCAGAGCCTGTTCTGTCTAAGCTGTTCTGAGAAACTTGAGCAGTTTGAGACATATGATGCCTTAGAGCATTAAGGACACTTAGTCACTTTTTATTTAACATGCCCAGCTTGCTTTCAAGATAATTAAACCTGTTTTCATCAAGAGGCTTGGTGAAGATGTCTGCAAGCTACCATCTGAAGGGATGAAGAACACTGTTTTAGATACAGTGATGTGAATCAAAATCCCGACTTCCGTACTAGCCTGACCACCTTTTTTGAGAACAAGTAAGCTCCAATGCATGCTTCCTTAGTCAAACTATCATGAGTTATAAGGATCATACGGTTTAAGTATGACCTTGAAACCCGAAAATCTTCCAATGTCGATCCTAATGCTACAGTTGCTATCGGTTGCTAGCCTCAAAAAAATCTTTGTACCCTCATGGATACGGCGCGAATTCGGGTAACGGCTACAAGGGAGAAAGAAAAAGGAAACTGTACCCGACCAGGGATGGACGTAAACTCGTAAGCCAGCCAGTTAGTTATACCCTTTAAATAAAAAAGTTCAGTAAGTCAGTTTTCTCTTTCGCTTTCACACGATTATACACGAAAGGTTAGTTCTTTGCTTTTCCTTGTGATAAGATAAAGTGATAAATCACCCGTTAGTCAACGTCGGTGAAGTCTATCTAAAGTCAATCCAGGGAAGTCCCTGCTAGTGTCAATCCAACCCACGTTCTGGTGAGAGATCCTGAACTAAGGACTTCAAGCTAGAAGTTCTCTATGTGACCTATATAAACAACCGGAAATGCTAGACTAAGAACTTTTTTATTATCTGAATCTTAAGAACAGGACCCTACCCTATTCTCGAACCCTCTGCCGAGCTCCACCCTGCCCGCATTTTTTTTTTTTTTGAAGGGGCCAAAGAAATGTCTCCACCTGCTGTGTTCATCTGTGGAATAAAACTTATTTCCACATTACCTTTCGGGATGTGATCCCTGATAAAATGATGTCTGACTTCTATATGCTTTGTTCTGGAATGAAATACTGGATTGTTGGAGATAGCTATACCGCTTGTATTATCACACAGAATAGGAGTCTTCATATATACAAGCCCATAGTCTTCAAGCTGATGCTGCATCTATAGAATCTGCCCACAGCAGCTTCCAGCAGCAATATACTCAGCTTCAGCAGTAGAAGTAGAAACTGAGTTTTGCTTCTTGCTACACCAACTGATCAACTTACCACCAAGGAGTTGACATCCACCTGTTGTGCTTTTTCTGTCTAGCCTGCAGCCTGCAAAATCAGAATCTGAATATTTAGTTAGCTCAAGACTTGAGTCTTTGGGATACCAAAGACTCAAACCTGGTGTACCCTTAAGGTATCTGAAGATTCTTTTTACAGCAGCTAGATGTGATTCCTTAGGATCAGCTTGAAACCTAGCATATAAATAGGTAGCAAACATAATATCTGGTCTACTAGCAGTTAAATATAGCAAGCTCCCAATCATGCCTCTGTAAGCTGTTCCTGAAACAGCTTTGCCACTGGTATCAGCATCCAACTTTACATTGGTTGCCATTGGGGTTTTGATAGGAGAACTTTGATCAAATTTAAACTTTTTCAAAAGATCTAAAGTGTACTTTCTTTGATTTATAAAAATTCCATTTAAGGTTTGTTTAACCTGTAATCCTAGAAATAAAGTGAGTTCACCCATCATACTCATTTCATATTTTGATTTCATGAGTAGTGAAAAATTCTTGCATAATGCTCATTAGTGGAACCAAATATTATGTCATCCATATAAATTTGAACAAGCATAATAGCAGACTTCACCTTCTTTATGAACAATGTGGTATCCACTTTACCTCTGGAATAACCATTGCTCATAAGGAAATCAGTTAGAGTGTCATACCAGGCTCTAGGGGCTTGCTTTAGACCATAGAGGGCTTTGTCCAGCTTATAGACAAATCCTGGGTGATGTTCATTTTCAAAACCTGGAGGCTGCTTGACATACACTTCTTCTTGCAGCTTCCCATTCAGAAATGCACTCGTTACATCCATTTGAAATACCTTCATACTCTTGTGGGCAGCATAGGCTAGTAACAAACGAATTGCTTCTAACCTGGCCACTGGAGCAAATGTTTCATCATGGTCAATGCCTTCATCCTGTCTGTAGCCTTGAGCAACCAATCTTGCCTTATTTCTAATAACATGACCTTGCTCATCCATTTTCTTCCTGAAGACCCATTTAGTGCCAATTATTGTTTTACCTTTAGGATCAGGGACCAGCTTCCATACTCTGTTTCTCTCAAACTGATTGAGCTCTTCTTGCATGGCAGTGATCCAATTGGCATCTTTTAGTGCTTCATCCATTTTCTTAGGCTCCATCAGGGACACAAAGCTAAAAAACATACAAAAGTTTCCTAAGCTGTCCCATCTTGTTTGCACCCCTTTGTTGATGTCACCAATTATTTGAACATTGGGGTGACACCTGATCCACTTAGAATCATGCCTCAATGAAAATTCTCCTGTGTTATTTGCATCTTCAACAGGTCTTGTTGAACAGCTTTCAAGATTTTCAGACACACTGTTATCTTCTGCCTGTTCACTTGTTGAACATGACTCTCCATTGTTGAACATATCAGCAGAGGATCCAGGAAAATCAGCATTGATTGATTCAGGACATGGTGTTGTAATTATGTCAGTACACTTATTCACACAGGGTGTATCAACATAGTCATCATCATGTACATTGCGGTTAACAGGTTCCACTCTGGGTGTAGTGGAAGCTTTTGAGTCCTTTTTTTCATTGATGGAATGCATGAGATCATCAAAGCTGAACTCTCCTGAAACTGATTCAGGAACAGCTTTGGTGGAAGCACTCCTAGACTCTTCAAAGGTGACATTGATAGATTCATCTATCACCTTTCTTTTGTAGTTGTTTACTCTGTAGGCTTTGGAGATAGCAGAGTATCCAACAAACACACCTTCATCAGCTTTGGGTTCAAATTTTGCCAACTGGTCCCTCTGATTCAGAATGAAGCAGGAACACCCAAACACATGGAAATAGCTAATATTTGGCATTCTCCCTTTGATTAACTCATAGGGAGTCTTGTTGAACCTTTTCACCACCAAGGATATGTTTTGGGTGAAGCAGGCAGTGTTGACAGCTTCAGCCCAGAATGATGAAGGTAAACATGATGCACACAACATGGTTCTAGCAGCTTCAATGAGAGTTCTGTTTCTCCTTTCAGCAACTCCATTTTGTTGCGGACTTCTTACAGCTGAAAAGTTTTGTGAGATCCCTCTTTATTCACAAAAGTCTTCAAGAGTACTGTTTTTGAATTCGAACCATGATTACTTCTAAGCTGCTTAACTTAAGTAGAGTTCAACATCTCCATCTTTTTTATAAATCCAATGATTTCTTTTAGCAGCCTCTCCTTTGCTCTTCAGAAAGATCACCCATGTAAACCTGGAGAACTCATCAACCATTACTAGAGTGTACCTTCTACCTCCTAGACTTGGGACACTTAGAGGTCCAAACAAGTCCATGTGGATTAAGACGAGAGGAGTATCAATAGAGAAATTGTGCTTAGATTTAAAAGATGTTTTTCTCTGCTTGCCTTTCTCACAAGCTGTGCAGAGTTTATCCTTAACAAAGGTTATAGAAGGCAAACCTGTTACCAACTCTTTCTTACAGAGTTTGTTGATATTCTTAAAGTTTAGGTGTGATAGCCTTTTGTGCCATAACCAGTTCAGGTCTGCATTGCTTCTTGAGATAAAGCAGGTTTCAGTTGTGGGATCAACAGAATTCATGTCCACAACACATACACCTTTCTTCCGTTGTGCACACAGCACAAATTTGCCTTGGGGATCCAATATGTAACCTAGGTGCTCATCAAAGTTAACCTTGTAGCCAGCATCACACAGTTGACTTATGCTAACAAAATTATGTTTTAGCCTAGACACATAGGCTACCCTTTTGAATACAGCAGCACCAGCTTGAAGAGTTCCATATCCTTCTGTGGATCCCTGTACATTGTCACCAAATGTGACTCTTGGCCCTTTTTCAGGCCTGAGATCACTCAGCAGGTCCTTACAACCTGTCATATGTCCTGAGCAGCCACTGTCCAAGTACCAAACCTGGGATGGTTGTTTGTCCTGCAGAGTGTCATGGGAAAATATTAGTTATTTTTAGGGGAACTCATCATAGGGATGAGTTCTCCTACTTCATCAACATTTGTTAATGGACCAGTAATATCCACACTAATATTCCCTATTTGGATTGTATGAGCTTGGATACTATCCTCATTGACCATATTACTTCCAACACTGCTAGTTTTTGCAATGATGGAACTAGTAGAGTCAACAGGCCTCATGTCCTCAGTTTCAGGACAGCCTTTGGCCATATGTGTCTTCTTCCCACATTTATAACATTTTCTCTTTTTGGCCCTTTTGGAAAAAGTACTTCCAGAAACATATTCTGAATCATTTTTGTTGATATTTTCAGCAGGTTTAGCAAACTTATTACCACTTTTAGAAGAATCAACACTTTGGGTGGAAGGCACAATGGCAACAGCTTTACCTGTATCCTCTTTCCTCTTTTTAGGAGGACATATATCAAATACAGGAAGTTTGATTGGCCTTTGACCTTCCACAGGTTTGGGAAAGTTATTCCCAAATTTCTCAGGTTGAGCAATGACTTTCCCTTTGCCCTTACTGAGATGTGATCGATGTTGCCTATCAACATAATCACTACTTTTGGTTTTGAAAGACTTACCTTCATTTATAACCAATTTTCCACTATGATTTAAAAACTTATTTGAAATCACAGCAGATTTGCTTTCAACATAAGACTTACTCCTATTGAAAGCATGCTGCTTACCTTTTGAAAGCTTTTTCTCAAAATGATCAGTATCAAAGGGATTAACAGGTCTCTTACCATCAGCTTTAGACCCAGAGCCTGTCTTGTTAACAGGTTTGGTATCCAAAGCTGCAGCTTGAGCTTGTTTTCCCTTCTTTTGATTGTGTGAACCAACTGAGCACTTAGCATACTGATTTGATGGAGAACACATTCCATCATCAGTTTTTGGAGCTTTTTCACACAAGCTGTCAGTGTTTTGAGGCCTAACAAACCTATTTGTTGAGACTAGCTTACCATTTACTTTCTGAAGGAAGGTACTTGGAAGCTCACCACGAGTGGATAAGTCTTTTTCCAGATTATTTATCTCAACAATTGAAGCTGCTTTGTCAAGATCCCCTCCAAGATAGGCTTGGATTTGAGTAGGGATCTGTTGACTGATACAATGACTGACTTTTTGTGCAGATTGGCACCAAGAGTCAACAATCTTTTGAAGCTTTGCATGTTTTGTGTCTGTTTCTCTCTTTTCTTCTAATAAAATGGATTTGATGTGTTTTAATTCATCAAGTTCAGTTTCCAACTTATGGAAGCTGTCCAGTTTACTAGTTTTTATTTCAAGATCAGCTTTTAGCTTGGAGATTCCAGACAACAAAACATTATGCTTCTCAATAGTAGGCTTTAGATCAACAAGCAAATATTCAAACATTTTAACTTTTTCATCAGTTTTGTAAGCTATAAAATTTTGTACCTTATACATCATTGTTGGGTTCCAGTTCTCTAAGCTGCTGAGGGCTTCAGCTTTAGCCATGTCTTGTTTGAAGTTGCTTGTTGATGGGACATCAGTGTTGGCCATCAGACAATTGTTATCTTCTTCATCTGAAGATGAGTTAGATTCCTCCCAATCACATGTCTCAGCCATGAGTCCCTTTTGCTTGTTGGAAGCCACTGAGTCTTCCAACTTCCTCAACTTAGCCATGGCCATTAGGTACTTAACCCTGTAGCCATCGTCCCTGTTTGTCTTGTATGGTTTGGATGATGGGCCAGCAGCTTTAGACACACACTCAGCAGCTATATGGCCAGTTTTGCCACATTTAAAGCACTCAACCTTAGTTTTATCAAATGCCTTCTTTTTAATGGCACCCGACTTCTTCAGCAGCATTCTTCCACCAAACCTCTTCTTGTTGAATTTCTTGACAAGCATTGCAATCTGTCAAGATCAAAATCACTACCTAAGATTAACTGGTTTGAATCAATCAGAGTATAAAACCAATAACCTTGCATTGAATCAAAGTCCAATTAAGTAGTTTGCGGAATAACACTAAAATATTTTAAGAAAAGCTTTCAAAACAAATAACACATAAGTATAATCAACAATCAAAATCTTTTGTATTGCCAAACTCAATGATTACAATCACCTCTAATCTGTTTGATTAGACGAAGAACACTGATTGTTCTTAGGGTTTTACAACCTTAGAGGCTTATGAAAACTTAATTAGAAAAGCAATTACAACTAAAATCAACTTGTACGTACAGACTTACAATAGAAAAACCTATTCTATGTATATATAATGCCTTCTGATTTGTTTCCTTGAGAAACTCTGATTTCTCTTGTAGTAGATATGCTTGAATATTCGAATATATATCTTTTCCTGAATTTCAGCACTTTTGGTTTATTGAGCTGTTGAGCAGCTTGAAGACTATCTGTTGAGCAGCTTGAACTTGAACACTGGCAGCTTGAACTTTTGAACTAGCAGCTCAAACTTTCTCAACTAACAGCTTGAACTTTGAAATTACACAGAAAATCTACAAACAGTTTGAGAAATCTATCTAACAGCTTGACATACTTAGAATATTTCCCAACAATCTCCCCCTAACTTAAACTCTTTACACAAGACTTTAAGTTTCTATACAAATAAGGAAATAAAACAAAGTCAAACTTTTATCTACAAACTAAGGCATCCAAAAACTTACAGTTGTGAAAGTTTCTGCTTAATTGCCTTCAAAAATTCTCTTTTCATCTCTCCTTTATCACAATATATCTTCACTGAGCTTAGTTTCACTAACCATGCCCTTGGAAGATCAAAGAATTAAAAATTTAAGAACATGTTGGATCCATTTGCAAATTTGAGTCTATATGTCTTTGATTTCACATACAGATCAACATGTGCAATCTTCATATCCTTGGCATCTTCTATATCTTTTTTTGATAGATTCTGGATCAAAAATGCTCTTCAAATCCTTTATACTCTGCTTTACCCAAAGTAGTGAAGACCTAGACTGACTCACAGCTCCAATATGGTGCATTCGAGTCAGTTCATCTCTGGTCAACCCTTGTACTAGGTGAACTATGCTCTTGTATTCTTCCTCAGGACCAGCTTCTCTTCTGACTACAAAATGATATTTTAAATCAATGTCATCCATTGACTTAGCATACCAATATTTGATAGGAGGTTTGGAGAAGTCATGCTGATCGAGGGTCTTTTCAAATTCCATCATTTTTTGAAGCTGATGCTCAAACAACACCCTTTTCACCTGATCAAGCTTTGCTTGTTGAAAAGCTTCTGATTGAGGATCATTAGCAACAGCTTGAATAGGAGGAGAAGGATCACTGACACCAGCTTGAGAATCACTTACACCAGCTTGAACTGGTTCTTGTTGACTTTGGACTTGTTGGGAGACTTTGGCTGCTTTTTGTTTTTCCATCTCTTTGTCATGTATGTCTTGCAGCTTTTCTGTTTCCCATGACTGAGCCATTTTCCTTGGAATTCCAACTGATGAAGAGAAATTGATCAGGACTTTTCTGTGCTCTGCCTTTGAATGCCCTGTTGGCATTTTCCTTTTCTTTTGATTTTCCTTGACCACAAACCCTCTTAGGAAATCACCTAAGGTTTCATCATCTTTCATTGGAGCATGGGTTTGCTGGTCTAACAGGTCATCCTGTTCTTCTGCTAATTTTCTGGCAAATTTAGCATCATGAGCAACTTGGGCTTCTATAGAAGAAAATTTAAGCTTTGGAGATTCAATGAGTATGCCCTTGTCCTTATCTCTGGATGCAGATGCTGTAGCTTGGACTGTACTGACTGGAGCCTGATTCCCTTCTCTGACAACAACCCCGGTTGTTCTGATTGGAGCAGCTTGAGTTTCTAGGCTAACAGCTTGAGTAGCTGTTGGGACTGTTAGCCTAGAATCTTGGACTGTTGCGTTTGGACTGAACTCGAGATCTCCTGATTAACCTCCTTTTTGGATGCATTGGTTTGGTCAGGAGGACTTATAACCTTTGCCATTAGGGTTCGAATCATCTTCTCGAGTTGAATGATCTTATTTCCACAGAGGGTGAACCCTTGATGAAAATAATCCATTCTCTGATGTTGAGCTGCAACTGTTTGTTGAAGTGTTAGAATTTGTGCCCCTTGGTAGCAATAAGGGACTGGTAATGTTCCAATACTGCTACAACATGTTTCAGCTGAGGATCCGTTAAAATCATGAGTTGCAGACTAGCCTCAAGATCAGCAAACGAGAGTGGTACTTGTGATCTATCACTGGCAGGAATTCCAGAAGTAGAAAACATCTGGGCCCTCTGTTCTTGGTACTGGCGACTTCCAGAAGGTGCTTGCACACCCTCTGTTGCCATGGGTGTGGTCTTATTGATGTTGACACTAGCCTGTGCCTCTTGTTCAGAGACATCAGTAGTGTCAGCCACAGAACCCATATGGACATCCTCTGTTGGGATGGCCACATCCAAATTGAGGATGTGAGTGTCCTCAGTGGGTGCCCTTTGGATATTCTGTGCAGAAGTGTCCTCCTGCACAGGGATATATGGCTCTGGTATTAGGGCTGAGGAGGAAGGAGCTCCTGAAACCCTTCGTCTTTTATATAGTATGAGTGGGGATGTGGGTTTGATGGAAGGAGCAGATGGAGTATTTGTATCATGAGGAGTGGGTTGGGGTCCTAGGGGTGAAGCAGTGATGGAAGGCTGAGCCTGCTCAGGACCCTCTCCTCTGTTTATTGGATTGATGCCCAACATTGCAGAGGGCAATGGGACATCTATACTCAAAAAGTTGGCACTAGGTTTTAAAAGTCTTTTTATTGATGGTAAAGAGTGCCTATGGGAAACATGTATCCTTTTATGTACATTGAAATTATTGCAAGTTCTTGCAATTATTTCAGCCAAAAATCGAGGACACATCAAAAATTTCCCATTCTTTTGGGCATGATGCCTTAACATACCCTGAAAAATCATATTTGAAAAATTGAACTGTTGGCCCGTTGATAAACACACTAAGGCAGTGGCTATATTTGAAGAAAATTCTGACCAACCACTTCTTTTTGGGCTTATGCACCGTTGTATAATATGTACAAGGTATTTCCACTTAGGGGCAAAATGAGCTTTAAGCAAAGTGAAAGAATTAGTAGGGCCCCTATACCCTATAGCAAAAAGGCCTTCATGTAAGGCAGTAAGAGATAGATCTGTTATACCTGCGGCATCTTGAAGATGCAAGTGTTGGCGGATGAGTTCCTCAGTGATGGTGACAGTGGTTCCATCGATTTTGGATGTCAAAGAAGTGACTCCGTTGATGGTTTTGACATAGGCATATTTCCAAAACTGTTCTATATGTGATATGTAGATGGAGGGATTGATAGTGAGGGCATGATGAATATGGGAACTTCAAAGGAAGTCCATCATGTCGTGGAATGGTTGAAGGTCAGTGTGTTTGAGAGAATAGTGAAGACAGTTGTGTTCTTTGACAAACTCCATTGACGATCAAACGGTGATTTAGGGTTTCAGAGAAGTGTGTGAACTAGCAGCTTTGACAGATCAAGTGAAACAACTAACAGTCCGAGTGAAATGAACTAGCAGCTTGAGAAAAGACTCAAGCTGTTAGTTGAAAAGTAAGCATATTCTAATGAAACAGTGTCTCTTCCTTAATCAAGCATATGAAATAGATATATTCTTCATAAAATAAGAGAGAATGATGAAAAACAAATTAATCCATAATAACCATGCCAATATTTGATACAAGGAAGATGAATCTTCCTACATCAAATGGTTTTGTAAATAGATCAGCTAACTGATCATCAGTATGAATTTTGGTAACTTGGATTAATTTCTTCTCATTACAATCTCTTATAAAATGAAATCTGATGTCTATATGCTTGGTTTTGGGAAATTTCACTGGATTTTGTACAATGCTTATTGCACTTGAGTTGTCAATGTAAATATGAGTGGATAAGAAGTTCATACAATAGTCTCTCAGTTGATTCTGAATCCACATCACTTGGGAACAGCAGCTTGCAGCTGCTGCATATTCTGCTTCAGTAGATGAGGTGGAGACAGTTGTTCGCTTTTTGCACTGGCAAGAGACCAGTCTTGCTCCTAGATATTGACATCCACCAGTTGTGGATTTTCTGTCAATGTTGCATCCTCCATAATCACTGTCAAAATAGGTTGTTAGTTCAAGAGGAGAGTCTTTAGGATACCAGAGGCCCAAATGTGGTTGGCCTTTGAGATATCTAAAGATTCTCTTAACAGCAAATAGGTGTGAGTCCTTTGGAGCACATTGAAACCTGGCACAAACACAAACAGCAAACATTATATCAGGTCTAGAAGATGTGAGGTACATAAGTGAACCTATCAAGGATCTGTATAAGTGAATGTCCACATCTACTCCATCTTTGTCTGCATCAAGCTGCTTGTGAGTGTCCATTGGAGTACTAGCAACTTTGGTATCTTTGTAACCAAACTTTTCCAGAATGTCCTTAACATACTTTGATTGACTTATAAAAAGTCTTGTGGGCTTCTGCTTGACCTGCAATCCTAGAAAGAAGGCGAGTTCTCCCATTGAACTCATTTGAAGCTTTTTGTGCATCAATGCCTCAAACTATTTGCACAGACTGTCATTAGTAGACCCAAAGATGATATCATCAACATAGATCTGAACAAGCAGAATCTTAGCTTTGATGGACTTTGTGATAATGTTTTGTCCAGAGTACCTTTTTTAAATCCATTCTGTAGAAGGTATGATGACAGAGTGTCATACCATGCTCTTGGGGCTTGATGGAGTCCATAAAGGGCTTTGTCTAATTTGTAGACTCTGTCTGGATACTTGCAGTCCTCAAATCCAGGAGGTTGACACACATAGATCTCTTTTTCGATTTTACCATACAGGTTAGTAGACTTCACATCCATTTGATATACTTTAAACCCTTTGAAGCTTGCATAGGCTAGGAACAGTCTGATGGCTTCTATTCTTGCCACTGGGGCAAAGACATTATCATAATCTATTCCTTCTTCTTGAGTGTATCCTTGTGCTACCAGTCTTGCTTTGTTCTTGATTACTATCCCTCTCTCATCCTTTTTGTTTCCTAACACCCATCTTGTACCAATTGCTCTTTTTCCTTTAGGAAGATCAACTAGAGTCCAGACATTCTGAATCTTGAATTGCAGTAGTTCTTCCTGCATTGCCTCAATCCAAGATGGATCTTTCAAAGTCTCAGATGCCTTCTTAGGTTCTAACCGTGACATGAAACATGCATGTTCAAAGGCAGCTAGACTGAATTCAGGAACTGCTGATTTAGTATCAGTAGACTCCTTGTGAACCATTGTCCTTGTCTGTACAGGAGTGCGTGGATCACCCATTATCTGATTGAGAGGGTGATTCTTGTGAACTATGAGAGTTGGCTCTCTGTCTGTCTGAAATGAAGTTCCTAGATTTGTGTCATCTCCTTCAGGACCACTTGATGGTTCAGCTTCAGGAACAACTTGACTAGAAGATGGGAATGTTTCCCTTTGTGATGGAGTTGTTCCCTCAGGACTTGGGATTGACACTTCATAATTTGGATTTGAATCATGTTGGGCATCCAGTACCCCTGGTGGGTCACAAGATAGAAGTGGTAGAACAGTATACTCATCCCGTTGACCAGAATCTTTAACAGTCTGAAACTTTGTGCCAACAGCTTGAGCATTTGTGCTACCAGCATGAGAATTTGTGTTGACAGCTTCAACCCTGTTTTCATCAGTTTCTGCAGTATAGTCAACAAAGCTCAGAGAATTAGTTAGTGAATCTAAATCAAACAACCACTCAGGACGAGTGCCTTTGATATTTGCAATGTTTTCATTAAATTCAACATTGGCACTTTCTTCAATGGTTTTAGACACACTGTTATATACCCTATAGGCTTTGCTTTGAGTAGAGTATCCTACAAAGAAACCTTCTTCAGCCTTACTTTTAAACTTTCCGAAGTGAGTCTTAGTGTGAAGAATAGTGCATGAACAGCCAAAAGACTTTAGAAAGGCTATTAAGGGGACTCTATGATGGAATAACTCATATGGAGTTTTCCCTTGTGATTGAACAACCTGAACCCTATTTAGAACATAACAAGCTGTATTGACTGCCTCTGCCCAAAAGGTCATTGGCAGTTTGGAATCAGCTAGCATGGTTCTAGCAGCCTCAATTAAAGTTCTGTTCTTTCTTTCAGCTACACCATTTTGTTGTGGTGTTCTTGGTGCACTATATTGCCTTGCAATACCTTTAGACTCACAGAAACTGTTTAGGATATGATTTTTAAACTCAGTTCCATTGTCTGACCTAATCTTAACTTTTAAGTTGGATTGGTTTTCTATCTTAAGAATAAATGATTTAACTAGCTCAGCAGTTTCATCTTTAGTCCTAAGAAAGTATACCCATGTAAATCTGGTGAAATCATCAACAATGACTAAACAGTAGGCTCTTTTATTCAAACTCAAAACAGATGTTGGACCAAAGAGGTCCATATGAATAAGATGAAGAGCAGATGAGATTGAATTTACTTCTTTGGCCTTATGAGAAGTTTTGTGTTGCTTGCATTTAAGACATGCTACACAATGATCATCACAGATGAACTCCTTTTGTGGTAAACCTCTTACCAAATTCTTTTTGACAAAAACATTCATGGATTTGAAGTTCATGTAACAACCTAGCTTTTGGCCCAACTTAATTATCTGATTTTGAGCCAATAATGTAATTTTATTACATTATTTGAATTGTAATTTAATTAAGTTATGAAATATTTAATTAAACTATATATATGTTATTAATTATTTTGTTGATCAAATAAAAGAGAAGTAAAATACAAAAGTGAAAGTGGGTTAATTTCACATAATGTTAAAATGAAATATATATAAACCAAATTAATGGCCATTATCATCATTTAAGAAATTGACACACTCTCTCTACTCTCTCTCTACCCTACGGATCTTTCAAAAATTTCATCAAGAAATTCATAGATTGTGCAATCAATTGAAGGATTAAAGTCAAGGAAGTTACAAAGCATCATCAATTAACAAGATTTTGAGGTAATAATTACTTTAATTTCAAAATATATATATGTTTGGTTCGGTTTTGTGTAAAACCGAAACCAAGAGATTTAAAACATGAAAATTGATGTTGCATGTGTAAGAGTTTTGTAGATTATGATGAATTTAAGTTAATAGATGCTAAAGAAACAAAAATCAGAGGATAGATTATCCAAATTTAGTAAAAATCGGAATTTTTGACAAAATAGTGTTGTTGACAAAAAAATTGGCAAATTTTGGATGATCTTGATTCATTTACAGTGTTTTTGATAGGGAAAATTGTATAAAATCAACCTAATAATGATAATATAACATTATATTAAGTGCATGTAAATAAAATAAGTTTTTGAGAATTTTTATGGTAAAATCTGTATGAATATGACCAAGAACACCAAGAACAATTTCTGGAAAAATTACAAGTCTGGGATCCGAATTCGGATGGTTTCCATTTTGGATCAAATGCTCACTTCGGATGATGTAAAAATTCGGATGCTTATACTAATTCGGATCCTCCTTGGTTTCGGATGTGTCCTATTTCGGATGCTATTTAGGATGGTTTTTAGCCGGTCCGAATCCGGTTGACTCATTTCGGATAGATCCGAATCCGGATGATCAATCCGGATGGTCTGAATTTGGGGATCCGGATCCGAACGATTTTGATAAATTACAATCACAACTAAATGATGTTTTATAAATTCAATACCCACGAATTTATGATGAAAGATTGATTAAAACAATATGAGATATAATAATATTTATATCTCATTAAGATTTCAAATAGTCAAAGAGAATGCAAAATGATTAATGAATTATCTATCAGAATCAGATTAAATAGAGATTTTAAAAGCTAAAAGCTAATGATATGAATTGATAAGTTTCTGGACAGATTCAGTTAAAACCTGAACATAGATTTAAAAGATTCAAAGATATTGAAAGCGGGTCAAAGATTTGAAAAGAAAAGCCAGAACTCTGAATAAAGATAAAATCCTGAGAGAACTCAGGTGGTGGATTTTATATCTGCTTGATAAAGACCCCAAACCTGTGAGTTATAGATATTCAGCTTTCCATGCGAGTTTTCCTGTTGAGACATATTGTTGATGATAGATTAATATGACGTTCATTTATGATCAGCTGGATTGTGACTTGTGCACACCATGGTTCGGTGATGCCCTGTGGATCATGATAGCTATTTGATTTATCATTTCATATGACATTGAATTTACAATTTATTTCAGATATTGCTATGAGATTATTGCTATCCTGACCTTGATTACTATGCTTTCACTATTGCACGCATCTTTTGACATATCGATTCAGCTTAAGATGATTAGCATTGACGGTCTATTGTTCTAGACCATGCTATTTCACCGGTTCTCTTGAACTTGGTATGATACTCCGATGTTCCGCCATGTTGATTTACTGGTAGCTAGCCCAGTATGTGGCCGATCCCCACAATTTAAGCGTGAGCGTGGCTTGAACATCATCCGACTCTATTACTACTATGTCTCAATCATGTGTGGTTGTAGCGGCAGTCAAGATATATCATGCTAGACCCATGATCCGCTTGATAATGCATGTAATCTGAAAATCTATATTCTGACTAAGCTTTGCTTACTGTATCTATTTACATTTTTTTTACAGGAAAAGATAAAGGAAAGTTACCTGCTGGACCTAGTTCTTAGGTCTTACAAGATCAAGACAGAAGTTTTTATAGACCTCTACACAGCAAACCCTTTTGGTACTGATTGGAAGATGACAATGTGGTGGTCTGGGTAGATTTATCTTGATTGTATGATGACATGAATTAGATTAGACTTGTGCCCTTTATAAGTTTAATTTGAAAATTGTAAACCGTATTAAACTTAATCTTAATATGTTTGTACTTGTAATTTATAATTCCGCAATATAATTACTCTATCTTAGTTATGATTGATATCGTGTTGCATGATATGGGAACTAGACTCTGATGACTGCCCCGTAAGAGATGGTCTTCACAGGATGGTATCAGAGCTCATAGTTTGAGTGAATCAAGTATTACGTGAGTAATACTTGGTCTCAAACTGAAGCAATACATATGTATCAATCATTTAGGTGGTTTGAACTGAGATAGGATGTACAGACTGTTAGGATGGGAAAAAGGGTACATAGATCTAAGTCTATAAACTAATAGTTAAATGATTTTAATATTCAGTAAAGATGTCAGGATCAGGTGACATTCCCAACAACATGACTCCCCAACAGATGTTTGAAATGATGCAACAACTATTAGCCCAACATTCTGAAGACCAAAATAAGTATATGCAAGAACAGCTTCAAGCTAGAGATGAGGCCGAAGCAAAAAGACGCGCTGACAAAAAGAATAAGAGAAAAGATAAACAAGTCCAGAATAATGAATCTGATTCTGATAACTCGAACCCTGTAACCCAAATTGAACAGCCGAAAGGCTGTAATTTCAAAGATTTCAAAGCTAGCGGTGCCCTGAACTTTGAGGGTACAGTCAACCCAATCCATGCGATGGATTGGATAAGCCACACTGAAGAAATCTTCATAATTTCTGACTGTTTAGAATCAAAGAAAGTAAGCTATGCATCTGCTCAGTTCGTCGGTGCTGCCCGTGCCTGGTGGAAAACCAGGAGAAGCATATATGGAGAAGAGGTAATACGGACTTTAGAGTGGGATCAATTCTTAGACATGTTCAACGCGAAGTACTGCCCTGTTGATCAATGAGACAAGATGGAGGTTCAATTGATGCAGTTAACTCAGGGATCCAAGACTGTTGATGAGTACGAGCACGAATTCTCGCGGCTCTGTGGTTATTCATCGTATCAAGTAGCCACTGAAGAAAGAAAGATGAATCGATTCCACGGAGGGCTTAACCCGAGATACCGTCATCCGATGAGTGCAATAGAGTATAAGAGTTACTTGGAAATGGTTGAAGCTGCAAGACAGATCGAGAGGGGATATCTAGAGTACGGTGATCAGCTCTATGCTCCATCAACTAACCCGACATGTCCTTCTCCTCCAAAGAAGCAAAGATTTGGCAGATTCTTTAAGTCCAACAAATCGCAACCTCAGCAATCTCAGCAGTACAGCTCGCCATAGAAAGCTCAAGCCTACTCGCTCACGAATGAACCACGATTCTGCAAGAGATGCAGAAAATCACACATGGGATTGTGTAACCCAGACGACGTCACATGCTTTGCGTGTAGTAAAATCGGTCACAGTAGCAAAGGGTGTCCCCAGCGAGGACTTGGATGTGCGAAATGTGGTAACCGCGGACACTTCATGTATCAGTGTCGTAGTGGACAACGAGGTCAGTCGCAATCATCAGCTGGAGGTTCTACGATGAAAAGCTCAGCTACAACTCCGACCGCAAGGACTCGAGCATTTCAAATTACAGCCGAGGAAGCAAAGGAAACCTCTGATGTAGTTACGGGTATGTTTCTACTTAACTCAATCCCTGCTCGTGTGCTATTCGATTCCGGTGCTAGTCGTTCCTTTATATCGACTACTTTTGCTCGAAGACTGTCTAAATCTCCATCGAAGCTTTCCGTTATACTTGATATGGAGACGGCCAGTAACAAATACGTTATGGCTGATTCTGTTTGCCAAAATTGCACTCTGCTCGTCGATAACATCGTATTCAACCTTGATCTTATCCCGATTCCGTTAAAAGAGTTTGACGTCATTATCGGCATGGACTGGTTAATGAACAACGAGGCTACAATCATCTGCAACCGCCGAATCATCAGGATCAAATCTTCAGATGGCCGAGTGATGGAAATCAAAGGCGACAAGCGAAAAGGTGCTCACTGCTTTATATCTGTTGAAAAAGCGCGTAAATGTCTATCTAAGGGTCATGAATCCTATCTATGTTATGTTTCGTCTGAATTCGCCTCTGAAGTCAACAAGAAATTTGTATCTGATATTCCTATCGTCTGTGAGTTCCCAGACGTATTCCCTGATGATATATCTGGAGTGCCACCGGAACGACAAGTCGAATTTGGAATTGACTTAGTTCCTGGTGCGGCTCCAATTGCAAAAGCTCCCTACAGGCTTGCACCTGCAGAGATGCAGGAAATGTCAAAACAATTGCAAGATCTGTTAGAGAAGGGATTTATACGACCTAGTTCATCTCCGTGGGGTGCACCTGTCTTATTCGTTAAAAAGAAAGACGGAACTCTCCGAATGTGCATCGACTATCGTGAGTTGAACAAAGTGACCATCAAGAATAAATATCCTCTGCCCAGGATTGATGATCTATTTGATCAACTACAAGGAGCAAGCTACTTCTCTAAAATTGATCTTCGTTCTGGGTATCATCAATTGAAAGTTAAAGATGAGGATATTCTGAAAACAGCCTTCTGAACAAGATACGGTCATTACGAATTTCTCTTAATGCCTTTTGGTTTAACAAATGCACCAGCGGCGTTCATGGATCTCATGAATCACGTGTGCAGACCGATGCTGGACAAGTCAGTTATCTTATTCATAGACGATATCTTGATTTACTCCAAAACGGAGGCTGATCATGTTAATCATCTGTGTCAATTGCTAGAGTTATTGAGAAAGGAAAGACTCTATGCAAAATTCTCTAAATGTGAATTCTGGCTCAGACAGGTATAACTTCATATTGTCTTGAGTTATTTCTTAAGCGTTCTTTGTTTCAAACAAAATTTGAAGTTCTACTTTGATTTCTTTTTAGATCCAATTCCTTGGCCATGTTGTATCTGGCGAAGGTATCTCAGTCGATCCTTCCAAAGTCGAGGCCGTTCAGAAATGGCAAACGCCTCGCAATGCCTCCGAAACAGAAGTTTCCTCGGATTGGCTGGTTACTATCGGCGATTCATTAAGGAATTCTCGAAGATTGCTGTGCCACTTACAATGCTAACACAAAAGAATACACCTTTCGTATGGGCTGATAAACAATAAGAGGCATTTGAAACGTTAAAGCAGAAACTTATTCAAGCGCCAATTCTAGCCTTACCAGAAGGCAATGATGATTTTTTCGTCTACAGCGATGCATCTGGTACAGGTTTACGATGCATCAGTGTCGTAGTGGACAACGAGGTCAGTCGCAATCATCAGCTGGAGGTTCTACGATGAAAAGCTCAGCTGCAACTCCGACCGCAAGGACTCGAGCATTTCAAATTACAGCCGAGGAAGCAAAGGAAACCTCTGATGTAGTTACGGGTATGTTTCTACTTAACTCAATCCCTGCTCGTGTGCTATTCGATTCCGGTGCTAGTCGTTCCTTTATATCGACTACTTTTGCTCGAAGACTGTCTAAATCTCCATCGAAGCTTTCCGTTATACTTGATATGGAGACGGCCAGTAACAAATACGTTATGGCTGATTCTGTTTGCCAAAATTGCACTCTGCTCGTCGATAACATCGTATTCAACCTTGATCTTATCCCGATTCCGTTAAAAGAGTTTGACGTCATTATCGGCATGGACTGGTTAATGAACAACGAGGCTACAATCATCTGCAACCGCCGAATCATCAGGATCAAATCTTCAGATGGCCGAGTGATGGAAATCAAAGGCGACAAGCGAAAAGGTGCTCACTGCTTTATATCTGTTGAAAAAGCGCGTAAATGTCTATCTAAGGGTCATGAATCCTATCTATGTTATGTTTCGTCTGAATTCGCCTCTGAAGTCAACAAGAAATTTGTATCTGATATTCCTATCGTCTGTGAGTTCCCAGACGTATTCCCTGATGATATATCTGGAGTGCCACCGGAACGACAAGTCGAATTTGGAATTGACTTAGTTCCTGGTGCGGCTCCAATTGCAAAAGCTCCCTACAGGCTTGCACCTGCAGAGATGCAGGAAATGTCAAAACAATTGCAAGATCTGTTAGAGAAGGGATTTATACGACCTAGTTCATCTCCGTGGGGTGCACCTGTCTTATTCGTTAAAAAGAAAGACGGAACTCTCCGAATGTGCATCGACTATCGTGAGTTGAACAAAGTGACCATCAAGAATAAATATCCTCTGCCCAGGATTGATGATCTATTTGATCAACTACAAGGAGCAAGCTACTTCTCTAAAATTGATCTTCGTTCTGGGTATCATCAATTGAAAGTTAAAGATGAGGATATTCTGAAAACAGCCTTCTGAACAAGATACGGTCATTACGAATTTCTCTTAATGCCTTTTGGTTTAACAAATGCACCAGCGGCGTTCATGGATCTCATGAATCACGTGTGCAGACCGATGCTGGACAAGTCAGTTATCTTAT
Organism: Centrapalus pauciflorus; assembly: GCA_020465985.1. Lineage (NCBI taxonomy): Eukaryota > Viridiplantae > Streptophyta > Magnoliopsida > Asterales > Asteraceae > Centrapalus > Centrapalus pauciflorus. Next base: position 65,633 of record JAANYP010006515.1, read on the forward strand.
TCATAGACGATATCTTGATTTACTCCAAAACGGAGGCTGATCATGTTAATCATCTGTGTCAATTGCTAGAGTTATTGAGAAAGGAAAGACTCTATGCAAAATTCTCTAAATGTGAATTCTGGCTCAGACAGGTATAACTTCATATTGTCTTGAGTTATTTCTTAAGCGTTCTTTGTTTCAAACAAAATTTGAAGTTCTACTTTGATTTCTTTTTAGATCCAATTCCTTGGCCATGTTGTATCTGGCGAAGGTATCTCAGTCGATCCTTCCAAAGTCGAGGCCGTTCAGAAATGGCAAACGCCTCGCAATGCCTCCGAAACAGAAGTTTCCTCGGATTGGCTGGTTACTATCGGCGATTCATTAAGGAATTCTCGAAGATTGCTGTGCCACTTACAATGCTAACACAAAAGAATACACCTTTCGTATGGGCTGATAAACAACAAGAGGCATTTGAAACGTTAAAGCAGAAACTTATTCAAGCGCCAATTCTAGCCTTACCAGAAGGCAATGATGATTTTTTCGTCTACAGCGATGCATCTGGTACAGGTTTAGGTTGTGTCCTCATGCAAAGGGGAAAAGTCATTGCCTACGCTTCAAGGTAATTGAAAGACTATGAGAAAAGTGCACCAACTCATGATCTTGAGTTGGCTGCTGTTACCTTTGCACTGAAAATCTGGCGTCACTATCTCCATGGGACTCGGTGTCAGCTTTACACCGACCATAAAAGTCTCAAGCATCTATTTACTCAAAAGGATCTGAACATGAAACATCGTCGGTCCTTGGAGCTTATCAAGGACTATGATTGCGAGATCCTGTATCATCCTGGCAAAGCCAATGTGGTCGCGGATGCTCTGAGTAGAAAGACATATCCAGAAAAGTGTTGCTATGCCCTGACTCCTATCGTATTCTCTTCTGATCTTATCGAAGACATTAAATCTGCTCAAGTCGAAGCATTGAAAGTAGAAGACCTCTGTTCTGAGAATATAAAAGGGCAACTTCAGTTCTTATCAGTGAATCATTTGGGACTTAGTGTCTCAAGGGAAACCGAATCTGGATTCCTAAATATGGTTCAATCCGCAACACTCTTCTATCTGAAGCCCATCAATCCAAATTATCTATTCATCCTGGCAGCTCAAAGATGTACTTCGATCTGAAAGCTGATTATTGGTGGCCAGGAATGAAGATAGACATCGGTCAATATGTTGAAAGCTGCAGAGTCTGTCAGATGGTTAAGGCAGAATATCAGAAACCCTTCGGGAATATGCAACCACTACCAGTTCCTGAATGGAAGTGGGAGCATATAACCATGGATTTTGTCACAAAACTGCCAAAGACCAAGAGACAGCATGACTCCATCTGGGTAGTCGTGGATCGATTAACGAAGTCAGCTCATTTCATACCGATGTATGAAACATATTCTCTTGATAGATTGGCACAAATGTACATCACTAAAATTATTTCTCGTCATGGTGTGTGTAACAGCCCGTAATTTATTAAATATAAATTACAGCATCAAACCTTGAATATTTAAGCGATTTTGTCCGATTATTAGTAATTAACCGAAATCATGCATTATAAATAGTTAATTATATTAAGTTATAATTAATTATGAAAACTTGCCCAAAATTAGCTGAAATAAATTTAAATAATTAAATTTAGCTAATTGACAGATTAAAGACTTGAAAATGACAAAATGGACTAAAATGAATAAAATTAGTCTAAAATAATAATTCTAGCAAAACTAGAGTCTCCTTGCTATTATTTGCATCAGAAAATGCAAATCAGATTCGTTAAGAGTAAAAATGGTCAATTCCAGAAAATTAGTAGAAAAATCAGATTTTTCTCTATTTCCTATAAATAGGGCCCCTCCTCATCTCCTTGAGTTTGGTTAGCAAAATCTGGATTCTCCCTTTGAGACTCTCTCTCTCTACAACCTTATCTTCCCTCTAACTTTTCTCCTAAACGGTACATCGGATTCTCGTGATTTTTACGCCATCGGATAGATATCGTCGAGCTCTACAATAATCTGCCATTGCATGTTTGATTTCGTTCTGATTTGAGGTAATTTCGACCCTTTTTCTCTCTTTTGTTTCGGTTTTGAAGAGCAAACTCGAAATTGCTCAATTTCTTTTCATTCAAAGTTGATTTGTTCACGATTAGGACCTGATTCTGCTCGAAAATCATCTAATCTCGAATGCTATAGCTTGGACTAAGGTTAGTGACCGTTTCTCCCTCATTTATGTTCAAGTTTAGTTGCCAAAGACCTGGAATTCTGATAAACAAGAAATACAAATTCGAGGAAATTATGATCAAACTCGAATGGACTAAACTCGAAGATGACTGATTCGAATCTGTTTCATTAAACTCGAAGATGACTAATTCGAATCTGTTTCATTAAACTCGAAGTAGGCTGTTCGAATCTGTCCCATTAAACTCGAACTGACTGTTTTCGAATCTGTCTCCTTAAATTCGAATTGGCTATCGAATCTGGTTTAGTTCCAAACCAAAGATAAATTCCTAAATCAGATTAAGTTATTGATCAACCTTATGTTATGCGTAACTGTAATTGAAAGTATCTTATGTTTATGATAAAACTCACAAGTTTCAAGATACATAACTATTTTATGCACAACTAATTTAACAGACACTGTATGAACCCTTAGAAATTGTATGTCATGATTCACCTTGCTAGTAATATGGTTGGCTTTGTTTCAAGGTGTAGGTCCCGAGAGGTTCCCAAAGTATATAGTTATAAGCTGTAGAGGGGGGGTGAATACAGCAATTTAAAAACTACACACTCTTTTCTCAATGTTTGTATGTATTATCAACAATTTGTTAATTACAAACAAGCTTGAATGCGGAATTGTTCAAGCTGAGATGATAGATACAACAGTATGCTTACTAGTCTAAGACAGACTCGAACTAGTATACAATGAATACACTCACTAAGAAGCACTCACTGTGTTTACAAGACTTAAGGAACAGCTTAGGTAAAACAGCTTAGACACACAGAAGCTGGTTTACAGAAGACTTGCATGCATGAAGATCACACTTGCATGTTCACTCTTGGTTTAAGCACTTAGCTTTCTTCACTCTTCTTTCTGACCTTAGAAGCTTCCTTTTATACTCACTTAGAGGATCTCAGAGAAACATCTTCATTGGACAGAATGAAAAGGAAAAGTCTTGTTGAAAAGACAACATAACCTTTTCTGCACTTTTCTGAAAAGCAGACTTGTCTTCATATGTGCAGAACTTTTGTCTTTTTACTTTGTCTACTGTTGCATTGCCTTTAACTAATTTAGGAATGTCAACTTGGCGTCTTTCTTCCCTGTAAAGGCCTATTTTGATATAAGAAAAAGGTCTGTCACCCTTTTTCAAATATCCTTTTGTCTTCATGTTACAGAACAGCGTGGGCAGGCTGAGCAGTTCTGTTTTCCACTTTGTCTTCGACTTTGTAAACTGATCTTGTAGTCAAAAAACAATACATGATGACTTGGAAACAAATTCCATAAAGTGTTTAGCCTGTTCACAAAGAACAGGTTCTGTTCACAAAGAACAGAACACTTTAAAAATGCCCAAGCTACTCAACAGTGAAGAGCAGCGTAGACAGTTTATGTCCAGCCTGTTCAGCAGACAGAGCAGCTTGGACAAACTGTCTTAGTTGCAACACATGCAACATATAGAACAGCTTTAGACTGATATTGCAAATCATTTTCAGGTTTCAATAAGGCATAATCAACAGGTTTGATTATAAAATCTCCCCCTCAGATGTAGAACAGGTTTGACTGAGGCCTTTTTGTGCCTAGCAATCTCCCCCTATTTGCAATAACCAGTTCAAGCTGGTCTTATCAAAAATCACTATATATTTTTACAGTACATTTGCTGAAATAAAATTACAACATTACAGTAAAGTAAAAGATCAGTTTATATATACACTGATTCTTGACTATACTAGAACAACACATGTTCTTACAAGAGTACAACTAATGTACTAATGTATTTTACAACTAATGTAAAAGCAAAAAATTACAACTTATGTAATAATGTACAACTAATGTACAGGATGTACAACTTATGTACAAGATGTTTGGACTGTTTGAGTTGGGAGCAGAAAACGGTAAGCCTGTCCAACTGATGGACAGCTCCCATTCTTCACCTACCCAGACGGTAGATGGACTTCATATCACTGGAGAAGGATCCTTAACCATCCTTTCCAATTCTTCCCTTGTATCCTCAAGTTCCTCAACTTCACTTCTGATGATCATGAACTTGGGATCATTGAGCTCTCCTCTTTCATAGAAGCCTCTGAGCTGATCCCAGATGGCTGCTCTCCATTTTCTAGACTGCCTGAAAGAAACTGCAAGTCTGAAGGCGGCAAGTTGTCTCAGATCAACTTTGTATAGTTCTGAGGGCCCCTTTGGAAGCACTTTGCTGAGTTACGGGATCTACAGAAAAATTGCCCCCAGCTCAGTCTTCTAAATTTTTGCCATCCTCAAACTCTATTTCCTTTGGCAGACTATGATCAACTCCTTTATTTCAAGGGCATTAGTCACCCTGTTCAACAGTGTTAAGGAGTAGCTCCATCTCTGTATCCTTCTTTGTCCTTCTGGCCTTTATTTTGGGGTATGTCACAGAGACACCCTCTTTTACTTCTTTTGGAATCAGGCCCAACTCACTTACTCTTTCCATCAGCTTCTTGATGTATGCCCTGATAGTCTTAGCCGTTTCTGACTTAGACTGGCTCAGAGCAACTGCCAGTTCTACCCATTCCCTGTATCCCATCTGTGCAACATCAGTGTGATCGTAGGATTCCATTTCAGGGCCTGTTGCACCCATCCTGGTGATCTGAAGTTTCCACTGTGTGCCTATTCTTGAAATGGGAACAACTTTGACAATCGCTTCCTTGGCAAGCCTTCTAGTAGCAACATCATGAAATTTCTTTCTAGCCAAGTTGTCAAAGTGGAATTTGGCTCTGGCAGAGGGTACTGTTGATTTGGTCACAGAGACCTGAGTACCTTTCTCTACTTCCTTCTCTTTTTCTCCTGCTGATTTCCTGGCAGCTTCCATTATTTTCTTTTGCCCCTCCAAGGTAGACATTTTGATTTTCTTTGCTTCTTGGAGGGCAAAGGACTTAGCAGCTTTGGCAGATTCTTCTTCTTTTCTTAATTCCTCCAGAGCTTGAAGCTGTTCATCCCTAAACTCAAAGTATTTGTGCATAGGGAGGCCCATCTCTTTGGCTCTGGCCTTGTGAAATTGCATTTCTGCCTGTTTCTGCTGCATAGGATCCTTAGCTACCGTTTCTTTTCCTTTAGCTGCTGCTTTAGGAACAGCAGCTTCAGGAATTTCTTCTTCTTCTTCTGATAGAAAAGGTGCCTCCTTTTGCTGCTAGCCTGTCCTCAGGAATGATTTCCTCCCCCTTAGGACTGAGCAGGTTGGAGAGACAGCCTGAGTAGGCATAGTAGCTTGAGAAGCCCTAGCAGCACCTGTTTCAAAAATCCTGCTGGCTGACCAGTGTGAGTGCAGACACTGGTTATCTCCTTAGAGAAGAAGTTTTCTCCCCCTTAGACTTTAGTCATTCGAGCGCAGATGACTTCTCCCCTTTGAAGGGATGAAAGCAGCGGACTTCAACACCTGTTCTGCCGGAAACACAAAAAGTCAGCAGGCTTGCCAG